>LPNX010006488.1:138359-166340 GCA_001517045.1 Pseudotsuga menziesii
GTTCTAACATGGAAATCATCCTCAATGATTTAAGCAAGAGTTCATAGTATCACAAAGAGAGCTTTCAATAATTTAAAGAGCAATAATCCTCATATACTTATATGGTCTTTATAATGATGGTCATTGTTAGTTATTCGAATTAATTTAGCAATGATCCTCCCAACCGTTGAATGCAAGAAACAATATTTTGTTTACTGCAAGTTCACTCTTAAACCAAGGCATGATTCCACTAAGAGAGAGAAATTTTTCTTCTTAAATTTCCTGAATCCCCTTTAAGCAATTTAAATGGTCCTCAATTATCAATCATATTTCCATTAATTAGTTCATATTCATGAAGATATTTCTAACCGTACACCAGCTATAGCCAGTCAATATCAACAAGTACCTCTCAATGCTCAAGGCCTTGGATTATTCAGTGTATTCCAGACTACCTCTCAATACTTTATACTAGAATGCAACAAACCTCTACTGCACATTCACACCTTTGTGAATGAATAATTATCCTGGTTTGTGTCTTCTCTCCCGAACTTTCTCCTAATTCCTCTTTTTGTTATTTTCATTCTTGATTTAGTTAAATTTGGTTAGGGACTAAATTGATTTTTTGTTTCTTTAATGCTTGTTATTATTTACTATAAATCCCTTTTAATTCTTTTTTTCTTTTGGTTTCTTCTTCAAATTATTTTCTTCTTCTCCTAATGGAATCTAGCTTGTATCTTTTTCCATTCTTGGATTAATGAGTATAAAATAACACAATCTTAACTTCAATATTACTATTCAAAGCTTGTTTTTCCAGTCTTCCTAATCTATTTGGAAATTTTTTATACTTATTACATAGTAAAAAAAATATGGAGATGTGGCCTGTCACATCTAAACATGAACACAAATTAATCATCATCAGAAATTAAAACATGAGAAGGATCGACACATGTATTTTCCTACTTGGCTTCTTACTGAACATTCTCCGAGCATAGTCGAAACACAAGCTAAGTGTTAGCAGGCTTGTTGGGTGGAGGCTAACTAAAACATTTGCCCATCAGTGCCCCAGCCAAGACATTCAATTTTGCATTGATGTGTGCAGTCTCCACTCTTTGCTCCCATGTTAACAATTGTAGCCCTTCCTCCAAAATCGTTATAAGCTCAGATAGATAGGCCTCGCCCGAGTTTCCATTTGTGTGTCCATGAATACAATAATCCATTGTAATACTCATAATCCTGAGCTAAATGCCCCACATTTGGAGGCTTGTTGCTTATCTGCAATATCATTTCCAAGCATTCCACTCGATCCCTAGTCACAGGCTAGAGCTTCTGCTTGAAGAATCCTTTAACCTTCCCTAATTCTTTAAAAACTCACAACATATGAGTTCTCTTGGGACCATTAACTATTCTTCGGCAAGTGGATTTAGTTCGAAACATCTTGAAGGGCCTTAGGAGGTGATCCCTTCTCAGACCTGCAAGCGTCCCAAGAATGGGTTAACTTTACCACCATCCTACAATTCACACCCCTTCAAAGGCAAATAGCATCTCCTAGGTCTCCTCAACAAGTAACAACATTCATTAGCGATATGGTCCCTTGGGCCTTTCCATTGCATTAGTTAACCTTCCAAAATCAATATAAGAGATATCCAGGGTGATCATGAAGGCTCGCACGAGAAGAAAGATAACATATCTTAGTACCTTTCCCTATCACTCAAATCACACCCCAAGTCGAAGCTAGGATTTATGAGGAGCCAATGAGTTTTAATGACTTTCTTATCATGACTGCATTGCACCTCTTTGCATGTACAAGTCTGATTGTCTAAACACCATTTTCGCATTCGCTCTTGCTTGGTCATGATGTTAACACTTGATGTGGGAATGTAATGTGATACTTTAAAATAATAATAAAAAAATTAAGTTAAATATAATATTGGTAATTTTTTTCATTATATTTTTTATATAAATTATTTGTGATTTTATTTTTATTGATTTGATTAATTAAAAAAATGAAAAAAAATCAAATAATTTTTTCTTGATATAAACTATTTGTAATTTTATTTTTATTGATTTGAATATGATTTATTTTATTAAAAAAAAATCAATCAATCAAAATAAATATGAAATTTAATTAATTATTTTGTTTTATAATTTTATTTTTATTGATTTGATTATGATTTGTTTTATTAAAAAAAATCAATCAATCAAAATAAATATGAAATTTAATTAATTATTTTGTTTTTCATATTATAGTATTTCACTTGAATAAAATAAATGATAAAATAAATATTTAATTTAATGTGTATTTTTTATTATTTAAAATAAATTAAAATTTTCATTTCATTTATTTATTACAATATGATTAATTAAAATAAATAATTTAATTAAAAACATTTTTTAAACAAAGGTGTTTTTTTGTTTACTTTTTATCATTTCATGTATTTTATAAATCATTTTCATAAATAATGTTGTTTTTAAACAAATGTGTTTTTTTGGTTTACTTGCTATTATTTCATGTATTTTACAAATCTCTTTAAAAAATGTTGTTTTTTATTTTAATAATATATAATGTGTATTTGTATTATTTGCTATAATATAATTATTTAAAATAAATAAGAAAATTTAAACCCTTTAAAAAAAATATTACTTTTATTTTAATTATTTTTTAAATTGTTTTTAGTAATAATATTTTGATATATATATATATATATATATAATTTAAACAATATTTTACAAATTGCTTTTAATAATAATGTTGTATTATTTTTGGATCATATATTTAATTGAAATAATATATATTTTGTATGTAATCAATATGTAATTACGTTGAAGGTGTTTATTCAAGGAATACATTGTCTCTGCATTGTAGCATATTTCAATTCTTTGCGGTGAATGAGTTTGTGATATGTGTCTTGATTCTTCGCATGGGTTTCTTGATAAAGAAGTTTGGAATCCCAGGTTTCCCTTCATGCTTCTTTTGGATCCATCTTCTTGTGTGGTCACAACTACATTGTCGTTCTCTCGTGTCTTCTATCAATGTCTTTCAATGCACCACCCTTTCGCCATTGTTTGATTGATTATCGTAGATCAATAACTTCCTTTGGGTGGTAACATATTTTCTTCGGCATGTCTCTATATGATCTTGATTTCTAGGTAATAATGGAATGAGTAAGGTTGTGTTTGTTTGTTTATGTGCATGCCTGAATCGGAAGATGTGGATCTAGATCTCATTCATGCAAGGACAACAACCACCTCTTGATCATGAAGGTGATATCTCACAGCGTCATTCAAATTATTTAATTCCTCCTGCCACTAGTCGCCATGGAGTAACAAGAGACAGGCACGAGATTGTGCGGGAATAACCACACCATGTGTTTGCAGAAAGCACAAATGAAACCTTTGGAACTCAACAATTTCTCTGTAGATTAGGTAGACCCATTTCCATGTTTATTCTTGTTGTTTGAAGGTGATCCCATTTTAGCTCATTTCAGGTTCCCTCAGTAGCTGCTGGGAAGTGATTATCTATTCATAAAATGGGGCTTTGCAAGAGATGATCTAAATAAGTTGCTTTGAGATTTGTGTTTGGCCTAGGCATTTGTACCGGAGTTCAAGCTCATTTTTTTTGGGTAAAGAATATCCAATTGTGAGCCATAAAATTATAACCCTCTTATTCTTCATTCTACAATCATGTATTCACCACCAGATATATGTGTATATCATAGGAGGGGGTTTAGTATGCATTGTATTTCGCTCTCTTGGGGAATTTGAAACACTTAATTTAAAATATGAGCTGAATTGATTAAATACGATGACCAATTTTGATCGGTGGGAGGCAGATCATTTTTTCTCAGCAGCAACAAATGTGCAAGACTCTGCTGACAGATTTGTGTCAAATTTATTCACAAGACATGAGGTGGAATGAACATTGGTTCCAAGGCGTGTAGGTTGGTTATGAAAGACACCACTGCCGATGGATCAGATGCACAATGGAGGGGTAAAAATGGTTTTGACGATGTGGTAATTTTTTTATAAAACCCTATTCCAGTGCACCCAATAGGTGAACACACCAGTGCGGTGGATTTACATGACACTGCATAGAGGTTTTTAAATCAATTTTAACATTTTTAATTTTTAACAAATATGAACCAATGTGTTTTCTTATACGAAACACAACAAGGCATTTATTAATAATGAATGACCTGAATTTAGGTTTTAAATTAAATAAAGCACGTTTTTTTAATAAAATAACCTGGTGCATTTATTCATATTGGAAGCACTGGGATGTGGGTTATAAAATGGTGTGTTCTTTGAAACATAATGCACAAGTGCATTACGTTTACAAAAATGCACTGCGAGTGTTTTAGAAAATTTTCACACTTCTCGCATTACTTTTTTTTCAATTGATGTTTTTTTTGGCAATGCGACATGGTTTTTGTTTTGCGGTCCCAATGTGTTTGGGTTGGAGACACACCAGGATGTTTTGGTTAAAAATGCACCCAAAAAAAATCATCCGCTACAACCTCTAGTTGCACGCTTCCTCTAGTTACCTTTGCTATAAACATATATTTGAGCTCTTTTGAGAGGAGCATCCATTATAACCTCCACTACATGGCCTTTTCCTTGTAGTGCTTGTTCCTTACTATCTAAGAAAACTAAATGCCCAAAAACTTATCAATACAACAAGAGAAGATTCTCTAAAACCTTAGGAGGATGTGGCATAGAATCTTCCTTCTTCTCCAAAGGAGGGTTCTCTCTCAAAGGAAATGGAATGATTCTCTTAGAGAATACAAATCCAAATGTGGTCAGGCCTTGACAAAGCTTTTCCTCCTCAAAATGATCCTCAAACTATTGATTCCCTCAGTCCACTAGCATGGTCCGACGATTATCATTCAATTTCCCCTTGAAATATCCTATCTAAATCACTTAATCATTTTCACTAATGTGATATTGAATATATCGAGAGGAGGAAAGGACCTTCCTTGAGGTGTATTTAATGCCACCTTCCTTGCGGTGTATTTAATGCCACGGTCAATTTGAGAGCCTAGATCATTAACTTCGGAGCATACACGTCTCAGCTGCAAGTTGCCGCCTATCCTCTATAGGAGCGAGGCATCGATTATAATGTTTAGTGGGGGTGCCAATAAATCCCCTCGTAATTCTCTTACTCGTGTGAATTACCATGTTCTTGCTTGGGTATTCCCTAAGCCAATGACCCCAATAATTTATTTTTAACAAGGAATCCATTTCCTAGTAGGGAGTTGGGAATCAAGGAATAACATGCCCTAATATAGCTTTGTTCCTTAGTTTTCCATATCATAAGCAAAAAATTTATGTTCTCGCTTGATGTGATCAAAGGAATATGAGCTTGGATGGATGAGACGATTGATAATTCTCTTATGCTCTCTTCCACACAGAGGGATTGTCCTTGAAGGAACTGCGCATTTTCTAGATCACAATTTTGGAGACTCCAAATATCGGTATAGTTGAAATATTTAACCGAGTAAAACTTTCCATGCCTTGCAATAGGGCCAACCATTTTGCCTCAATAATTATTTTCCTTCCTGATCCTCATGCAAACAAATTTCATTATATTTTCTTCGAGGTCCATTATATCATTTCCCACTCCTACCACCTCAAATATACATTTCAATATAATTATTTTTATTCATTAAATATCTACTCTTAATATGTTATTTTATCTTTATATATATATATATATATATGGGGCATCATGGAGCTCTGCGGAAAGGAGCAGAGGAATCAGAATTGAAGGGAGCAGAAGAGAACCAGAGGGAGCAGAAGCAAGATAGCAAAGGAGGGATTTTCCTCAGTGTTGGAATATTTCTCTTGAATTTTTAATATTCGGGTGATGGAGGAGCAAAGGCCGAAGGCGAAGTAGCAAGCAGACAGAAAAGAAGATAGGGTGGAATCAAGTTGTGGATTAACGAAGTTGATTACACCCCAGAAGAATGGGAGACCTCCGTGTTCTGTTCAGATGAAGATTTTTGGAGTCGGCAAAAAATGAAGACGTAGAGAGAGGGAGTGGGAGGACAGTTCACACACGCGAAGGATCAAAATATCATAATGGAGGAAGGTACGAAAGACCATTCTAAGCCACAAAATCTAATAAACGCCTCCAGCAACACCAGTGTTGGAAATCATTTCCACAGAAAAAAGCACCCACACAAATAAAAGGGAGTAATATCGAGGAAAGGAAATGTTGAATTAACAGTAGGCAGGGAAATTAAATTGGGTGAAATCCCCCATTACCTGAAGCATGCCATTGTGGGACGATTCTGCAAAAAATCTCTAGGGCATGAGGCAATCATGAACTGGATCGAGCAGAATTGGAAAGACGAGCTTGGGTACAGCCCTGATTTCCACATCCTTCCAAGAGGTTGGTTCATGACGAAGTTACGAAATGAAGAGAATGGGAAAAAATTACTGGACAGAAGCTGGAGATGGGGGCCTTTAGGTTTATTTTTGCAAAAAGAATTGACTTTGATGCGACAAAACCCTTCAATATTTAGCAAGTATGGGTGATAATGTTGGGATTACCAATGATGTTTTGGGAGGAGGAGTGCCTGAAATCAATTGGCAATAGGATAGGAAAATTCATGGCATTAGAACCTAACTGGGAAACAAATTAGGTTGATCGCAGGTGCGTGAGAATTCTAGTTGAGATAGACCTGAAGGATGGGCTCTATGAGGAAATCCTGATAAATATGCATGGAAGTTAATGGAAACAACGCCTATATTATTGGAAAATTCCATTCCGGTGTTATGGCTGTAGAGAGGTAGGTCACCTATTAAGAAATTGCCCAAATAATTCAAACAGAAGCCGGTTCCGAAAGGTCTGGATTAGCAAGGGAGGGTGCAAGGAAGCAGCATCAGTAGAGTCTTCGAAAGTGGTGGAAGAAAAAAAACCAGTTATGAATAGGGGAGCTAAGGAGAAACGCTCAAGTGAAAACTTAGTAAGCGAAGAGCAAAGCCCTGAGCTAGAAATGAAGAAAGACTGAAAAGGTGGCGAAGAAAGCAGTCAGCGTCAGGAAGATGAAGGTTTGATAAAAAGGTGGTGAGAATGAAACAGTAACCAAAAAATAACTTCAGGAACCGTTGATAATGACCGAAGCGGGAAGTGAAGGACACATCAGCGAAGTTGCAGGAATAATGGAAAATGGTCAAAATAGCTCATGCATCAGCAATCCCATTCCATCAGTAGTGGAACCTAAAGGTAACAACTATTACCCAATGGTTAATTTTAAGTATGATGACAGTAATAATAATTCCCCTGGTAAAGAAAATAAAAAAAAGATCATTACAAGGAACTGTCAAGAGAAAGGAAATCGGAATACAATTTAAGACCTGGGGTTTCAAAAGAAAAGAATCAATGTATTTCAACAAGAGGGCTAGCCCTAAACACGGAACCGAAACCTCAAATGGGTATAAAATCCCTCCTTTCTAAAGCTCGAAAACGTGCGATCTTAGAGATCAAACAAGGAAAACAAGGTACAATTTCAAGGGCGCTTAGAGATTTATGCCCAGGGGGCATTATTAAATGAAAATCTTATCCATAAATATCAGAGGGTTAGGGGTGGAACCCAAGAAATGCGCCCTGAAATGGCTCATAACTACGATGAGCCCTATGGTAATATTACTACAAGAGACCATGATAGAAGGTAATAAGGCAGCATAAATAGTCAAAGAATACATAAAGGATTGGGGAATAACTAGCAGTGATGCAGATGGGCACTCATGAGGAACCCTAATAGCATGGAGCCCAGCCCTAAAGATGATTTCAGTGCAGAAATTTGATACAACAATAGGAACATAATTGGAGGATAGTGAAACAAGGAAAAAGTATATGATTCTAAATGTCTATGGACCTTTTACGACAGAAAAACCTTCTGGAAAAAGTTGAAAGACTTCGTATCTCTAGATGTCCAAAACTTGATACTTGGAGGAGACCTAAACCTAACCATGTCCAGCTCAGAAGTATGGGGAAAGAATGCCAAAGTAGACTCTCTGGGGCCTTATTTCAGACATATGTTCGAACAAAAGGGTTTGGTGGATGTTTCCCCTATAAAAATCATGCCCACATGGAGAAACAAGAGGAGTGGGGATCAGGAAATATCGAAGAGACTAGATAGGTTTTTGGTTTCAGAAATATTAATAGGTAGAAATCTCATTCTAAAGGCTTCAATAGAAACAGGAGGCAATTCAGATCATTGCCCAATAATCCTTACTATCCATATCCCTGAAGAAAAACCTTCGGCCCCATTCAAGTTCAAACCCCAGTGGTTAGAAGAGGAGGAGTATTGTAATATCATCTTAGAAGCATGGGTACCTTTAGAACCAGATACAAATCATTCTCAGATGCAACAATTTATGGAAAACTTGGAGAAAGTGAAGAAGATCTCGAAAAAATGGGATGAAAAGTACAGGAGGAGACAACAAGAAACCCTAAAGATGGTAGAAGTACAAATAAAGGAGGCATATGAAAACAACAGAGAAGGAGTTTTCAGTAGCATAGAGTTAGAAGAACTTAAAAAATTAGAAGCTACGAAAGAAGGCCTCTTGTTACAGGAAGAAAAAAAATGGAGGCTAAAAAGAAAAGCTCTGTGGTTGGCTGAAGGAGATCAAAATACGAAATTTTTTAACAGGTATGCCTCTCAAAGGAAAAGTATCAACACAATCCATGAGGTTGAGAATACAAGAGGCATTTTGTCCAAGACCTGTGAAGAAAAATCAAAGGATGTTGTAGAACACTTCCAAGAATTGTTTAAAGAACCTACAGGATGCCCAATTCAAGAAATGTTAGAAGTTCTGACTTGTTCCCAAGAGCTATAATAGAGGAGATGAATGACGAGCTGACTAAATGCATTCTGGAGTAAGAGATCACTCAAGTGTTACACTCTTTTTAGAAAGGAAAGAGTCCTGGCCCAGATGGTTTTACTGTAGAGTTTTTTCTAGGGTTTTATGATATGATCAAGAAGGACATACTAGCAGTGGTTCATGAATCCAAAAAGTCGGGGAAAGTGCTAGGCAGTATGAATAGTACCTTCATTTCTTTAATACCTAAGAAACAGAAGTGTGAAGCATTTGAAGATTACAGACCAATTTCATGTTGTAATATAATCTACAAAATAATAGCACAAAGAATCAAACCAATATTAAGTAAGATCATTACATACGAGCAGTTTAGTTTCTTGCAAAATAGGAAAATACTTGATGCAATCTCCACATCTCAAGAAGTGATACACTCTATAAAAAAGGAGAAGCAATCATCTTTTTCCTTAAAATTGGATCTCTCAAAAGCTTATGATGGGGTAAGCTAGACCTTCATTAGACTAGTCCTCATAAAAATAGGGATGAATATGGATTTGGTAGAGTGGATAATGGGGTGCATCCAGTCCACCTCCTTTGCAGTAATGATCAATGGATCTCCCTCAGAGTTCTTTATGCCTTCTAGAGGTATCAGACAAGGATTCCCACTATTCCCGTTCATTTTTCTTTTGGTGGCTGATGCTTTAAGCAGATTAATTGTGAAAAGCCATGACTGAAGGAAGAATAATAGGAGTTAAAGTATCAGGGATAGAGGAGGTAACTCATACCTTATTCGTAGATGATGTTTTGTTATTTGGGATAGGGGAGGAAGATAACCTGACATAATATGCAACATTGACAGAAAAATGCATGAAGGCCATATGAATGATAATCAACATAGAAAATTCAATGTTAGCTCACAATGAATTCCCAGGTGAGCTAGTACAAAAATCAAGGGAGATACTAGCCTATCCAACAAAACTAATGGGGGAAGGTTTTAAGTATTTAGGCTTTTTCCTCAAGCCAAATTGCTATGCTTTTAAAGACTAGATGTGGCTCTTTCAAAAGGTAGAGGCTCGTGTTTCTTCTTGGGCAAACAAATTTATGTCCGGGGGAGGAAGATTAGTCTTGGTCAAAGCGGTGCTTCAGAGTATTCCTGTATATTGGGCCTCAATAGCAGGGATTATTTTAAGGGCGAATTTTAGCCCAATGGCGGATTTTAAGGGTTACCCAAAAAAAAGTGGGTGAATTTTTAAATTAAAATGTTTTTATTTTATTTAATAAATTTTCCCATTGTTTATTTTATATATAGTTGTCTCAAGGTAAATCGCATTCATCCCAAAAGAGGGAAAAACTAGAAAATGAATATTAGCCCACGAAAATATTGATTTTTGCCTACATTTGCTCGAATTTTTCCAATTTGCGGGAGATATTTGCCCAAATTTGCCCAATTTTTTCAGATTGGGAGAAGAAATGAAGATGGTTCACCGGATTTATGGATAATAGGTTGAAAAATTGGTATTTTGCCCAGGATTTATGGATAATACGATTAAAAATTTGGTATTTCGCTCTATCTGCTTACATTACGTGAAAATGATGTACAAGCTAACAAAGGAACAGATCTCTGAGTTCAAGGAGGCTTTCAGTTTGTTTGACAAGGATGGAGACGGTCAGTACTCACAAATCCCCTTCAATTATTTGTCTTTCTCTACATGTTTTCGATCTCTGCTTCTTCTGTAAGAATAGGAAGAGATGCAATGTATTTAGCTTATCTGGGTTGTGAAATTTTGAGTTTATTTAGAAGGCACACAAACCATAGCTGTGGCTTTCTGGACCTTGGTGACTGTGGTGGCCGTCGCTTCGATAATCGCGGTGACCGCAGCTATAGGTACTAAGATCTTAGACTCCCTGGCCCGAGATATAAGATTTACTACTTTGGATTTTATAGACTCATTTCCTCACTCTAATCCTTAGATATCCATACTTAGTGCTAGGGGAAGGAGTATGTCTATGGCTCTACATGCTCGGATTCACGGTCCATCACCGCCTGCTTTACCCTCTGCCCACCGGACAATTTGATTTTACCTTTACGATAGGGGAGGGTGCCTTCACGTGTTTTTTTATCTATTGGACAAATTTCTTTATGTGATGACTTGTGTACTTAGATCGGTTGAAACCAATGGCGTTTTTTATTACCCATTTTATTAGATTCTAGGATTATCCATTTATGTTGGGTAGTTGTGGTAGAGGGATGTAAGTAATGGTCGCATGGTTGATGCTCTGTAGTCAAATCATTTCCCTGTAACATTATCAGTTTCTATGGTGAATAGGGGACAAGGTATTAGATATGGTTCATTCAGTTGGTTCTCTTATTGCTTGATCTGAGTTTTCATAAATCACCACTCATCAAATTTTGAACATTTTTACTTGTATAGTTAACTGAAGTTTTTAACCCTCTTTCTGATTGGAGTGGGTAGGAGACTTTTATGAGAGATCTGTTGCAATTAGACCTCTTGGTTAATAATTTCATCAAAGTCACCCAAAAATTGAACTTAGTCTCATTCACAGAATGAAGACCGCATTTGCACTGAAAACATCTTAGTTTAACACTTTGGAAGTAGTGTAGCCACCTTGACCTGACTCTCATCTTGAAACACTTTGATCAATAATTTTGTCAAAGTCACCCAAGAATTGCACTTAGTCTCATTCACTTAGTCTCATTCACATAGAAGACTACATTAGCATTGAAAACATCTTAGTTTAACACTTTGGAAGTAGTGTAGCCACCTTGATCTTACTCTCATCTTGAAACACTTTGATCAACTGTACTAGGAGCAAGACTTTTGGGTTTTAAGCCTGAGCCATCATTGTTGTGAGCACTCAACCTTGTTGCTAGACCACAGCTTGATGAGATTTTCCTCATGGCATATTATTCTTTGGCACTCTGTTGGTTTTATTCTAGGTATAAGTTATAGTATTCAACAGCCATGGAGCTCATTAGCAATTATTTTCCAGGGCACATGGTATTGATTATAAGAGTAGCATAGATTTCTTTGCTTTTCCTTCTATTTTTCTTGTTCCCACTATCCTTAAATCTGCTAATCGCTTCCATTCACTCAAAGTTATCCTTAAATCAGCTAATCACTTCCATTCACTTAAAGTTAGTGCTAATAGTAGTTGGTGTCCCTGGTGATCTGTTTCTTCTTTAGGCAATGCTGGTTTCTGTGGCTTCTATCGAAGATATTGGATGTTTTCATTTTAAAGAGCCTAGTCCTGCTTCAAAGATGACAAGACAGGGGGTTTAATCTTTTGTCTATTTGATGCATCAGCTATTTTTAGTTGTACTCATGTGGCAAGTTATTCTCAGGTAGTCTATAACAGGTTAAAGATCTATCTTAGTGTTTAATCTCCAATTTTGTCAAAAAAATTGTTTATAAATATCTAATTTTAAGATAACAAAGTCACAGTTTCGAAGAACATATTCTCTTTCCCTTTTCCATGCTTCCGTTCTGTTTGCATTAGAAAGTAAGTTGACCTAGACGAAGATACTTGTATCCTTCATTTTTTAGTAGTAGGTAGAAATTGCGTTTCACCGAAAGGTGGAATGGTGAATCTACTGTCTAATGTGGAGCCTCTCTTGCTGATTGGCTTTGCAGATCAAAAGAGACATGTTTTATTTTCAATGAACTCAATGCCCACTAGGTAAAACTGTCAAATCAATTTCCTTCACAAGATTGCGCTGAAAGATTGGCATTGGTTGTAAATTTGCGATTCAAATCGTGCTAGATATTGTCATATTAGCCCCTTATCCTTTTAGTTTGGGAAGTAGAAGAATTGACCTCAGGTTTGTCCAAAATCATTAGTAGATAAATCTATAACAAGTTTAGTAATTAATATCAATAATTAGTGCCTAATTAGTGCCAGTGAAACTGAAATTGGTAAACAATTTTTAAAACATCATTAATATTTAAAAGATAACATATTACAAGATTTTTTAAGTTCAGGATTTTAATACTGGTATCTTTTTTCGTGTGATCCAAGTGTGCATACTTTTGACAAAATATGATCATCTTTATGTTTGTCAAGAGTAGGCAGGAATAGTAACTTGCAAGGTCCCATGATACAAGCACTATTACAGTTCCAAATTGAACCTTTATGGGCTTCCATCAAACACTTTGGGACTATATAGAAATGTTATTTCAGAGCTTGCAACAATAATTTTCAAAACATATCAAGATTTCCCAAGTGCACTGTTTGATTTGTTCGTTCTTTCCATAAATTTACTGAATACATAGGAATTAAACATCATTTTCCTTACAGACACATAATGGAACTGATTGTGCACTAGAAACTTGTAGTTGTGTCCCATTTTTGTCAAACAAATTATTTGTGGAAATAAATTTCTAGGATGAGAGTGGGTGTAGTGGCATTTTCTTTCTCTTCCTCTTCTTGTTGGGCATGGAAGCCATAGCCCTTGCTCTAAGTTATTCAATGTCCATAGTGCCAAAATTGACTTCTGCACTGAACTTCTTCGACTTGGCAAGTAAAAAACGTAATTGGGGAGGTCAGACCCTCTTTTACTCTTACCATCTGCTCTGCCCTGCCCTATCCTCCAGCCTCTGTCTTCGTTGGTCATTTCTTTCATCCATTTACCAGTTGCCACGAGGTAGAAACAAGAAGCTCTGTGTCTTTGAAAGTTCCCCTATCAACTAATTAATGTGTGGCAAGGGAAACATTGATTCCTAGTGGTTAATCCCTAGATCTTTCAGTTTCTTCAAAATATGATATAAAGCCATAGGAATTGTTGAAAATTTTCCAATTTTTGTTTGATTTCTTTGTGAAAATATGATATTAAGCCATGAGAATTTATAAGTTTTTTTTTCAATTTGTTTTGTTGAAAATGCATCATATAGTTCACTATAAGTCAATATAGATGTACATGATGCTTTTAAAATCCCCAACTGAAGAGTTGATACACAAATACTTCTACATTTTTTACACATATAAATCTATGGGGGGTTCTTAAAATCATCCCTGCCTACGTGTGAAACCAATCATGGTTGTGGCTCTAATATGATGGAATGAGTGGAGGTATCATGCCCATAGTTCGGAACATGGGATATATGGGAAAGGAGCTGAGGTAACATGCCTGCTCTAAGAACTTTTGTTTTGGGAGCATGCTTTCCTCATGGTTCTCATTCAGGAGCTAAGGGCATATGATTGCTCTGCTGTGGGAGCTGACATGCCTCACACAACAAAGCAATTGAACTTCCAAGCCTAGTTGAACCATGCAAATGGGATATGGTATTTGTTGGGAATTAGCTGACTAGGAAATTTGCCTGAACTAGTATTGCAATGCTACCTAATTTTCAAGAACCCTTAGTCTGAAGACTCTGAACTGCATTGCGATTTGCATAGTGCTAAGTGGGATAACTTGTAGGTTGCTGCATGGTTGAATATTCCCTTTGTCAAAAAGGATCTATCTAACATATTAGTAACTGGTCACCCCACTACTTGTACATATCCCTGTTTTTTTCTGTTTAGCCTTTGATTGTGCTTCCACATAGTTTGGGGGTCCTAAGGAAAGAATAATTTCATGGGCAAGGTTGGGTGGAAATCGGATGGTAATTTAAGAGTTGTCCAGGGAAGGAGTTGGATATAGCAATTCATCCAATGGGTCTAGTTGACCAAGTGCATGTATAATCTATTATATTTTCTTGTATATCAAACTGATTTTCATAATTTTTTTGATAAGTTGTTAATGAACTAATATGACAGACTGTTGGAAATGCCACGTGTATCTATGGTTGTTAAGTGGAATCTTTGCTGGTATGAATGGCTATGGGATTTATTTTACCTCTGCTAAAATAAAATTATTTTACCTCTGCTAAAATAAAAAAGGCCATAAACTTGATGATTGAAAGAGCTGGCGAATTATAGCTCTAAAATCTTGGTAAAAGAGGACTAGGGACGAGACCTATCACTATGTCCTATCTTTTCATTATTGTTTATGGGAAATATTTTCTAAAATTGTCAATGATATATGTTGGTTTAGTGCATGAAGCTTAGAGAGCAATTCCTGTGTTTTTATGATATTCTGGATTGAGTTACTTTGTTGTCTTTTCTGGAGTTATGGCAGCAAATTAGAAATGTTAGTCTCAATATGTTTGTTATATGAAATCATACTTCCATGCTTAATTGGTGGATTTTCACTTTTCTAAACCAGTGTGATTGTGAGGAATTTATTTTCTTACAAAGCTATTCTCGTTGAAACCATGATTGCTGGTAGAGTTGGGCATATAACCTACTTAGAAAAAGGAAAACTTTTTTTATGGCAATTGTGAAGACATTTAGTAGGTGAATTGATGCAGAATTAGTTTGCTGCTAGAATTTATGGTAACGGGTAAATTTCTGTTTGTGAATATTGAAAACAGGTATTAGAGTTGTTAACCGCTATTTGTGACTCAAACAAAATATAGATGTATATTGTTGTAGCTTGAGATTAGTATATTACCGATACATGAGGTATGTATTGACCATGGAATGCAAACTTCATGCCCAGTTTTCACTACATGTTTGAATAAACAACCACTAGGATTATATCGATGGCATCAGCTTCTTTTGATGGCATTATAACTCAACGAAATCTCTTCTCCCTCTTGGTTGTGTGATTTCTGCTTATACCATGATTTAATTGTGGGTATTGACTATGTTAATTTGATATGTAATTTTCCTTGTCTTAACTAACTGAAAAGTTAAGCTCATCAATGGATGTTAGCAAGCCACCATACTGAAATGATGGAGACCTCACCAGAGGATGGCATCTCCAACTATGTCGTCCTCTACCTGTCTGTGGGGGTTGCTATCTCATTGGGCACGATTTTGTATAAGCTGTGGCAATCTGTAACATGCTCAAATAGAGCCAGCGATCTCACTCCACATAAGCAGAATCCTTTAATGGCATAATTTGTTTGTGTTGATTTTTTTTGGGTTGCTGTCCTACTGTTTGACAGAAAGCTTAACCATACATATCCCAATTTCTTTATCTTAAATATGCAACTTGCAAGTTGCAATTGGATTTCCAGCTAAGGTATTGGACAACATGCTAAGGGTTTGGATTTAGATTTCTTCCTTTTCAAAATCTCTATGGTGATTGTGGGCAATGGAGTACAACTCTGTAAATGGAAAACATAGTAATGAAGCTTCTATGGGCATGTATTTTCAAATTTAAGTTTTAAATTATAAAATCGCTTTGATGATGGTAAATTGTTGTTCTTGTGGGCATTACTTTTGGAGTTCAATTTCGCTTTGCAAATTGATTTGGGGATGAGTTTAAGTGACCATTTATTGAGTCACTAAAGATGGTAATAGGAAAACAAGGACCAATATACATATGGTTGACAGACATGGGGAAAATGGAGATGCATCGTTTTATGATGAGGATTGCTGAGAAAGGAGGCGTTCCTATAAAGAGGATGAAAATGACCCATGTTTTTCCCTCTGCATTAACTATGCTCACTCACATTTCCCTTCAGCTATGAAAAAAGCAGTTAGCCCTAAGGTACGCATAAAGAGCATGGGATGTGTCCTTCTTAGTTTTCTTGTTTTGTCTCATTTGATGCATCTTGTGCTTGATGAGGAAGCTTGAGCAAAGTCGGTACATTTTATTATATCAACATTATCTCTTTTGATTGCAAATGCTTAGGTGCTTTACTGTTTGTTCTCTTCCTCAGAATCCAGGATCATATATTACAATTGATAATGTGAGTGTATTCAACACACCAAGGAAATTTGTTAGGTCTCTGGAACAACAATCCTCCTCCAAAAACACAGGTAGAAAATTGCAATCCAGAGGAGAATTTGCAGATTCTGCAAAAGCTAACCATGATAATTTGAATGCAATTGACTAGAATATGAACTTAAGTCCAGCTGCCAATGGCACTATCAATGAATCCACAGGTGGAGACAATCGACATATGATCACAACAAAAACGGAAGGACAATGCTTGACAGTCTCTATAGTGTAGCTGATGGGTATTCAGTTAGAAGTAATTCAGAAGAGGGAGATATGCAAAATAGTTCTGAATGGTCAGAAAGTGTGCATAGAACTAATTCTTTGTCACCTGCTTCAAGCGTTGTTTTTGAGGAGATGTTAGACAACAAGGAAGATTACCAGAGCACTGTCTTGACTGAGTTAGAAAAAGAAGCTTATAGGACAGATGATAAGAAAGAAAATTTCTTACCATCTAATCTCGATTCGTTTGAAGGTTCAACTGATTCTTGCAAATCGCAAGAGACAAAAACATTTTGTACATGTTGGAGAAGAGCATTGTGCTTTATGGAATCCATTCTAGGAGTCTCCTTGTGTGCTGTGTTGGTTGTTCCTACAATTATGGTGGTTGTCAATTTATTTTGCAAGCAAGAGGAATACCATGTCATGGTTCCCACCTAGGACATTCTATTTTGTGGTCATTTAAAATTAGTAATTTACAAATATTATCGACTTAGTATGCAGCCACTGTTTAAATGGGAGTATACAATTTGAATCATCTTCTTGAAGCATCTTGCTTTTATCTTTCCCTTATTCATCAGGCTTTCTTCCATATATTTGATTGCAGAGGGGATTATGATAAAGCATAATTCCATTTATGCACAGTAGGAGGATGAAACATGGAAATATTTCTGCTACTAGAATGATGTGCGAGTTATGAGGATTTTTGTCCCTTGAATATAAAAAAATCTATTGTGAGGTCTCATTCTATATAAATTACTCAATTTGGAAAGTTATAGTTGTTAATTTTTACCATGTCTTCTTTCAATCCACTGAATGAATTATGATACATGCATCGAGATAAATCTAACATAATCACTGTGCATTAAATGCTTAAGGTTTGGTCTGATTGTGTAGAAGGAATAGTCTAGGCTAAACAAGGTTAAGAACCAGTGGTCAATTGTAAAATCTGTGTCATGAATTATGAAAGTTAACTTCGTGCAGTTGTAGTGCTCATTATTGATATTTTAACTGAATATGAATTTCTTGTCCACCCTGCAATCTTTTTAAATCATTGGACCAACATGCTATCTTGTTATTTCTAGATGAGTATATTGCAGAAACAACATAAGTACGAACCTCCCAAGATATGCTGAGAGCATAAGTGTGGGTGTTGTATCCACTGTGAGAATGTGGGTGCCTGATAAGCATGATTTTACTTTGAGCCTTGAGCTTTCCCTCCTCAATAAAAAATGAAGGGGGAAGTTTGCAGAATTGATAGATTGTCTATACAAATAAACATTTGAATTTTTATTAGATTCATTTGATATTGAGAAAGCTTAGAGGTATTTTATATGGATTGGTGTTATTATTGTATTTTCACAAAATCCTCCTCTTCTCATAGTGCTGAAAGCATGTCCAGGGTATCTATTATGCCAAAGTTACCCAGAAATTGCATCTGTCCCCAACCGCCTAAAATGGCCTTCTTGCACTAATGAGACAACCATTGAGTGGCAACATGTATTAGGGGGTTTTGAATTCTGGGCTCTTTTTCTCCACAAAAGGGGTGCAAACAAACCTAAAAAAACAGACCTGAGTTAACTTCAAACCCTATAAACCAAGTCTGAGTGTGATTTAGGTGATTTTGGGCAATCTTTTGATGCAGAAAAGAGCGATATGGCATGTGTTTGAACTTTCTATGTAAACTTGGTTTGATTTCTTAATATTAGGACTAATAACAAAGTGTTCGTACAAGTGGAAAATGATTATAAACCTGAAGAAACGTTGTTTGGACTTGCTGGAGTGAATTACATGAATTGGGCTGCCCAGATGGCTGTGGGAATGGATACGGGTGTACCCTAGGTAATGTGCAAACATGATGATGCACTAGACCCTGTGGTGAGCTCTATTAACAACACCCTCTTAGATATTTATATGATAATATCTCTAACTAGGCATTTGGTGACCCCTGTGTCTAGATGAACTTGTCAAATTGTATCAAAATATTGCACCAGTTGCATCAATTGAATTAGTTACCTTTGCATATTATGTACAATTCATACTAATGGAATTTAAAATAAGTAATTAGTGTAGACACAAATAAATTGTCATTTTTCATTTTGATGAATGACTACTATTGAGTGTAATTGAAAGCAAAATAGCTGCCATTTAATAGATTATGGGGTTTTCAAGGTTCTGCATTCTATTTTTCTTAGTCTTGTAATAATCAATGTTGAGATATCCAAGATTCCATTGTTTTACCTTATTTATTCTTTAATATTTGAAATAGATAAACACTTGCAATGGTTTCTACTATGACAACTTTGTACCTAACAATCCTTATAAGCCAACAATGTGGACGGAAGCCTGGAGTGATCTGAAATGGATAGAACTAAAGAGCCACAACAAGAAAAGGTTCTAGGCATGTCGTGTATTGGAAGTGAAATTTTGGACCATGTAGAGAGGAGCTTACCCCTGCACTCCACACTCTGCAAAAGCTAAAGCAAGAGCATGCAAAGTGAGGGACCTACTTAACCTCCACATCAAGACCCCTGCATTATGATGAAGCTTTGTTTCTGCATAGAAGAAAGAAGAAGAGACCCAAAACAAAGACTTTTGAGGCATACCTGATAGATGACATCACCATGTAGAGTCCACAAATCCATAGAGTAGATGCCACATGGAATCTACAGAAGAAAAAGTAACCCTTCAAGGAAACACAAAGATCATACAACCTAAAATCCATTACAGGAGGCAATTACTTTGAGGGATTCCATTGGCATCATTCAAGGGTTTGTAAGGAAGATGGAGGAGGCATTTGATCAGTCCAGGGGAGAGACTCTAGGCATTCCAAGAGAAGAGAAAAAAATAGAGGTGGGAATAAAGAGGGAGATTGGGACATCGGTCAGAAAATTGGCATTGGAAGTTGAAAGCTTCGGAAGTTGATGGCATAGAAGTAAGAAACTAAAGACTAAGAATGAGAAGTATGTTCCTAGATCACGAGGACGAAGAGAAGTATGACCCTATCCACAGAGAACAAATACTATCTCAAATCCAAGATGCAATATGAAAAATGCATCCATGGAGTAAGAATACACAAAATCTCTGTCTAAGAGTATATAGCTGATATTTGTCATCATTCTTGAGCATAGAAAGAGCCAAACAAAGGCCATGCTGGTTTTCACAAATGGGTTTCCAGGTAAAATTTGTGTTAGTTCTGTGTATGTAATTGATGTTTCAGAATTGGTTTTCTTCCTCATTTTTAATTACAGTTTGCAAGTAATATTGTAACACACAGCCAGAATTAATTTGCAATGAAATAGAAAACACCGAGAAACATTATAGCTTTCTTAAAAAATAATTAAGGTCCATACTGGTGAAATAACTCGGCCATAGGATGACCGATTATGGATCAAAACCAAGGACCACCTCTGCATGGTTTATTGCTATTTGTTGTTGTTATTGCCTTTAAACCACCCAGAATTGAGATTTACTCTATTTTATTATTGGTTGAGGGTTAAAATAGTGTTGAATCATGTGTTTTCTTATTGTTAAAACAAAGTTAAAAAATGTTTTATTATTGTTTGAGGGTTCCTTTCCTAGGTCTCTTATTACCTCTTGAACTCCATTCCACACCAAGATTGAGATTTGGGATTCTATTGGATAGTTATATGCAGTGCAATTCTACTTGGTTTTTTACTTTCACTACGGAAATAAAAGAATAAGACCAAACCATATTCTCTGGTGAAAAATATGCAGGCTTCCTAGTCTTTGAAAAAATTGATGCAATAGAATAGGTGCATAAAAAGGATACCTTACCATGGTTACAATATAGAAGGATGACAAATTACATAGTTGAAATGAGAAGCAAGGGATTGCATTCTCACACCAAGCTTATCATTGCCAAGGTAGTAACCTTGATGACTTGCATAATTTGTTCCAAGGTCTCTTATTGTCTCTTAAACTGCATTCCACACTCAAGATCGAGTTTGGGATTCTATTGGGCTATCATATGCAGTGCAATTCTACTTGTTTTTTTCACTTTCATGCTACAAAAGAATGCAAGATCTCTTTCATTCTATAACACAACACTTATGGTTTTAAAGATCTGTAATACAATTTTGTTACTGGATTCCTGAACTAATGACCGTGCATTGATACAATCTTTTATTAACGGAATGGTGTTGTGCAATTTACTTGGTACTTCAATTACTAGTGTGTTCCAAATTTATGAATAATGATATTATTGGTTTACTAACTTTGATTTATTATCTGCTGATGTGCATGATATAGCTAGGAGCTATTTATGTATCTCAAACATTACAGTTTAAAGCTCATGTTTGCATTGGAGATAAACTAGTCACTAAAGTGCATGCACTAGAACTCAGGGAGTACATGCAAAAATACAGGTTTAATTTTTCGAATTCTCCCTCTCTCTCTCTCTCTCTACCTTTTCAGGTATAGATGGAAAGATGAATGAAGATGTTGGACCATTTTTTAATTAATGTCTGTAAACGTAAAGAAATGAGACTATACATTAGAGAATTCAGTTACAAAGACTTTCCATCTTGATTCAAATTTGAATGTGTCTGTAATTTGCAGAGTAAAGTTTGCGACAAAATGCTTTAAGAAGGAAGGGATGCTCCTTGTCCTTGATGGTGAAGTTGTAGCATTGTTGCCCAATTTATTCTACAGTGTATGAAATCGATTTCATACTACATTGTTTGAATCTCAAGTCCATATATTGAAACCATTTTAATCCCTTAGCTTACACTAGGACCAAACTGCATTATGCTGGGGATTAAACTTGGTGTCATTTTGTAGATTCCTTCATTGAGAAAGGGTAAACATGTTTATATTAGCGTTTTATCCTCTTGCAATTACATAGTTATTTATACCATTTCATTTTTTATTGTAGACCTCTAATAGAATCCTCATATGCATTTTTTTTACTTTAATAACAGTTATTTTTTACTTTCATAAACACATAAATGTTATTGACGGTATATATACAATTGTTCTCAAGTTTCCACCATATATATGCTATAAAAACAAGCATGTAAATGTTTATTTGTGGAAGATGTTTCAAGAAAGGGGTTCAAAGCAGTGCTATCAACTCGAATCCGCCGAGTTTGAGCAAATTTTGACCAAAACTTATCAGAATTGGTTGTTGAATTTTGCCTAGAGGCTGAGTCAACCCCTGACATTGCCTAATTCATCTATGTCAACCTTTGAGGTGGCCAAGTCATCAAAACATCGACTTGACTGCGTCTGCTGACATGGATGCTTAGTTCGGGCCAAAGTATGAAAACATTAAACTTGAAAAAATGAAAATAAAAGGACCCTAAGCCCTCAAAAAAATTTAAGATCAATATGGTTTTCATGTTAATGCTTAGCTTATAATGTTAATTCCTAAAGCCAATGTGACTTTAACTTTAAATTTAAATTTGTTGGAGTATCATGTTTTAATAGTATATATAAATATATACTTTTTACATGAATTCATTTTTATTCTGTGAATCTTTCTTGCATACTTTAAAATATTAACATGGTATATAGTTATAAAAACTTGTGTGATGAGGATGAAGAGATAGGGAGTGGCCTTGTATGCTTGTTGTCTGCATGAAAAAGTTAAGCTTCACTGTTCAAGTTTGGATTCAGGGTAAAATGTTACAGGTATAAGAATTTGGTTTATATTGTTTTATATTGGGCTGATTCTTAATAGGGGATCTATAGTTAATTCAGCCAGGCCCTTCCCTATGATCCTAGTAGATAAGCTCATTTCCCTTATGCATCACATAGCTGGCCAATGGAGACAGAGTGAGGGATCTCATTGGAATTTTAACTCTATGGAAGAAAGTGCAGTAGTTGGTCATTGAGGCTAGCTTTTTACAGTTAAGGTTGGGTATGGTCATCAAAGTGGAAACTCTGTGGGAAGTTACATTACTCTTAAATAAGTCTGCCCCTGGGAGGATTTCAATATAAAATTGATTTGTAGGATTTTAATTTTAATTTTAATTTGCACTTTCAGATATCCAAGAGTTAACAAATGCATATGAATTATTGATCCATTGTCTTTGACTCTTTTTTGGCAACTACAAAAGATAGAATATTTACCTATATCAAGTAGAACAAGAAAGCGCAGGAGAGGGTGGGGTGGGTATTTCGTAACAATGCCCTTGGATGATGGATAGGCTTTGGTTTTGCCAAAACAATTGTAGTAACAAACCTGAGTACAGAGCTCATAAGAGAAAGAGAAGAAAACCACAAGCTATCTTCAAATGCCAAGCTAGTTACTTGTTGATTCTGGTTGGCAAACTTGTGATTGGTGTCAAGTGAGGTTCTTAGAAAAGAATTTTTTTAATTTACCTGTCTATGGCTTATGAATAATGAAGACCACACCTGTAGATAATTTTTTTTCTATATTTACCTGTTAGAGCAGGGTTGAGCCTATATTGAAGAAGAGTTGTAGATCATTTTGCATCCTGTCTAATAGATAATTGGCATGATGCGAAATGTCCAATATATAGTGGGTCTATGATAGATGGCACCACGACCATGGCCAAAATTGTATTATGTCATGTCTTGAATCTATTATTATAGAACCAAAGCATTACTTTGAATTTTTTGTAAATATTAAATTCATCCAAAACTAGACACCTGACAATCTTTCTTTATGATCTGCGAGGGACCATGAATCTGCTCGGAGTTGTCTACTGAACAGTCAGCCAAAAGTGTCTATCGAAATATTTTAGCTTCCAATATGATTGGGGTTGCAGTTACTAGCAAAACTATGTGTTCATGTCTTAATGAACACAAGAAAGAACCTAGATGAATGAGAGATCAGCTACATATTTGAGAGGCCACAAATGTCCACAACTGTTGGGACTACATATTAACTGAATTACTATTATGCCCATGTCTTGTTGTCAGGATAGCATATCCTAGCTACAATAAGGGACAACTTGGATGGAAAAGTAGCATTTTTCCCATGAAGTATGAGTGATTGTTGTACTGCAGTATATCTCTAAGCATTTGGTTATGGTTAAATAATATAGTGGGTGTATTGGTCAACTGATTTAAGTTCAGAACATGATTATATCTCTAAGCATTTGGGTATTGGTCAAGTGCTTTAAGTCCAGGACATGGTTATCATATTGTTGACAATAATCAAGCAATGTTACATGGGGATGTGCTCCCCCAGGTGAGGGGCATTTGCTAGGATGCAGAATCCCAATGGGGTATGTTTACCAATTCTCCCTTTAGGGAAACATGGGGAGACGTCTCCAAATAAATGGGGGACATTTCCCTTTTGTGAGAAACTCTTGGGAAACACCCCTTTAAAACGGGAGGCTCATGATCTTTGGATTTAGAAAATATGAAATGTTTAGAACAAAAAATGTGTATTTATATTATGCTTTCATTGGCCATGTTCATGACTTGTTATTGTTTCTTATATATTTAAATTTTTGGATTTTGGTTGGAATTCCCTATGTTGGGGACTTTGACTTATCCTACAATGTTTCCTAAAATTTGGGAGGTGTCTCCACACATCCCTTGGATCCATTTCCCTGTTCCCACACCCCAATCCTAGAAACTTGGTGAAACATTGTATTAATTTGAACCAATAGGGTTTGTATCTACACATTGTCAAATTAAATTAAATGATGTTTATCAATGAACTACAGAAAGGTCTAATTCTGTGAGGAAGGTATTTTGTCAATACAGGTCATTAAATGTAAACAGTTATGTCATTGAATCCTTGAGAGGAAAAAGATAGGACCTTAACACCTTATGATTGCAATCAATATGACATGCTAATGTCTTCATTATTAATTCATGTAATGTGATTGGGTGGAACATATAGAAAGACCTGGATTCATTTTGCTTAGTGAAAAATCAACATTTTAGATATCTTCCCACTTTCACCATTACTTCAAAATTGGTTAGGTTGTGCATGAAAAGTTTCTTGACATGTGAACAAACCATTTTAAATATTTTTTCCTCAATTACATGTCTTATGCTTTCATCTATAATCATTGTATCTTGGAAAACTGAAGTTATATATCAGCGGTGTTATCCTTTGATATTATGCTCGACATTGTTACTCTAATTTCTATACATTGTTAGCTTTCTATAACAGAGAAAATATGAAGGATAAGTGTTCTATATAATGTGTTTTGATGAAGATAAAACATCTTAGTTTCCTTATTGAAAATGATAGGTTATGCTAAATACATAGATTCATTTAGTGGAACTTTCAAAAGCTAGGAATTTTGGCTAAATATGCAAAGGATCATTTGCAAGTTATACAACTTGGGATTAGAATTCATTGATATATTATTCATTTCTTCGTTGATGTGATGTCAATGCTTGTTCTATCATGTTGGTTTGGATTTCTTTGCTTGTAAATTATTTTGATCTTGATTTGTTTATCCAATATGTTGCAATACTTATTCTCTTTGGGTTTCAAGATTAGCTTCATTTACCAATGTCAATTTCACTTTGACGTAAATGTCATATACATTGCATAGAAAAGTGATAATAAAAAGACTTGAGGTCTACATAAAGTTGGCCTTTTTCTTTCAATATAAAAAATTTCATGATATGAAATGTGTCTCACATTAAAGTGATTTGTGTGAATTGAACACAATAATGACCTCAATTGTCTAGGAGGCTAAGATCGAGCATAATGTCTGATTTTATTATTTATCAGTTTGTCAAGATTCGGCTCCCCACATGTCCGTTGGACCATTAAGGGACGAGATAACAAGTGGAGTCCCCACTTTCCCTGAATCTAGTCAGTGCAGTTGTGTTTCACTGACACCTTCCTGTTGTGACTTGTGAGTCTACATGTTCTGTTGTTGATGATGTGGTTCACGTTATTTGACTAATGTTGTTGTTCTTTTATTTTGACAATATTCTATAAATCAGTGAAAGATTCGCCAGTTTTTACAATTTTTTATAATGAAGTTAAATATTCGCCAAGTTTTTACAACATTATATAATAAAATGAAAGATTCACCAAGATTTTACAACATTATATAATAAAATGAAAGATTCGCCAAAATTTTACAACATTATATAATAAAATGAAAGATTCGCCAAATTTTTATATATACATATTATATTATTGATAAAATAGCCTTCAAATTGTCCTATATATCGGAGAGATTCGCCCAATTTTTATAAATATAAATATAGGGGGTTCTTAAAATCATCCCTGCTCAATAGCCTACATTCCTAAAGGAATTGTCACAAATATCTGGAAGATATGCTTCACATTTCTTTGGATAGCTAGTAAACAAATCAATGGCATACCTCTAGTTAAATGGACCAACATAGCACAGCCCAAGGAGACAGGAGGGTGGGACATAAAGAACCTCCCCCTTTTCACAAAAGCATTGGAAGCTAAATCTCTTTGGAGACTTATACAAAACACAAACTCTTTGTGGGGCAAAGTGGTATGTTCCAAATACTTCTCAAACATGGAAATAACATATTGGATCAGATGCCCTAACAAGACCTTCAAAAATGGCTCAATTGGATGGAAATCCATGGTGTTAGCATTCCCTCTTATAGGCACATGGATAGCATGGGAAATAGGAAATGGAAAAAACTTAAGGATAGGTTTGGATCCTTGGGCCAGAGCAGGACAGGATTATAAGCTTCCACAAATGGTTTTAAACAAGCTTGGAGAACAGAGATGCTATAAACTTGCAGATGCAAAAGTACAAATCCCAGACTACACAGGTAGAACAAGATGGTGGGAAGCAAGCAAATTTCAATTAGAGGGAGAAGAAGTTGAGTTCTAGAAAGATTATATCAAAGTATTGGAAATAAACTGTGTATGCCTGGAAGATGACACAAAGGATAAATTAATATGGACAAGAAATGATGAAGATGGAGAATTCGCAGCAAAAAAAAGGGTATGAAGTTGCCATAATGGAACAATTCAATGGGGAGAAAGCTTGGTGGTGGCAGGGACTATGGGAATGCAACAGTCCACTAAAATCCATTCTTACATTTTGGTTGGCAATGAATAACAAATTACTGACATGGGAGAATCTAAGAAAAAGGGGATTAGAAGGCCCAGGGATTTGCATTTTATGCAAAAAAGATGATGAACCCACTTCCCATTTGTTCGGTACTTGTTCTTATACAGTACAAGTTTGGATGGACGTTGCCAGAAATATCAGTGAGGGCAGAATGATTAGAAGGGAAGACTCATGGGAGCAGAAAACCAAGTAGTGGTTGAACAACAATGCGGTATGTGAATTCAGAGCCTTTTCTTTGCTTTTAATTTTTACAATATGGGAGGCCAGAAACAGAGCAATTTTTAAGAACATTTGGACTCCCATTAACATCTCTTCAGCACTGCTATTGTAGAAAGTTCAGGAACATAGAATAGCTCCTAAAATTGGAAAACATAGGATAGCCACAGCCTCAGTCATAGATAAGAGTACTCCATGGGCTTTCTTCAATGTTGCAATCCAGGGAGACCCAACTATTGGTGGGGCAGGTGGGGTCGTATGTATATCAGATTCAAAAAAAATAACGTTCAAAGTAGGCATGGGGAGAGAAACTAATACTAAAGTAGATTTAATGGCTCTCCGGGCCACACTAAAGATAGCAAAAGACAAACAAATTTCCAAGTTGAATATACATGTGGATTCTAAAACAGTGATAGAGTGGGCTCAAGAAAGAAACACCATTCGAGCGCTCATTTGCAGAATTTGTTGAGAACAATTCGGACAATGCTTCCCTGCTTTGAAGCTCTTAATTTCAACCATGTATATAGGGAATTCAATTCAGAAGTAGATATACTCTCAAAGCAAGCACTAGCCATTCAACCAGGGATAATCGAAGGTGAGATCTTCGATGAAGGTGACTCCATAATGTTCCACATCTTGCTTTGAAGAAACAGAGAAGGGTGGAGCTGGTTTTTGAAAGCAGATAGAAGACAAGGAGATGAAAAAGCAAAGGTGCAGTATTGTAATGACAACACAATGATGGAAAGCACAGATAGTGTACATTTTGTAATGAAAGCCATGAAAGGCAATTAAGCACACCTTCTAAGGTGATTTTGTGAAAATCCTGTTAAAGCAGAATTATAACCTCCCTTGGAGGAGTCCATGATTATTCGAAAGAATAAAGGGATTTTTTCTCAAGAAAAAAAAAAAAAAAAAAAA
>LPNX010006488.1:166685-238301 GCA_001517045.1 Pseudotsuga menziesii
GTATTTTAATAAAAATATTCAAACTAACAATATTAATCATACAATT
The DNA here is from genome assembly GCA_001517045.1 of Pseudotsuga menziesii. Lineage (NCBI taxonomy): Eukaryota > Viridiplantae > Streptophyta > Pinopsida > Pinales > Pinaceae > Pseudotsuga > Pseudotsuga menziesii. Next base: position 166,732 of record LPNX010006488.1, read on the forward strand.
ATTTATTTGTTATATAAAATTGTAAGGCCAACTTTGATGAGCATATTCAAACTAACATTTTTAATCATAAATCATTAATTATTAATTATTACTTATTTTAATAATGTAAAACAATTTTAATTTTCAATAACCTCGTCATGTTGTATTTTAATGAAATATTCACACTAACATTAGTAATCATATAATTATTTGTTATATATAATTGTAAAGCCAACTTTGATAAAGTTGTAATTATTTTTATTAACTATATATAATATTAATTTTTACGATATTTATTCAAATAATATTTTTTTATATAAATTGTTTAATAATTTAAATGTTTATAAATATCTAATTTAATATATCGAATTTTTATAAATATAAAATTAAATTAATATTTCTAAATTATTTTTTTTCAGCAGAAAAAATACCAGATCCTGTTATTCAATAGAATCAAAGATCATCATGTACAATCACAACAGAGGCTGACTCCAAAGAAAAGTTCTGAAAGGGATCCTCTTGGATCATCAAGACATAGTCATCATACCAAAGGCAAGCAAGGACAACATGTTTTGTAGCAGGCTTTTATCATCACTCCTGTGTGAACATGTTAGATTTTTATCTATTTCCTAATATGAGCAGAAATGACATAAAGCATGAGCATAAAAAGATGAAAGAAAGTCTCCTCATGTAGTTTCTTAGCCCTCTACTAATAACATCAAGAAAGGTGCTTAAAGAAACAACACGCACTAAAATAACTGAAAATTACCATGATCGGTAATCTTGTCATCCCAAAATTCCTGGAAAATCCCAAGGCCTGAATCTAAAGAAAGAGCAGATTTTGAGAGACTATCTGCAATCTGGTTATGCTCACGGTATATGTGTTTCATAGTCAAATCCGGAAAGTTTTGAAGTAATTCTCTCAAATCATCACACCAATGATTCAGATGGGGTAAGTTCAAAGAGCCTTTTCCTATTGCCCATGATATGATGACAAGGGAGTCTCCAAAGAGAGAGTGAAGAGGAATTCCCAAGTCCTTTGAGACGGAGAGAATAGCCCACAGAGCCATCAGTTCTGATTTTGTATTAGTACTTCTTCCACAGCCCATAGAAAAATGTATACTGTGAGAACTACTCAAGAACAGAACAAAACCAGCCCCGCCCATGTTCTTGGCGGCTGCACCATCGAAAAACCCACAGGGATACTCCAATTTTGGCGGTGGTCCTATCATCCTGTGTTTAAACCTTTTTAAAGGCATAGAGTAAGAATGGAAGAGCAATTCAATATGTTGAAGGACTGGATAAACAGCTAGAGTTTTCCCTTCGAAAATACATAAATTCTTGTGCTTCCAAATAGACCATAAGGTAAAGAAAGGCAAATATAACTTTGGAAATTTTAGTGAGTGTACTCTGACCCAATTTTCCAGAAGTGATCGAACCGTAGAGCCAGAAGAGGCAAAATAAAAAGATCCAGAATTGAACTGTTCAGAAGCAGCAACAAAGGTGCTCTTCGTAAACATGCACTCTAGGAAAAGATGCTGAATGTTTTCTTCCTCTTTTTGCACAGCTGACAAAATCTTGGACCCTGTAAACCCCGTTTAATAAGCTAATCCCAAGTAAGTAATTTATTTTTTATGAGGAGCCAAATGAAGCAACGTATTTTTTCCGGTAAGTTGTATTTCCATAAACCTTGAAAGACAATGGAAGAATCCAAATCGGGCTCTTTTGTGTGGTCCACCAAACATTCATAAACTTTTGCCGCATTTATAGAGCCTGAGAAATTCTTGTACATCCAGAGGTAGCGGTCTGGTGAGGATCTAAGACGAATTCTCCCAAGTTCCAGACCTCTAACATAGTTCTCCCAGAGAGAGTGCCATTCTCCCCCGAGATCCAAGTCCGTGGCAGAGAGCCAATAATTCATGGCATCAATAGAATGATTTATGGCTTGTGCAAGAGATATAACACCATAATCTTCCAAATAAATACGCAGATCCTCTGGCAGAACGAAACCTGTGCCCATCCCCAATATTGGATCCACACCAACTCTTATGCTTTCACCATTTCCTGCCATCCATATAAGACCCATGCCAAGCCAAGTGATGGTATTAATAAATCCCTTCCAAATAACAGAAACGCCCATAGTAGAGAAATTTTTGCCTCAAAACCAAGTCAGGACAGAGCGTTTCCTTAAGTATTTCATAGAGATCACATTGAACTAGAGACCCTTGCTACATAGAGTGAACCAAAAGGATTTAAGTCTTAAGGAAATACTGAACCAGTCTAGATTTTTTATGCCCCATCCACCTTGATTGGTAGGCAAGGAGAGAGAGGCCCAATCAGCTAGATGATATTTTTTCTTAGATCCCGTGGATCCCCAAAGAAAATCGAAGATAAGACACCTGAGATTCTTCAGAATTGATTTTGGAATGGGAACTAAAGATAGCTAGTATACCGGTATGCTGGTCAGAACAGCCTTAATGAGGACCAACCTCCCTCCCAAGGATAATAAATTGAAAGACCAATGTTGTATCCTCTTTCCGAACTTTTTTATGAGCCAAAACCAATCTCTTACCAAATAGCCCGTAGGTTTTATACAGTAACCAAAGTAATTTAAACCCAAAGAGATGTCCTGAGTTTTGAAAGATAAATAATGAGAAATTCTGTTTAGAAGCTCATCATCAGCGTTGTTAAACAGAAAACAAGACTTCTCAGCATTTATGAGCATTCCTGAAGCTTCGCAGAAAGTGTCCAGAATAACTTTAAAAGCTACCCATTCTTCACAAGTACCCAAACCAAATAGAATTACATCATCAACAAAACGAAGGTGGGTAAAGGAGAGGTCCTTTGAGATTTTAATCCCTTTTACCAGCCCCCGCCTATGGGCATCCTCAATAAGGAGGCTGAGTCCCTCAATCACAAGTATAAAAAGAAGAGGAGAAAGTGGGAATCCCTGTTGGATACCACGAGAGGCAGTAAAAAAAGGAGAGGGGGAACCATTTATGAGAATAGAAAAATTGACCAAAGTTAGGCACCCCATAATCCAGTTGAATCCTTCCAAAGGCATACCAATTTGAAGAAGAATGAGCCTCATAAATGACCAGTTGACTCTATCAAAGGCTTTGGAGAGATCAAGTTTAAGGACAAGAGCACTCTTATTCCTAGTTTTGACAGTATGGAGAACTTCATGAGTAATTGCCAATGGCTCTAAGATCTGACGATTAGTGAGGAAACCAAACTACTGCACTAAGATGAAGCAATCAAGTAGAGGTTTGAGATGACTCGCAGCTACCTTTGCAATCAACTTATAGATAAGGTTACAGAGTGAGATAGGACGAAAGTTAGCAAAAGTTGAAGGATTGTCTTTTTTAGGAATAAGGGTGATAAAAGTCGAATTGAGAGAGGGCAGAACCGACCTAGTCATCCGAGCTTCTTCCACCAAAAGTACCAGCTCATCCCCTAAAAGATCAAAAAAAGATAGAAAAAACTCAACTGGAAACCCATCGGGCCCAGGAGATTTGTCTTTCTTGAAAGACTTGAGAGCTCTTTCAATTTCCATAAGAGTCACCTTTGAGTTGAAGTTTGACCGAGCCTCAGGGGAGAAAAAGGATGGATAAAGTTTAACGACATTCAACTGAGCTGAAATAGTGGTGAGATTGTCATCTTTGAAAATTCTATGAAAGTGCCTGACTCCCAAGTCTTTCAAATCCTGGTCATTATCCACCACCAGGCCTTTTTCATCCTTCAGACTCCAAATCGCATTGTGGTTTTTCCCAGCTGAAGCTACAGAATGAACAAATTTGGTATTTGAGTCCCCCAAAGTGGCCCAGATCATCTTTCTTTTAAGCTTGGCTGAAAGGATCTCATGGTCCCTTAACTTTTTCAAATCCAGTTGTAGAGCCTTGAGGAAAGAGAGAGTCTCAGAGGAGAGCATACCTGATCAAGAAGAAGCAAGAATATCATGAATCTCTTTCTCAAGTAGAAAACTCTTTTCTTTCATCTCAAGAGACTTATGATGAGTCCAAACTTTGATTTTTTCTTTCAACAGCCTAAGCTTCATCGAGAAAGAGTCCATGTAGGAAACGGTGGGGTCTGAGGCGAGAATATACCACTCAAGTTTGATCAAGTTAACAAAATCATTGAAGGCCAGCCAAGAGTGGTTGAACTTGAAAGGGAAGGCACAAGGAGACGAGTTTTCTTTCCATTCCAAGATAACCGGATAGTGATCCGAGATGGCTGAGGGATAAGTCCAAACCCTGTGAAGTGGGAGATGGTCAATAAGACTGGAGGATAGTAAGAATCTATCCAATATTTTACTAATTCCATCATGACCCGAGCGACCGTTTCTCCAGGTTGGACCAACCGATGCAGGGGCAATGTCCACAAGCTGATGGGAGGAGAAGAGATGTGTGAAAAAGGGGGCAAGTGGATCAGGGTGGGCCTTTTTTCCCCAGAATTCAGAGCAGCTTAAGGTAAGATTGAGATCCCCAGCTAAAACAAGGTTAGGTTGACTAAGGAGACCGCCTTGTTCAGCCAGATTCCAGAAAGATTCACGATTGCTATAAGGCCCGTAACAGTTAAGGAGGGAGAGAGTCATAGAGGATCCTCGGACATGAACTTTGAGGAGAATCCCAGCCACTGTACTAAAGGCTTTGATTTCGAAATAGCGAGGGTTCCAAGTAGCTAATAAGCCCCCCGAGAGACCTGTGGAGCTCAGAGCGCAATATTCCCACCCTGGGTAAAGTTTAGAAAAGGCCAGAAGTGCTGGATGCGAGCTAGACATTGTCTCCTGTAAGATGACAAGGTCCGGAGCAAGTGATACAAAAAGATTCTGAAGGCTTTTATGTTTGGCCAGGCCTCCAAAGCCACGAACATTAAAGGAAAGAATATTCATTAGGAACCAGATGAGACAAAAATCTTTGCTCTAAGGGCCCGAGGAGAAGTAGAATGGGTAGAACGAGCAGCTTCCTTCAGTCTAGTAGAAAGAGGAGTGTCACATACCCCAATTTTGTAAAATAATGTTAATTGTTTTAATTTGATTTCCTAAGACATTATGTTAAATTTAATGCTAAGTAGGAACTAATGACTCAGCAGAGTCAAAAGAAGTGGAATGTAATTCTGAATATTTTATTATTAATAAATAAAAAGTGGAGACAACAGCATGGGAGAGCTGTTAATAAGAAGTTACTGGTCAAACTGGTGGAAGGAACTAGGTGGAGGGAAAAATACAAGTGGAAGCATCCTCAAACACTTCCTAGGTTGCAGGTGGCAACTTCCCTATAATTGGGGTCATGATCCCCCAAGAAAGTGGGATCAGAGCAGGTGGCTCAATAAATGACAACTAACCCAAAAAGACCTAGGCAATCTTTTAAAAGTACCCAATGAATAGAGCTGAGGTTGCTCAGATATTTTGGAGAGAAGAATCATTCAGGAGGAATGTTATTCAGGAAATTCATTGGGGAAAAAGGGAAACAGTAAGGAAGATGTTCTGAGAGAAAATCTACAGTAACTTGGTTTGTTACAGCTTGTTAAGCTAGGAGAACTTACTGATAAGTTCAGCGTTGTATTAAGTCTGAAGACTGGTACTTGATGATTGCTGCACCTAGTTCCATCCAGGGAGACCAGAGCAAGCTCGGGGGTCCTGAGGAGTCACTGTTTGAGTGCTCTCCAGGAATTGGTAGGGAGGAACGGCCTCCCATTGCTGTTGTTGTCCAAGCTCAAGATCAGGTTCTGTCCTCTAATAGCCTTTGTTTTAATAACTGTGTATGATTGAATGTATTTTGTAGTTTATGATGTAAAGATCTAGATGGATTAGTAATATAGTTGATCTTAGTTTGTCAGTAATAGAATCTTTTGATGAAAAATAAAAACCCCACCTGTGTTTTTCCTCATCTGGAGTGACCAGACCGTACTCCAGCACAGGGGTAAAATTATAAGTAAAGATAGTATGATAGAAATGCAGAATAGAATGTTGATGGAATTATAGAGTATTTTCTTTGTGTTATTATCAGAAGAAATGTCTTTTTGTATCAGTAGTATTAACCTGTACTGAAATTGTCAGTCTTTTTAGAAACAGAGAAAGAAGCTAGGTTAACTACTGATAGTAGCAGGAATGAGTAGAGAAAACAGTTTTTGATACAGTAGTTACTTTCAATAATCTCATTTGCTTAATTGAATTCAAGAGAAAAGTAAGATAGTACACTAGAGTAGGATTAAGCTAAATAAAGATACTTTACAGTCTACTTCTTTCTAGATTTAACTACTACTTGTATAATAAACAAAACTGAAAGAAAGATTAGCTAGAATGATTGATTGTTTCTACAGGTGACTTATTGAATTCCAGACTTTACTTATGGTTAGCAATCTATGTGTTTCATTATTTGGGTTATATTTAGTTAAGCATAAATAAATTTCATAAATGTCATCCTATACTTTTAAGTTGTTAACAATTGCAGTACTGAGTTCTTTTCTTCTATTTTCTAAATATTAGCCTGTAACATAATTAAGACAATTTAGTATATAGAGAACTTCTATAAAATTTATAGTACAGTAAGTATAATAATACAGTAGTAAATTACTAAGTTTATTTACGATTATAAATAAACATAGAATAAGGGTAACAATTTTATAATAACTTTTACAATTCCTTTAAATAAACTAAACTGAGTGAAAGTAATAATAGAAGCCCTAGTACTTACAGGTAAGACAACAGTCTTATAATATATTCTTTCCATCATATATGTTGCATGGACTAAGTATGCAAATTATGTACTAACTATAGAAACAGTATCATTTTTATAACTTCTACACCTAAACGAAAAAGAAGTAACTGTTAGTTACTTATGTACTCCACAAAGAACATTAAGTGTTTATTTTATTCTTTTAGTAAAATTATACAATAACTTTGACAGCGTTTATAAACAAATTGAATATAAAAATAATGTACAAGAAAACCCTAATAATAATTTATAAAATTATTATGGAAATAAAATCAAGTATATTAACACACGGCCATTAATCAATAGAGTGACAAAATGTTCATCTTATCAAGCTTAAGCAAAATTTATACAACCTAACTAACAACCTCATAATTTTACATAGGTATATTATAAATCAAAGGTAAGTGTTGTATATAACTTCTTACTGTCGAGCTTCAAATATTTTAATTATAACATAAATAAGCATATAAATTTCAGTACTATATTATAAACAAAGAAATATAGAAAGGAAAAACAATATTAATAACTTATATCATGGACTTAGGGTGAAAACCCTGTAAATTCAAAATTTCAACAGAAGTAAGAAATCAAGGGTTGTAAACCCTTTTTCAAGTCAGGCTCACGGCCTCATGTATTACACAGTAAAGATAAACAAAAAGTCGAACAGCTTTCCAAAACCCTCGCCTTCTTCAAGTATTTGAGAGTATGGCATAACTTCCCTCTATCATATGTTTACTTCTTACACAGTTTTGAAACAAAACTAACATCTACAGCTACGGTCGAAGAGGGAGCACCCTCGCACAACGCAGGGCCTCTTCAACCCCAAAAATAACAAACTAAGTAACAGGATAAATTGAAACCGTAAGGGCTACAGGCCTCAACGCGCCAACCCTCAAAAGTCCCAAAGGGACCCCACAAAGAGAAAGTGACATGGTTTAACCAGGCTTATCGTGAACATGTAACTGTTGCTCAACTTTGTACCAGAAGCCGCGCAGAAGGGAGGGCCAAGATCTGTATCCACTAAGAAAACAGTAATGTTAGAAACTTGTAAGCTGGAATAAATATTCATGTATTTAAAACAAAACAGTAAAATTGAAGGAAGGATTTACAGTCTACCCACCTAATCTTTGTTTTGAGGCGCGACCACCAACAGCAATAAAAAAACCACCAACGCGAGGAGGAAACCCTAATGCAGGAAGGGAGAAGAGGATTAACATACAGCAGCACTCAATCGCAATGCAGAAGGACAAGACTTCGACTCTCACTGAGGAAGGATTTTATCTCAGTCAAGGGTTCGGGTTCGACCTAGTAAGACAGAGAAAAACCTGAGGGAAGAACAGCTAACGGATGACCCACAGCAACACATGGGATGGAACTGCTTAAACGTGATATAGAACGAGCCCACAAGAAGATAACGAGCTAGAGGATATCATTGCAAAGGAACGGCACAGCAAGGGTGCACCAGCACCATCGCAGAGCGACAGGAGCCCGAAGGTGAAGGAAGGAATGGTGAGCTAGGGTTTGAATACTCCTCTTATAACTACATAAAGCATGGCCATGGTAATGCCACGTTACCAACAAATAAATTTACTTGTGATGGGTGGATTCGTATAGTTCGGAGGACGTTCCACCAAGAAATGATTCCAATCATTTTATACATCAAGGTTACACTTAGCCTTGCTGCAAATTCAGCTTATCATTTCTACGCTGCATGAAAGAACATAAAAATCATTACTTTAAACACTTAAACCTTGCAATCATTAAGGTCGTGGAGACATTCATGACCAATGCTTTGTAAATTATGGTATTCATATAACTTAACAAGATTTAACCTACGATTGTTATGGTAGGGTTATGATTATAACCTTTCTTGCTAGGTAAATAATATTCACCCTAGCTTATAAATGTTGGAAAAGGAGGAAACTCCTTTATAAAATTTATAGAACCATAAAATAAAGATTAAACTATAATTTGATCGTGAACATGGTTGTTTCTTAGACCTCTTATTCCCACCTTATACTTTTTCTTATGCATTATGAAATATTAAGTTCAATCAACTTCTGGCTTAACATAAAAGTATACTTGGAAGATTATAAAGGAAATTTATAGAGTAAAAACTATGACATTGGTCTTATTGTTCATAATAACCTCAATGGCTTGTCTGTATTTGTTAAAATAATAACATTTGGTAAAAATATATAAAAGAGAGCAATAACTACTATGTGGTGACAACTTTTGCTTAAGGTAATATCCTTAACCGTAATATATGACTTGGAAAAGTTAAGCCACATTTCTCTTATCTAAAAGTTTCACCATAATAAATTAGATAGCCCATATAACGATTAAGTAATGCATTCTTTTAAGAATTATAGTCCCTTAAGGACATGTTCCGTTTATAAATATAAAGGGAATAGGATAAAACCTGTCTCAGTAAGATATATATGTTACTAAAGATAAGCTCCAGTTATGCTTGAAAACAGTTGATGAGTGAATAAAACTCTATGCATCAACATTAATATAGTTTTCTTGAAAAATAGCTAGAAATAAAGTTGTAAACTCATTTAAACTTCAAAGTTTGAAAATGGAAACAGTAATACATAAACCCCTTATCAGTTTACATTTACTATGTAAACGTAATTGTATACAAATGAAATCATACCATAGATATTATAACTCTGCTACTCTTACTCTATTGTAAAGAATCAGTAAGACATTTTTATACATCATGACTATGATAGATATGGAATAGTTCCGTAATCATCAAGAACCATAAATTTACTTCTACTAGAAAGAAGGACAGTTATTGAATGTACCTCAACAAGCGTTGGAAATTGTTTATCATTTATTTTCTTACTGAGCTTTTCTTTTGTGACGAACTTGTATTTAAATACTTTAGAATTGCGACAAGCAGCACCATAACCTCTTACCTGTAGTCTGTAAGAACAGGAAAACTTTCTGCATTAGCTCGAAAGCTAAGTAAGCCCAGTTTTGCATGACAGTCCCACCTTGTGGTCGCAAAGAGAAACAAAAGTCAGTAAACTGAAAAGAACTGTTTTATCGCTAAACATAACCAACAGAGAATTCAGATAATGAGTTTGGTAACATATAACTAATTTAATAATTAGTTAACTGTAATTATGAAAATTATATGCTTTTAAAAATAAAAATAAAAATTCAGAAAATTTGGGGTTTTGACATGTGGTATCAGAGCACAAGGTTCAAACACTAGGCCTTGATGCAGCCCAACTAGATTTCCTAAGAACAGTAAATTAAAATAAGATACTAACATATGTTTTGTTTTATGTAAAGAACAGAAAATTTCTTTTTTTGAAAATTAACAGGCAGGTATGGAAAAGCTGAGAGAGTATGCTCAGGAGGAGTCTCCAGACACAGAAACCAGACAAATACCCAGAGAACCTATGTTAAAGGAGGAGACTGCCAACTCTTCAGAGTTGTTGTAGACTGTAAAAGATTTGAAGACTGAAATGGAATCAATCAAGAAGGAGAATGAGAGAATTTTGAAGGATTAGGAAGAGTTGAACCAAATTTTAATGGAAAAGTTCCAAACTGAAGGAAGGAGCAGAAGATCAAAATCTGAGGATGTTAGTCATCAAAGAAGATCTAAAAAGATGAAGTTGGAAAAAACTGAAAGCAGTTCATCATCGGAAGGGTTCGGTGAACGACATGGCTACCACACTACTAGTGACAGTAGTGAGGCTGAGTTGTATGACAGAAAGAAGAAGTACAGACCATATGAGGAGATTTCAGGGGATTTTAAAAAGATAAATCCCCCAACTTTTAATGGAGAGACTGACAAAGGGGAAGAAGCAGAGTCCTGGTTATCCGGGATGAGGAAGTATTTTCATATATACAATTATTCAAATCAGCTGAAGGCAAGAATGGCAATCTATAACCTCTTCGGAAAAGCAGACATATGGTGGCAAGATCTGAAGAGAGTCAAGGGTATCAGGGAAAAAGAAGTTAATTGGAGTACCTTTAAAAGGTACTTCAAGAATAATTTTTTGTCTGAACAATATTACGAAGAAAGAGCTAAAGAATTTTACGAATTGAAGTTAGGTTCAATGACTATGAAGGATTTGAACAGTAAATTCTTAAGCTTGCTTAGGTATGTACCTTACTTAGTAGACGAGAAGCCTAAAGTACAACGCTTTCTCAGCTATTTACCATATCACAAGACCCTGGAGGAATCCATGCGGAAGGCTAATTTCTGTTTTGAGAAGAACAAGAAGAAAGAAGATTTAGCCAACTGGAAGGCTAAGAAGAACAACAATCAGCCTGAGTTTAAGAAGAAGGAATTTGTACCCCAGAAGAATTTCAAGAATAATAAGAACAGAAATTATTCTAACAATAAGAATTTCCAGGGAAATAGAAATGGTACTTCCAATAATTCGAATAACTTTAAGGGAAAGGAAGCTGCAAACAACCATGGGAATTTTACCAAGAGTTTTGAACGTAAGGAACCTGTTAAGTGCTGGGAATGTAATGGCCTGCACTATGCCTCGGTCTGCCCAAACCGGAAAAAGTCAGTCAGCAATATCCATACTATGCAGGAGGAAATGACCGTCGGAGAACTAGCGAGGACTATGCCCAGAATAAATGTATCTTTGGAGAACCGCCAAGCTAACTATCAGACTTCCATGGTGGAAGTGGAAGGTATGATTAACCAAACCCTTGTAACCATTTTAGTCAATCCAGGAGCTAGTCTTAGTTACATTGCACCTCAAATAGTAGAAAAATGTAATTTGTCTGTCGATAATTTTGATAATTCCTGGTTAGTTCAATTAGCCACTGGGGCAAAAAGAAAAGTAACATGTTATGTGAAAGAATGTGCTTTACTTATGGATGAATTTAAAACTACAGTTAAGCTTAATGTTTTTCCACTTGGCTCGTATGATTTACTGATTGGCATGGATTGGTTAGAGCAGCATAAGGTAGTTTTAAACTGTTACGATAAAACCTTTATATGCGTAAATAGTAATGAACAACCAGTAAAGGTTAAGGGTATTCCTAAAAAAACTGTAATCAGACAGATTTCTGCTTTACAACTTAAAAGAGCTGTTAGAAAAGGGTGTAAAGCCTATGCTGTAACTATTACAAATGAGGCAAGTAAATCTGAAACAGATAAGTTAAAAATATAAGATATTCCTATTTTAAACGAATTTACTGACGTATTCCCAGAAGAAATTCCAGGATTATCTCCTAGGAGGGAACTGGATTTCACTATTAAGCTAGTTCCAGGTGTAGTACCTAGCTCGAAAGCCCTATATCGAATGAATATTTTAGAACTTAATGAGCTAAAATCACAGTTAAAAGAGTTAATAGATAAGAAGTACATTCGACCCAGTGTGTCTCCTTGGGGACCATCGGCCATCTTTGTCAAAAAGAAAGACGAAACTATGCGACTATGCATAGATTACCGTCAACTAAACAAGATGACTATTAAAAACAGATATCCGTTGCCCTGCATAGATGATCTGTTTGATCAGCTACGTGGAGCCACGGTGTTCTCAAAGATAGACCTGAGGTTAGGATATCATCAGGTAAGAATTAAGGATGAAGATATCTTCAAGACAACCTTTAGAACAAGGTATGGACATTACGAGTTTGTCGTAATGCCATTTGGGCTTACCAACGCCCCAGTTGTCTTTATGTGCTTAATGAATAATATAATGCATAAATATTTAGATAAATTTGTTGTCATGTTTATCGACGACATCTTAATCTACTCTGAAACGAAAGAAGAACATAAAGAACACCTAAAGATAGTTTTACAAGAGTTGCGAGAACAACAACTCTTCGCGAAGTTTAGCAAGTGTGACTTCTTTAAGGATGAAATCCAGTACTTAGGTCACGTAGTGACTAAGGAAGGGATTTCAGTTGATCCTGAAAAGATTCAGGAAATTGAAGATTGGCCGGTTCCAAAAGATGTAATGGATGTTAGGTCATTAATGGGAATTACCGGTTATTACCGAAGATTCATTGAAGGCTTTTCAAAAATAGCAAATCTGATCACTTCCTTGCAAAAGAAAGGCAAGAAATTTGATTGGAACTTAAAATGTGAAGAAAGTTTTAAGAAATTAAAAACCTTATTAACAAGTGCGCCTATTCTAAGAATAACAGATCCTAATAAGGATTTCGTGGTATGTACAGATGCCTGTAATAACGGCTTAGGCGGTGTGCTGACTCAAGACGGGCATGTCATTGCCTATGAGTCCAGGAAGTTAAAAATTCACGAACAGAATTACGCAACTTATGATTTAGAACTTGCGGCTGTTATACATGCCTTAAAAATGTGCCGACGTCATTTAATAGGCAGAAAATTTATTTTAATGACTGATAATAAAGGACTGAAATATCTTTTAGATCGGCCTAACTTAAATGCAAGACAAGCAAGGTGGTTAGCCTTATTGAGTGAATATGATTTTGAAATACAACACATAAAGGGTAAGGAAAATAAGGTGGTTGATGCTTTAAGCAGAAATGCAAAGCTGAACTTTACAGCAGCAATCAGCACTTATGCTTCTGATTTAAATGAACAGCTTAAAGAAGGAGTAAAACATAATGAAATTTATCAGAAATTACAAGTTACAGCTAAAAAGGAACCTACAGAAAGCTTAATAAAAGGTTATAGTCTAAATGAAGATGGATTTTTATTATTTAAGGATAAACTGTATGCGCCTAATGTGCCTAAGGTTAAGTTGTTGATTCTAGACGAAGTCCACAAAACACCTTACTCAGGACATCCAGGTTACCAAAAGATTGTAACCATGCTAAGAAAAGAATATTTCTGGCCTAATATGAAATCTGAAGTAGCTGAATACATTGCTAGATGTTTGGACTGTCAACAAGTGAAAACTGAACACCAACATCTAGCCGGTTTGCTACAACCTTTACCTATTCCTAGTTGGAAATGGGAAGTGATTAGCTTAGATTTTATTACTGGATTACCCAGAAATCAGAATCAAAATGACTCTATTATGGTGGTAGTTGACAAGTTGAGCAAGGCAGCACATTTTATTCCTGTCAAAACTACTTACAAGGCTGCCAATATAGCTAATATATTCTTAAAGCAGATTTTTCGGTTGCATGAAGTACCGAAAGTTATAATTTCAGACAGGGATCCTGAATTCACAGGGAATTTTTGGAAGTCCTTGTTTAAGGGATTAAATACAACACTGAATTTCAGCACCTCCTTCCATCCTCAAACAGATGGACAGACTGAAAGAGTGAATCAGGTACTGGAGGATTTGTTAAGGATGTATGTTAAAGATCAGCCAGGTAAGTGGGAAGACTACTTGCATCTAGCAGAGTTTGCATATAATAATAACTATCAGTCATCGGCTAATTTTAGTCCATTTGAAATTTTCTATGGATGTAAATGCAACACTCCTATCTCCTGGAATAATCCAATAGATAGATTGGTGTTAGGACCAGAATTATTGAAAGAAATGGAAGAGATTGTGAAGCGAGTGCAGGAAAATTTGAAGGTGGGGCAGAATAGGCAAAAGAGCCAAGCATATTTGAAAAGAACTCCCAAGGAGTTCCAGGTAGGTGAGCATGTATTTATAAAGGTAAGGCCAAATAAAATCTCTCTAAGATTGGGGAGTTGTGCAAAGCTAGCATCACGTTATTGTGGTCCGTTTGAAATTTTATCTAGAATTGGTCAAGTTGCATACCAGCTAGCATTACCATCTAACTTGAAAGTACATAATGTTTTTCATATCTCTATTTTGAAAAAGTATGTACATGATGCTACTCATGTAATTGATTGGAATGTTGTACAGGTGGAACCAGAAGGAGAAATTCTGGTGGAACCGGACTGTATCCTCGGGAGGAGGGAAATTACTCTATGGAAACGCACCATTGGACAGGTGAAGGTGCAATGGAACCACCTTAGTCCTGAAGAGGCTACCTGGGAACTGGAAAGTAAGATGCGGGAGGCATGCCCGAATCTATTCCAGGAAGTTGCAGAGGATGAAGAATAAGTAACATCGATGACGATGTTACATTTTAAGGGGGTGTGTATGTCACATACCCCAATTTTTTAAAATAATGTTAATTGTTTTAATTTGATTTCCTAAGACATTATGTTAAATTTAATGCTAAGTAGGAACTGATGACTCAGCAGAGTCAAAAGAAGTGGAATGTAATTCTGAATATTTTATTATTAATAAATAAAAAGTGGAGACAACAGCATAGGAGAGCTGTTAATAAGAGGTTACTGGTCAAACTGGTGGAAGGAACTAGGTGGAGTGCAAAAGACAAGTGGCAGCATCCTCAAACACTTCCTAGGTTGCAGGTGGCAACTTCCCTATAATTGGGGTCATGATCCCCCAAGAAAGTGGGATCAGAGCAGGTGGCTCAATAAATGACAACTAACCCAAAAAGACCTAGGAAATCTTTTAAAAGTACCCAATGAATAGAGTTGAGGTTGCTCAGATATTTTGGAGAGAAGAATCATTCAGGAGGAATGTTATGCAGGAAATTCATTAGGGAAAAAGGGAAACAGTAAGGAAGGTGTTCTGAGAGAAAATCTGCAGTAACTTGGTCTGTTAAAGCTTGTTAAGCTGGGAGAACTTACTGATAAGTCCAGGGTTGTATTAAGTCTGAAGACTGGTACTTGATGATTGCTGCACCTAGTTCCATCCAAGGAGACCTGAGCAAGCTCGGGGGTCCTGAGGAGTCGCTGTTTGAGTGCTCTCCAGGAATTGGTAGGGAGGAACGGCCTCCCATTGCTGTTGTTGTCCAAGATCAAGATCAGGTTCTGTCCTCTAACAACCTTTGTTTTAATAACTGTGTATGATTGAATGTATGTTGTAGTTTATGATGTAAAGATCTAGATGGCTTAGTAATATAGTTGATCTTAGTTTGTCAGTAATAGAATCTTTTGATGAGAAATAAAAACCCCACCTGTGTTTTTCCTCATCTGGAGTGACCAGATCGTACTCCAGCACAGGGGTAAAATTATAAGTAAAGATAGTATGATAGAAATGCAGAATAGAATGTTGATGGAATTATAGAGTATTTTCTTTGTGTTATTATCAGAAGAAATGTCTTTTTGTATTAGTAGTATTAACCTGTACTAAAATTGTCAGTCTTTTTAGAAACAGAGAAAGAAGCTAGGTTAACTACTGATAGTAGCAGGAATGAGTAGAGAAAATAGTTTTTGATACAGTAGTTACTTTCAATAATCTCATTTGCTTAATTGAATTCAAGAGAAAAGTAAGATAGTACACTAGAGTAGGATTAAGCTAAATAAAGATACTTTACAGTCTACTTCTTTCTAGATTTAACTACTGCTTGTATAATAAACAAAACTGAAAGAAAGATTAGCTAGAATGATTGATTGTTTCTACAGGTGACTTATTGAATTCTAGACTTTAATTATGGTTAGCAATCTATGTGTTTCATTATTTGGGTTCTATTTAGTTAAGCATAAATAAATTTCATAAATGCCATCCTATACTTTTAAGTTGTTAACAATTGCAGTACTGAGTTCTTTTCTTCTATTTTCTAAATATTAGCCTGTAACATAATTAAGACAATTTAGTATACATAGAACTTCTGTAAAATTTATAGTACAGTAAGTATAATAATACAGTATTAAATTACTAAGTTTATTTACGACTATAAATAAACATAGAATAAGGGTAACAATTTTATAATAACTTTTACAATTCCTTTAAATAAACTAAACTGAGTGAAAGTAATAATAGAATCCCTAGTACTTACAGGTAAGACAACAGTCTTATAATATATTCTTTCCATCATATATGTTGCATGGACTAAGTATGCAGATTATGTACTAACTATAAAAACAGTATCATTTTTATAACTTCTATACCTAAAAGAAAAAGAAGTAACTGTTAGTTACTTAAGTACTCCACAAAGAACATTAAGTGTTTTATTTTATTCTTTTAGTAAAATTATACAATAACTTTGACAGCGTTTATAAACAAATTGAATATAAAAATAATGTAAAGGAAAACCCTAATAATAATTTATAAAATTATTATGGAAATAAAATCAAGTATATTAACACACGGCCATTAATCAACAGAGTGACGAAATGTTCATCTTATCAAGCTTAAGCAAAATTTATACAACCTAACTAACAACCTCATAATTTTACACAGGTATATTATAAATCAAAGGTAAGTGCTGTAAATAAATTCTTACTGCCTAGCTTCAAATATTTTAATTATAACATTAATAAGCATATAAATTTCAGTACTGTATCATAAACAAAGAAATATAGAAAGGAAAAACAGTATTAATAACTTATATCATGGACTTAGGGTGAAAACCCTGTAAGTTCAAAATTTCAACAGAAGTAAGAAATCGAGGGTTGTAAACCCTTTTTCAAGTCAAGCTCATGCCCTCATGTATTACACAGTAAAGATAAACAAAAAGTCAAACAGCTTTCCAAAACCCTCGACTTCTTCAAGTATTTGAGAGTTTGGCATAACTGCCCTCTGTCATATGTTTACTTCTTGCACAGTTTTAAAACAAAAACTAACATCTACAGCTACGGCCAAAGAGGGAGCACCCTCGCACAACGCAGGGCCTCTTCAACCCCAAAAATAACAAACTAAGTAACAGGATAAATTGAAACCGTAAGGGTTACAGGCCTCAACGCGCCAACCCTCAAAAGTCCCAAAGGGACTCCACAAAGAGAAAGTGCCATGGTTTAACCAGGCTTACCAGGAACATGTAACTGCTGCTCAACTTTGTACCAGAAGCCGTGCTGAAGGGAGGGCCAAGACCTGTATCCACGAAGAAAATAGTAATGTTAGAAACTTGTAAGCTAGAATAAATATTCATGTATTTAAAAAAAAACAGTAAAATTGAAGGAAGGACTTACAGTCTACCCACCTAATATTTGTTTTGAGGCGCGACCACCACCAGCAATAAAACAACCACCAACGCGAGGAGGAAACCCTACTGCAAGAAGGGAGAAGAGGATTAACATACAACAGCACTCAATCTCAATGCAGAAGGACAAGACTTTGACTCTCACTAAGGAAGGAGTTTATCTCAGTCAAGGGTTCGGGTTCGAGCTAGTAAGACAGAGAAAAACCTGAGGGAAGAACAGCTAACGGATGACCCACAGCAACACATGGGACGACACTGCTTAAACGTGATATAGAACGAGCCCACAAGAAGATAACGAGCTAGAGGATATCATTGCAGAGAAGCGGCGCAGCAAGGGTGCACCAGCACCATCGCAAAGCGACAGGAGCCCGAAGGTGAAGGAAGGAATGGTGAGCTAGGGTTTGACTACTGCTCTTATAACTACGTAAAGCATGGCCATGGTAATGCCACGTTACCAACAAATAAATTTACTTGTGATGGGTGGATTCGTATAGTTCGGAGGACGTTCCACCAAGAAATGATTCCAATCATTTTATACATCAAGGTTACACTTAGCCTTGTTGCAGAGTCAGCTTATCATTTCTACGCTGCATGAAAGAACATAAAAATCATTACTTTAAACACTTAAACCTTGCAATCATTAAAGTCGTGGAGACATTCACGACCAATTCTTTGTAAATTATGGTATTCATATAACTTAACAAGATTTAACCTATGATTGTTATGGTAGGGTTATGATTATAACCTCTATTTCTAGGTAAATAATATTCACCCTAGCTTATAAATGTTGGAAAAGGAGGCAACTCCTTTATAAAGTTTATAGAACCATAAAATAAAGATTAAACTATAATTTGATCGTGAACATGGTTGTTTCTTAGGCCTCTTATTCTCACCTTATACTTTATCTTATGCATTATGAAATATTAAGTTCAATCAACTTCTGGCTTAACATAAAAGTATACTTGGAAGATTATACAGGAAATTTATAGAGTAAAAACTATGACATTGGTCTTATTGTTCATAATAACCTCAATGGCTTGTCTGTATTTGTTAAAATAATAACATTTGGTAAAAAGATATAAAAGAGAGTAATAACTACTATGTGGTGACAGCTTTTGCTTAAGGTAATATCCTTAACCGTAATTTATGACTTGGCAAAGTTAAGCCACATTTCTCTTATCTAAAAGTTTCACCATAATAAATTAGATAGCCCATATAACGATTAAGTAATGCATTCTTTTAAGAATTATAGTCCCTTAAGGACATGTTCCGTTTATAAATATAAAGGGAATAGGATAAAACCTGTTTCAGTAAGATATATATGTTACTAAAGATAAGCTCCAGTTATGCTTGAAAACAGTTGATGAGTGAATAAAACTCTATGCATCAACATTAATATAGTTTTCTTAAAAAGAATCTAGAAATAAAGTTGTAAACTCATTTAAACTTCAAAGTTTGAAAATGGAAACAGTAATACATAAACCCCTTATCAGTTTACATTTACTATGTAAACGTAATTGTATACAAATGAAATCATACCATAGATATTATAACTATGCTACTCTTACTCTGTTGTAAAGAATCAGTAAGACATTTTTATACATCACGACTATGATAGATATGGAATAGTTCTGTAATCATCAAGAACCATAAATTTACTTCTACTAGAAAGAAGGACAGTTATTGAATGTACCTCAACAAGCGTTGGAAATTGTTTAGCATTTATTTTCTTACTGAGCTTTTCTTTTGCGACGAACTTGTATTTAAATACTTTAGAATTGCGACCAGCGGCACCATAACCTCTTACCTGTAGTCTGTAAGAACAGGAAAACTTTATGCATTAGCTCGAAAGCTAAGTAAGCCCAGTTTTGCATGACAATCCCACCTTGTGGTCGCAAAGGGAAACAAAAGTCAGTAAACTGAAAAGAACTGTTCTATCGCTAAACATAACCAACAGAGAATTCAGATAATGATTTTGGTAACATATAACTAATTTAATAATTAGTTAACTGTAATTATGAAAATTATATGCTTTTAAAAAAAAAATTAAATTTTTCGGAAAATTTGGGGTTTTGACAAGGAGTATATGAAGGAGGTGAGTCTGAGGAGGGAAGAGGGGCTTTTTTTTTTGTTTTCCTTTGAATAGTCACATTTTGGAAACGTATAGACTCCAAAGGGAGGACAGAAGGGGAAAGAGGAGTTTTATCAGTAAAGATGTCCAAAGAGGTTTGAAGTGAGGGATCCGCGAAAGAAGGGGTCATGACTGGACTGCAGGGAGGTGAGGGTATCAAGGAGGGCCTGGAACCCGGCAATGGTGGAAAGTCTAAGTCCAAGAAAATAAGTGGAGCCTCTGAGTTGAGTAGGTGTGAAGGGGGAGAAGTCAATAGGGGAGGCCTTGGCTCATGAATCAAGACTGGAGACACAGAGGGAGTAGAAAGCTTCTTAGAAGAGATCAAAGGAGTCTTGGTATGCACTGAATCAAAAACCCCAGAATCTAGGCTCACAACTGAATCAAAGGATGGGCCCGAGGCTTCCTTAAAAGGCACGGTTTCAAGGGACAGAGAGGTTAAGTTCATGCGAGGTCCAATAGAGGGGCCCATGACTGTCTTACTAGGCATAGAAGTAGAAACCCGAGTCTCAAAGATCGATTTAGATGTAGAGGTAGGGCCCGTGGCTGTCTTGATAGGCTTAGACCCAGAAACCTGAGGCTCTAGGTTCAGAACTAACTCAGAGGAATGGCCTGAGGCTTCCTTGTTAGGCTCAAAATCTAAATCCCGAGACTCTAGGTTCAATTCTGATCCAGAGGAGGGGCCTGAGTCAATCAAATTAGGCAAAGAAACCAAAGCCCTAGGCTCCAAGTTCACATCAGAACCAACAGGCGGGCCCGAGACAGTGACAGAGTCCATAAACAGAAGGTCTTGCTCAGAAGCATCATCAAAAAAGGAGCAAGCCTGAGAGAGCATACCTTTATTGTGCTCGACTTCATCAATGTCCCTTGTAATGCGAGAGGAGGAGGGGACATGAGCCTGAGGAAGAGGTGCTGGCATAAGAGAAGAAGCCCGATTTCTGAACTCCGGACAGGTCTTTCGGAGATGACCCACATCTCTGCAATAACGACATCGGAATGGCACATTTAAATAATCAATCCTTTGTCGAATGACTCTATCGTTGCAGATGATATCAACTTCAACAGGGAGTCATGTGGATAAGTCCAGTTCCACAAGAATTTTTGCCTTCCTCTTATCATAAGAATGGAGAAATTCATCTTCAACAGCGACAAACCTCCCTAGTGTATTTCCGATACCTTCCATTACTTCACGATTCCACAGAGGAAGCGGCAGACCAGGTAAAATGGCCCATAAATGTCGCTTTTTAACCCGTTCTTTCTGAGGGTCGAAATGTACATGCCATCGATCCAAGACTAGAGACCCTTCGCGAATGCGCCATAAGGAATTTAGAACTGACAGTGCATGTGCTTCCTCCAAGAACACAATAACTATCCAGCCTCTAGCTAATAAGCTGATCGAGGGTGTATACGAGAAAAGGGGTTTCCAATTCTCAGCGGCCCAAATTTTCCAGTCATTCTTCCCCATTTTTGTATATTCTAGTCTGTTGATGAGAGCTCGAGTGCAAAGAGCCTCTACTCTGTCCAAAAAAATGTCTCTACCAAGAACATAACGAAATTTTCCCTATCGCACTTTAAGTGCCTTAGCAGATCTTCGTCGTCGACTGCGCAGTCTGGAAGATGATGGGTTTTCTTCCATCCCAAGAGACAGTAAAGATAAACCTCAGCCAACAAGAGCAGAGCTCGAAAGGAATCCAAAAACACGTAAAGGAGTAGTCACTCCCACGTAGGAGATCCACGTAAAGTCCACAAAGAGGATCAGAAAGGAAAAAGGAGAGAGTCAACCCCACAAAGGGAATCCAAAAAATAAGAAGGTTCTGGGTGACAAAAGAAACCCCCAAGTCACCGACAAAAAAACAAGAAGGACACTCGCAGACTAAGGGTAAGCTGCCAGATAAGAACCCCTAGAATCCCAGAATCTTGTGTAAGAAGAACCCAGTCAGAGCACTGAACCGCTGATAAAACCGTCGAAGAAGCAGGAAAGGTGACCGGTGAAGCTGCAAAGACCGAGCAACCCTTCAAAGAAACCCTGAGAGAAACTTCATACAACCAAAAAAAAGAGTCAGAAGGAGACTGACCATCCAGACCCAGCTCATGTAAATTGAAACTTCCCACTTTTTTCTGTTGGTTGGTACTAGTCCTCCACCTTGGAGGATGGACTCCAGCTGTTGGGTCTTGAATTAGAAAAGTCAGTCCTCAAGAAAAATGAAACCCTAGTGACGACCTTGAAAGAACCCACCAGAAGCAGGCAGATGAGAGAGAATGAACCTAAGATAGTTAGAAAAACTAGAAAAAAAACTTCAAGGGACGGGACTGTACCATCCACACAACTGGAAAGACAAACCCTACATCAAGAATAAGGAATTAAAGCAGCAGCACGATAACCTTCCATACATATAGAGGCTAGAAGAGTAAAGAGCAGGGTAAGAAACAAGAAAAGCAACAAGGTGAAACCTAGCCCCGGCGCCATAGCCCCGGTTCAGGCTGCAGCCGAGGACTCCTCTCTTCCATCCTCGGGCTGATAGGTTATCTAATTTTTAATATTTCTAAATTAAATAAAAGCAAGACCTGTTAAAAAAATATTCAACCAACCAAAGACCCATTCACTCACTTTTATACACCATTTTCCATATTTAAAGTACTCCCTTTAGAGTCTAAAGTCTTTCCCTAAAATAATAGTTCAGCATTCACCCTAATTTATCCAATCCTACAAAATCATAAACACAAATGAAAAGTGCTCCCTTAAACTCTTGGCCTTTTAAAAAACCTTTCCAGCTTCCTTAGATTTATCCTTCCACAAGCATGGATCAAAATTCTCCCTTCAAAGTGTCAATCTTCCAAAATAGCTTAACGTTTACATTAGATTTAACCTTACACAATCATGGGTGAAAAGAACCTCAAAGTCTTGAAAAGCATAGTCTTCCAAAACTAATTCAACCTTCACTTTAAAAAGGTTAAATTTATCCTTAATGAAATGTTCTCAATCCTATATTATTATAATAATAATATTTAAAAAGAAAAATTAGATTTAATGAACTTTATTATTTTTTAAAGTAGTTATTTTTATGTCATATATATAAATTAGATATAATCAGCTTTATTACTTTTTTTCAAGTAGTTATAATAGTAGAAATAAAAAATCGTGTATTCTAAATATTCTAATATTTTTAGTATATTTTCTATTTTAGTTTGTTGGAAATCTTCAAAAGAAATTAAAATCACATATCTTAGTTATGGATTTTGCATAAGTTGGGTGCCATATAGGCATTCAAAGGTGTTGAATCTATTTATGGATTCAAAAATGTAGTTTAAACACTTCCAAATTTGGATTTTACTAAATAGAAATTTACCGGATTCCAACCAAAACACACCGTAAAATCCAAAACGTAAACAAATAGACTACTCCATAAAAAATTAACAAAAATCCATTTGCCAATAAGCAATGATGAACCTCAATATTTCAAATTGAATTGAAAGCAAACAAAGAACTAACCTTATGTTGGAAAACAAATTTACAATCGAGTTTCCACCCAAAAACTAACACCACTATCCTTAAGCAATGTCAAATCCCCAAAGATGTCATAAACAAGAGGGTAGTCATCTCCAACTAGCACTACTTTCCATTGAACCTTACCCCTAAGGAGCACTAAGTGATGATTGGTCCTCAAACCAACTCCAACAACACTTGCAGAAGATATGCCTAATTGTCTACATGCATTGAAAAATATAACATAGGGCATCGATAGAGTACTATTAGTCTACTTGGCCTTAGGATTAATCCCTTGTTAAATTACAAGCCAGCGAAAAATCCTTAGCTTATAGGAAACCTGTATAGTCTAAACATTGTGCAAATGTGTATTGGGGATTTCTCCCCTACTACGTGCAAAAGCACCCACCTTAGATTAGACGAATCTAAGGGTAGAGTCCATGGTGCAAGGGATATCTCGACCTTGACCTATAACAAGCAATAACAACATATTTTTACAATTTTATATTTTTTATCTAACTAATGAAACAAAAGTGCAAACATACCTTTAAATTGGGTCACTTTAGTCGTTTGAGGAAATGGTCTGTAGGCTCCCATGATCCTGGTCTCTGATCTTCTTCACCAATGGTTGTCAAAGGCAAATGGATCATGGAGGGTATGGAGCAAGCTCAACATACACCATGGGATGATATGACAAAAGTATGGAAATGATTGAGGAATCAAAAGTGTGACTAAAAGTTTAGAGAAAAAAGTGTTTTTGGGGAGACATTCACAAGGTATTTATAGGATGATCCAAGAATTTGTTGTCCATGGTATTGACCCATGGTATCTCATTGTGCATGGTATCTGTCTGTGGGTTTTTAACCATTCTCATTTTATATTTTTTTGGTCCTTTTTGGAGAGAGTGGGGTTATGCTTTAATAAATGCCCATCTTCCTTGTATTTATGAGGGAATGAATAATAATGTTTTGGACCAATTTTGGTGGATTTTAATTGTGAAGGTCAAAATGGAGGGAATAATGGTGGGACTATGATGTATAATTATGGTTTGGACCATAGAGAGCTATGTGGACAATTTTTGGTGTTAACAGATTTCCCCCTGATGTGTGAGGGCAATGACTCATTGTATGGTCGAAAGACATCATAGGATCAAGGGAGAAATGGTGATAATGGTGGAGAAACCCGAGAGGACTGCGGAAGAGTGGAGTTTCCTCATTCGAACTGCAGTGGCTTTTGATTTGTATTAATTCTAAAAATGGATGAGGTACATATAATCTCATACATATATATGGACGAGGTGGGCATACCCATGCTCATATCAATGTCTCAATATACAAATGGGGATCAAGGCTAAAAAATGGGAGTCGATCAATACATACAAATGGAAGTACATAATGGTGGCCTCAATGGGAAGCTAAATACAAATATAGATATGAAGAACTGGTACATAGAAACAATGGCATTCTCTTGGAATGCAATATCACAACAATTGATGCTCTCTTGAATCTGAAGGTGTACACAACTGTATGGACTCAATGACTGAGAGTCAGAATATCTGAGATATAATAAACATCATCAGATATTGTATATACATGGAAGCATGATACTAAGGGGATTTCTAACATTGCCTCCAACGCAGCTCGGAGATCACAAGGGACATGAAAGTATATGGATCCAAAAATAGACTCACCAATGTGATAGAGTCCGGTGACAACCGGGTTCTTCGACCAAATAATGAAGGAACCAATACCCTATATGAATATCAACAGTGCAATAGTGTAGTTGAAGTCGAGCACGTGAGACACAACCAACCCAAAAGGCACTAAGGAATCCTTTCAAATGGTCCAAGGAACTCATAAATGAGGTGGATGAAACCAAGATACATGGACCTATGGGTCTATCCTCTAGAATATGTGTTGATGTTGACAAAGGGATACCTGCAACCACGAAGGCAATGATGTTTCCTTAATAGAAGCGCGAGGGGGACAAACTGAGACATGGAACAATAATGGGAATGAGACATCGAATGGGGAACAAGGTCAGGGGAGTATGGGGGACTCAAACTTCCTTTGTTCAAATTATAATGATAGGGATGACGTGGCATCAGATGATATTGACTCATCGGGAGAGAATCATAGTTATAGAACTGTGGATATGAGTGCAATGGGAGATACTGGGAAAGTAACTGGACAAGTGATATCCAAGGGATCCAAGGGAGACTCATCGCGGAGTACTCTGAACAAAGGAAACCTGATGGGAGGAAAGTTGTCATAATGGGAGACTATAGGCCATATGTGTGGGCATTGAAAGGCGCCATTTGGTCCTTCTTCATGATTTAAGGAGCTCGAAGAAGGGATAGAAGTATTCTTAGTATGATACTATCTTGTGGATTTTTTTCGAGCCCAAGACGGTAAATGCTCATTGGTGTTTTCATGTTTAGATAGTCTGAAAACATGAAGAATACTCCACTGGGTCTCTTTTTTGTAGGGTGGTCTCCTAAAACCTAAAAAGGATAAAAATGTACAAAGGAGAGCTCTCCCATCAGAAAGGGGCAAAGAGACTTCTTTTCTGTAGGTATTCCAACCAAGTCGAAAAAGGTTAAACCTATACTGATTGGACGATCATTCAAACACTTTTACAAGCATGAACAAAAACAAGGTTCCCCGATGATATTTTCTTTATGAGAGGGCTAGAAAAGAGCTCTAATACAACCCATAAGTGATCTTTTTCATAAATTACAGTCCCAATGTCCAAAAAAGCATAAAAGGATACACGAAAAACCATTCCTAGCTAGAAGGTGCCAGGGTGGTCCTTTTCTTTAAAGAGTCTACATAGTCCGAAAAAGGGATAAACATAACCATGTAGATTCCCTTTCAAATACTTTAACAAGCATGAAAGGAAGCAAGTGTGCTCGACAATATTTTCATTCTTTAAGGAGTAATAAAAGATCTTAACAAAAACTCCATAATGATTAGTCAAGCAAAGAGGAAGTGTTCGATGTATTAAAAGGGGTGATGTTGGGATCAGCTTACAGGGGTAAAAATTAACAGTGGAACACTAGTGGGGCCTCCTTTTAGGTTGGTGAATGGTGGAAAAATAATGTTGGGTTTGCAATATAGATGGAGCGGAGGGCTCATGATCATGTGAATACATAAGGGGTTCAATTTTTTGGGTGGCATGAAAATCGAGGTAACTCCAGGAAATGGACCGAAAAAGATAGGGAGAGCATGAGACGTGAGTACCATAGATGGACAGAGGGGAAAAAACTAAACTGGGCGATGCGAATGACATGAATAACAGACTCCGGATGACTCTATGGTGCATGGAAGAAAGCATTGACCAAATGGAGGCCTCTAAAAAAGGGGGACCACATGACACATGTCATTTTCATTGTTCAGTATTGAGTTGGAGTTGAGGGGCGCAGAGAAATGATATTGATTTCTTCTGACAGGACCGACAATTTGTTGATCTATGAGTTGCAGGAAAGAGCTCTCACCTAGCATGTCATTTTCAGTATTTAATTTTGTCCTTTTCTCATTCTGAGGGCCTCAACCGAGCCAAAAGGGTTCATGGGGTCGGGTTGCACTTTTCGGGGGAAAGGTGTGACCTAGTTTTCACCTATCGAGCAGGCAAGTGCGACCCATTCACACCTATCAGGGAGACAGGTGCGACCCATTCGCACCTATCGGGGATATAGGTGTGATGTGGGTCTCACTTGTTCATGAGACAGGTGTGACCCTGGTCGCACTTATTCAGGGGACATGAGCAACTCAAGTCACACCTTTTAAGAATTTTTGTGTGACTTGGGTAGTATAAAAGGTTCAATATGCGCGACTTAGAATGTAATGAAAAATTTTGTGGTCTACTAAAGTGCTTCCAGATTCCTTTGATGCGTTCATCAAAGTTACTATTGAACAAGTTAGTGATATTTTGGGATTGAGACTCAAAGTGCTTCATCACACAGGGTGAGAGACTTGAGATCACCCTCTGAGACATGTACTTTATGATTGGCCTCCCATTGTTGGGTGTTATCGGCAATATCTCGCTAAAACTCCCAAAGGGGCTTTTGATGGATCACTTGTGTGTCAGGAATTTCTATGCCACGACTTATGTGCATGCGTCATACATATTGGTGTGTTACATCGAGAGTCTAGAGACTCGTGTAGTGGCAACGATGGTGCTGTGGATACTGGGATTGAAATGCCCTCACAAGATCTTGGGCGGTCGATTATTGATGGTTGAGAGTGTGATGAGGGGAAAATAATATGGGTGTGCCCACATGTATCTGACAGTGGTTCAGCATGGGTTGAACCAAGATAGCTTAACGAATGTGGATTTATGCTTCCCATCCTTTTTGTGCTCATTCTTATTTGAGCAACTACCTACATTGCGACCGCATCTGGCAGTGTGTGACGAGGGACCTTCCAAGCCTCGTATGAGGCGATGGTATGAGATGGTGATTAGGGAGGGAGGCGACTTGGTAGGTCATTTCTTCACCCGTGATATTTGTTCATAGTGGCGACACCTTCCTATCCTTATATAGGACTATCCATACATGGGCATGGACTATTAAGAAGATCCATAGATGCCTCTACATCCAGGATAGGTATGGGGACCTAATAGTACATATACATGACTCTTTGTGGTTTCAGTCATATATAGTTTACTAACATAGTGGTAGCTAGTTTATACATGTGATAGATATTGATGGAATAATGTGTGCATGTGCAGACATGGGACCACACCCTCTAGCAAGGTACCAGTGACATAGGGGCAGGGTGGAAAGGTTAGATCCACCCGCTCACGGGAAGAGGAGGAGGCATAGTGCTATGTTAAAATCACTATGGCTGGACGTGGAGTGGCTGTTGGAGAGTGTCACCAATTATGGGTGGCATTACCAAGATGACGATGTGATCTCTAGATTCTATAGAGCTCCTCTGAAGTGGATCTCTCTGATGAGGAGGATCGCAGTTGTTGTTGAGTATGTTAGAGAGGAAACACAGGGGGAAGTGTCAATGGAGGAGGAGAGCTCAGATGAGGAGGAGGACACAGAGTTGGAGGAGGATGACTTAAACTAGTATCTTGTGATGCTATCCCCAATGCATTTGAGCATGGGGAATTTTGTAAAATATGTATTATCAAACGAGAAATCATGTGGAGCATCCCTTTTTGTATTTTTATGGGTTTTTATGAGTCTCTTGTTATGATGATGACTATGCTTATATGATGTATATGACATATGTATGCATGACTATATGATGATGTATGATGCAGTTTATTTCCTACATGCGATGATTGATATGTCACTCTAGAATGTCATTAGCCATTTGGTCTGCTACACTATTGATACTTTTGGGAACATGCATGAATGGAATGAATTCAAAATGTCTAACCAAATTTCTAGTGTGCAGGAAATTTCTAAAGAGGCAAGGATTGTGTACCCGGTAGCAGTTATTCAACTAGGAGACAAGCAATTGGGAGTCTAGGAAGACATCAAGGAGACGAATACCCAAGTGAAGGGTGGCAACCAGGAGACCAGCGACACCATCCTGCTTAGTCTAGTTGTTGGTAGAAATACCAACACACATTCTATCGATATGGAACAACTCATGTGACGAAGAATAACTGACCCACGCAACTAAGGAGAGATTAGAATACCATCTACTTATGCAATCAACAAAATCAAAACACAGGAGGGAAAGGTAGGATCCATCTGGAACAACCAAGGAAACAAATTGTGAGACTCATGGTAAAAATGATGCAAAACAAGAAACAAAAACTATGATACAAGGGTATGCAGGGTGGTCGACTTAGGCATAGAATATCTTTGGGTAGAGGCCAATTGTGGGGATTCTTGAAGAGGTGACTGTTGGAGTCAGTGAAGAGGTATGCCCCCTTATAGAGAGAGAGATAGATGATGTAAGGGCTGTACCACATGGATTCAAGCTTCCCTTTTCCATTCTTATCATGGCTTGGTCATAGAAGAGGATAAGGTCCCCCTCACTAAAGGTGTGTGGGTGGACATGGGATTCATAACGGGACTTCAATCGGGTCTTATATACTTTGATCATTTGGAGAGCAGTTCCATGGTCCTCATCAGTTTGTTCAAGCATAAAAAGGTGTTTTTCCAACGGTGCAGTATCAGGTAGAAGCTTGATGGTAAGGCAGAGTGATGAAATTTGGAATTTGATGGGAATAGTCGACTCCACACCATGGACTAAAGGAAATGGCGTAAAACTGGTGGTGGTTTTAGTGAATGTTTGGTAGGCCTAAAGGGAAAAAAAAGAGCAATTGGTGTCAGTTGGCCTTGTGTTTGTCCACCATTCATTAGAGCACGGTTTTGAGGATCTTGTTGACAACCTCAACTTGGCCATTTCCTTGAGGGTAATAAGCGGAGGAATATTGGTGTTCAAATTTCAACTTGGTGGAGAGCTCTGCCCAAATAACATCCTCGAAATGAGACTGTGGTCTGAGACTAACTCGAGGGGGACACCGAAACAAGAGATAGCATGGTTAAAAAGGAAAAGTGTCACAGTATCAACCTTTCAATTGAAGGTAGGCATGGCCTTGGCCCACTTGGTGAAGTAATCAATGGACACAATGATATATTTATGGTCTCCAACCGAAGGAGGGTTACAGGTCATGAATTCAATCGTGCATTTACAGAAGGGATCGATTGTGACAATATGATGTAGCGATGTAGGATCAGGTGCCCTTGCCTTTGGGGAAAATATTTGGAAATTGTGGCCATGTTTGACTGCATGAACACAATCAAAAAATACGATGGGAGAGAAATAACCGGCGCGGAGAATCATTTGAGCGGTAAACAAACCAAAGAGGTGGCCACCACAAGCTCTACTATGACAGTCATTAAGGACTTGTTCGGCTTCATCATGGATGAAGAAATTACGCAGTATGGTGTCCACACCATGCAGGTACAATACATCACCGATAAGGAGATAGTGAGTAGCTTGGTTTTGGATGTGATGGCAATATTCACAGCTTAAATGGGACCTGAATTTTTGAGTTCGCAAGTAAATGAGGATTCCCCCATACTACGGGTCCTTCGTAGAGAAGAAAAATAATAATTCATCAAGGATATTGATTATGATAGGAGGCGAGGTAGAAGATGATGGGAAGTATTCCATCAAGGAATCTAATTCCAAAGCCTTGGTGCTTTTGGGTGTGACCAATTCCAAGTCGTACTCTTGGAAAATGACAATCCAATTGGTGGCAGGATCTTGAACAAGGCGTCGACTCAAGAGATAATGCATGGGGTTGGAATCGACCACAACTCAAGTTTGGATCATGAGAATGTAATGACGTAGCTTCTGCACAGAAAATACAATGACAAGGGCCATTTTATCTTCATGGGAGTAACGTAATGGTGGTCCAAAAATTTTCTGACTCTAGATCACATGCTCTTGACAAGCATCATCTTCTTGGACTAAGACTCCAACAATGGAATTTTCAGATGCTGATACATAGAGGATAAAGTCCTTGGTGAAGTCGGGAGGATACAACAAGGGAGCAAAAGTCAGAGCTTGTTTCAATGCATCAAAAGCAGCCTGTGCTTTCTCATCTCACACAAAAGGAATGTTGGTATGGAGCAAGCGTAAGAATCCATGTACTTTCGTTGCATAATCCATAATGGACTAGCAAAGGAAATTGGCCTTGCCTTGAAGGATATGCAATTGGTGCAGAGTACGTGGAGGGGGGTGATTCAGGATGGCTTGAACCTTCAATGGATCCACAGTAATCCTTTTCTGGGACACAATGAATCCTAGTAAGTGGCCAACTGGGACACATAATAGACACTTGAGATGGTTCAAGCGAACATTATATTTGCAACATCGAAGGAAGAATTATCGTAAGTCGCCCAAATATTGGGAACACTTCCGAGATCGAGTCGTGAGGTCGTCTAAATAGACCAGGATAATGTGAGCGAGGTTGTGGAAGCAAAAGGTCATGGCTCGCTGAAAAGTGGCTCCAATATTTTTAATTCCAAAGGCATGACACGATATACTAAAGTGCCTCAGGGGGTAGTAAAAGGGGTTTTGTACTGATCTTCTTTAGGGATATGGATTTGGATATAACCAGAAAAACCGTCCATGAAATAAAATACTTCATGACAGGCACATGCATCTATGATTTGGTCAATAAACAGAGTGGGGAAGTTGTATTTGGTACAATCCAAATTCAAATCATGGAAGTTAGTACAAACATGAATGGTATCTTTTTTTATTAATGAGAACAAGATTGGAAACCGAAGTGGTATATGCGATGGGGTATATAAATCATGTTTTGCACAATTTGTTTATCTCATCTTTGATGACAGGGGCCTTTTTTGGCTGAACGGGTCATTTATTTTGGAGAACGGGGGAAACAACGTGCCATGTGTCGATACGATGTTCAACAATAGATGGATCAAGCCTAGGAATCTCGGTATAGGACCAAGCAAAAATATCACGAAATTCCTAAAAAGGTGTTTTGTAGGTGGTGACTTCTTCAGGGGAGCATGAAGCATCGAGCATAATATCCTCGACTATCTGGAGTTTCATGGAGATATCAACTTTAATGGTTGGTGATATATTGGTCATGTTACCTTATTCAAAGGCGTCAGGTGTCAAGATTGGGTTCTTAAGCCAATCGACACTTCCATGTATGAAGTATTTTGACTCGATAGAGAATTGGTCCGATGATGAGGAAGGTTCATCGGGCATGAAGAAGGAGCGATGGTGGAGATCATCCCAACAATATCTAGGAGTCAAAAGCACTTTGAGGACCTCTTCGTCATTGTGAAAGTAGCACTTGGATATATCGGAGGGATCTTCCATAGACGTGGAGAGGGAAGGACTACTGGAAGTAGAGATCATATAAATGGTGTTATTGGTGTCTGAGGAAGAGGTCGACAAGTGGATCTCCTCAAGGACAGTGATTTTAGACTCACAGGAGTGCTTGCGAAGGTCACTAAGGACAGGTCAGTACTCGGTAAAATTTTGGCAATGATGGGAATAATGACCATATATGCCACAAACTACACATGCGTGGTTGGTTCATAGTGATTTGTTCTCAATCGCAGGTATGGTTGGTATGTTGAAAAATTGAGCGTAGTTGATCTCGAATATTGTGCACATGTGGGTGAGAAGGATTGACGAATCGGGTTTTACATTGCATCGCCAAGGACATCGCATAAAGAAAAAGTAGGATGTGAACGTGGTTCTGCCAGGGATTTTGGTGCCTTTCCCCTAGTATTCATGGGAGGAGGGGGTGCTGAAGTAGATGCAGAAGCAGTCAATTGTGTACCAAGAGGTGGGTGTGACACCATCTCAATGGGTTGGACTAATGTCAACATGATTTGTGGTGTCAGGGTGAGGGAGGGTGGATCAAGTTACCACACTGGAATACTCAAAGTGAATCCCTGAAGGTTGAGAGTATCCATGACAGGCTTACTCACAATTCCAAAAGGTGGAAAGAGGAAGGGGATCATGTGTACGGGGAATGAACCCCAATAACTCCCTGGGGTATGCGGTTGGGGTTGAAGATGAGATTGCAAGGAGGTAGGAATGTTACCGGATGTGATAGTGCACAAATACGATATGTCATCCATCGAAGGAGGAGGTGGGAGGGAGAAAAAGGTGTCCATCAAAGGGGGGTTGGTAAATAGGCCTGGACCAATGACAGATAGGGAAGGGATGGATACATTATGGATGGTGTTGTCGATAGTAGGGAGGACATGCTCCAAAGTGGTTGGTCCTTTAGGATCCTAATACATCAGTTGGTTGATCTTCACAATCTTCCCATTATGGGGGGGCATCAAGAACCGGAAGACTATAGAAGAAACAACTTTCATTCCATAAATGTAACTACTTCCAAGGAGGAGGTTGTAATCGAGTTGGGTGTTGAAAACCTCAATGTCAAACAATGTGGTTTTTCTAACTAACTCAATGGGGACATTCAAGGGAACACATTGTGGTTGAGTAGCTCAGCCATCATAAGCACGAAGGGCGATGTTTGAGGGTTGAAGGGTTGGGGTTCTAAGATTCTTCCAAACAAAGGTTGACATAACGCAAGTGGATGCACCCTCATCGATGATACATTGATGAATGACCAAATTGTGAATACTGATCAAAACCTGGAAGGCTACGGATGATGGAATCCATGGTTCTCCTTGATCCAAGTTGAAAGTGATCAACCTGGAATTAGAGGGGTCGACGACACCTAAAGTAGATAACAAAGATTTGCATTGCGAAGGACAAGTTTTGAGGACCTCTAGAGTGGACATGGCATAGGGAGACTAGGCCAAGTCATTGACGATACTGTAAGTAAGAGCGGCTCTAGTAGTGGGGTTGTTCATGATGTGAGGCAAAGGGAACCTAGGGACTTTGGAAGTCCCGTCTGTGGGGAATCTCGAAAAATGTAAGGACATGTTGAGAGCGATGGGGGTATATGTCATGGAGGGATTAACAGTTTCCATGGTGGAGCCATATTGGTTTCATCGATTATGTAAGTTAACATTAGATGACCATATTTCATAAGGTGATGGACACCGGGATCAATCATGTTGACTCATAAAAATGGTTGCGATATTTTAAGTACCAAGGGTTGGGTTGCAACCATTCCTTGACTTGGTAATGAGTTCTGCAAAACCATAGGAAGAGGACCTTGTGGTGTTGGGTTGGCTGTGCCAAAGTAGCTGTATTGGGGTCATGTCGATTGTCGATTTGTAACAAATGGAAGACTCGATTCATATGGGGGCACTAATATGTATGATGGTCATATGTATCACAAATGGTACACAGATGGTTAATCTGCAACTGAGGGTTCTTTATAGGTCTATATGGACATTGAGGGTTCTGTGCAGGGGTGTTAACTCCTTTGTTGTTAGGGAGGTTGGGTTGTTTACCACCCCCTTGAGTTGGTTGTTTCCTCGGTT
Source organism: Pseudotsuga menziesii (assembly GCA_001517045.1). Lineage (NCBI taxonomy): Eukaryota > Viridiplantae > Streptophyta > Pinopsida > Pinales > Pinaceae > Pseudotsuga > Pseudotsuga menziesii. Next base: position 200,871 of record LPNX010006488.1, read on the forward strand.
CGTACATCTCTGTCTTCCTCCCTACCCTTGTTGGTTATTGGGGGCAGGTTGATTAGGGAGGTTATGTTGAACGTAGATCTGTCCTTGAGGAACAGGAGGAGTCGAGGCTGGAGTAGGTGTAGGTTGCACAGGTAGTGGGTAGTAGGAGGGAGTAGTTGGAGGGGATGCAAATCCAACCATTTGGCCATTACACGCAGGTTCCAGGAAGTTTGGTCCAAGAACATGAGGAATGGGTGTGGGAGATGCATAGGAAGGTGTGGCTCCAGACTGAGTCGTTACGCGTGAAAATTCAGGGGCTTAGCCAAGTTGGGAAACATTAGGGGTTTTACCAAAGTGAGGCGACATCGAAGGAGAGGTCGTGTACAGGTGGAGGTGATAGGTGATAGATCCAATGACTCCATCAGTAGCATGGGATGCTCTTAGCGTATCTCAATGTAACGAACATAAATAAAGATAATAATTAAATAATTAATAGTAAACATAATTAATTGTACTTAAAGATGAAAGGGCGTGACCTTTCATTCACAATTCCCAAGCCTTATTTAATAGGCAGGTTATCAACCATTGTAATCATATTTTATCTATTCTATCATCAATACAAATATATCATTATTATGGCTTAACAACTCCCCAATGAAATTAACCAAGACACGACATCTTTATGCCATCCCCAACTTGAAGGTGGTTTTGATTGGATTTTAATGCAATTTAATGAACTAGTTGGTCTCTCATGTTATTTATCTTTTTCTTGTACATTAAGTACCTAGTCATAGCTATACTCTCAATGGGGGGAAGACCTATTTATGTGAGGAGAATAGGAATGGGTGTAATGTTGTTAATTTTATTAAGATTATAACTTATAAAACACTTTTCGATTTGTTGAATCTTCCTCCAAGATTCTCTAGAGATGTTGCAACCACAATATTCACAACCATATGGGAGAACCGAGTAACGAGAGTCTCAAATAAGAGTTTCTTTTTATCCCACATCACAAGGTTTGTTGTTTTACAATGTTTTCAAGACCAAAATAAGTGTTCCACCCAATATTGTAATTCAAGTTGAGCTTGCAATGGATATCAATCCCAAGATGTTTGTGAAGGGTTGTGTATATGACACTTTTTGTGTTCTCTTATTTCTGCCTCCTTTATGTAGTTTTTTATTAGTTCCTATATCACTACTAGCTCTTTTTGGCTGCACTTGGCAAAGTTTAGCTTTGGTAAGGATTGACCATGTTTTCCTTGAGTATTTGTCATTTTCTAGTGATTTGGATATGGTTATGTTGCTATAATTTCCTATTAAATAAATCATGTTCTAGGTCTATTGTTGTTACAATTTCAGGCTGTGGAAAGAGGCATTAAAGACAGTTGCAGAACAAAGTAGTTGTGGAGGGATGAAAGGCTTGCAGATAAGTCTCAAGTTTATACTTAACATGCATATAAAGTTCAATTGAGACAAGTAGCTCTAGTGCGTGGTTCGATGAAGGCTCATGATCATTTAATGTGATCTTGCTAGTCATTTTACATTATCATGGTCAAACTACGGAATGAATCCGTGGTTTTGTAGCTAATTTGGGAATCAACAACTCTACAGCCAACTCAGCGATCACGGAAAATTTTCAACGCTTCGAAATCTATTGAGTCATCCAGTGATTTTTCTTGTTTGTTTTGGAATATTTTTTTAGCTTAGAACCGCCTCCACGCCTCATGATATTAGCCTCCTGAATTGGATCTTGAAATCTCTTGAAGAATTAATAGCTGGTCCTTAATCAGTTGTAATTGTACACAATTTCATACTATTTTTCGTGGGTTTTGATGTATAAAAACTTTGAATCTTCTATGAGGAAGATTAGGCATTAGCTTGCACAGGATTACTGAACCTTGTTGTAGTTAGACTTTGTATATAAATCTGTTATTTTATGGTTCTTGATGTGTTGATCAATTTTGTGTGAGTGAGTGGCTTGCCTAACTCTTGTCTTTGAATTCACGGCCCCCTTGTGGTGACAGGTGTGTTGTAGTTTATAATTTTCTTTGTTTATGCAAGATAGTATTTGATAAATTGTTTGCATTTATACATTTGTGTGTCGATTACATACTGGTGTGAGTTCTTAAAGTGTGAAGGGATTAAACAGTTGCACCTATTATTTATATTTATTATTGAAATAAAGAGGAGTAAAAGTGGTATGGATGCTTAATTGGAGGGAATGAGATTGTCGTGAAGGATTGTTGTGGATTTTTTTTTTAGAATTTTTTTATTTTTTATTTTTTTATTGTATTGTTTAAGTTCATATTTGTGAGGATATATAGGTAGAATATGTAGGTAGCAGGGCATAAATTTAATGAGCAGATTGCTTGTTATGAAGTGATTTGTTCGTCAAAATCACTGTTTTGGTTTCAAATTCCTACACTAATAGGTAGTATAGGTAGTATGATAAAACTTTGTCCCATCATTTTTAAAATGAAATTTTCATTTTTGAAAGTTTGATTAGATAACAGCCATAGAAAATAAATCTCAGCAAAGTTTACATGTTGCATACTAGAACTTCATCTAAAGACCAAATTTGTCTCCGATCCAAGGACCATGGTTTAGAATTTAGAATCTGATCTCTATCCTCTACAATGTCAATTTCCACAATGGATTGGCACCAGTTCCAGGTTTTTTGGAAAGAAAGAAAAGGTTCCACTTTTATTTATATAAAAAAATTGGACCTGAAACTTTTTTCAGTATGCAAAGCCCTGTGTTACTTACAATTGGGCCATAAGCCCCAAAGTACTTCTACGAATCTACCGCTAAATCATATTCAGGTAGCAACATATTTATATATATATATACAAGCGTAGAATGATATACAAGCTTTTATCTTACAGTGGGATTGCTGGGCTCTGCGATACTTCCGAGGGCAGGCCTCAATCCTAATGAACAGAACTTTCTACAATTGGCGATAGTTTCGTAGCCCTTCCATAGCTGGGGACGGTATCTACGAGGTTTTTGGATTTTTCTTGAGAATTTAGCAGAGATACCATGTCCTTTTTCTTCATTATCACTTTCATTTGGATGCCACTGAACCCTGCATCACCATCTATTTGGGTTGCAGAAACTATCTGGAAGCAGCCTCTCCGTTCCAGTGCCCTTACTCTTAATTCATTCGATCTGGAGGTTGCGCTCACGTTACTACTCGGCGGAATCGGAACCAGACAGTAGATTTTCCCAGCCTGGAGGCGTGCAGAGCGATGAAGAGGCATAGCATGAAGAAGCCCAAGCTGTTTGACAGTGTCTGCATCGAATATCCAGTGATCAGGGTACTCCTGGGCAATTTCGTGAACGGAAAGAGGACCCTGCAATTCTCTGATTTCTCCGTTCACTTTCATCAATTTTATAGGACGCCATGGCCCCAGTCTGAGTGAGGAGTAATTTCCCATAGAGTAAGCTAGAGTAAGCTATTTACTGGACGGTCTTTCTGACGCCGTGGAGTGGAGTGATAGCTCTGTTACTTCTCTTCCGAAGAGATCCAGTGAAGTGGAGTGATAGTTTACTCTGTTACTTTTCTTCCATGAGACCCAAACTCACCGGATTCTGAATAAGTATTACCTACTCAAGTAGAAAGCTTTTCCTCCCAGCTGAGGCTGATTCCGGTTCTGAACAAACCTTAAATCCTTGATTCCGGTTCTGAACAAACCTTAAATCATACTATTGAAGAAACTCTAACTAGCAATCCATGTTAACAGAACATTACCGAAGCAAATCAAATTATCTTATCATCCCAATACTGCAAACAAAATTTATCTTTTCATATACAAAATTTATGTACTCTTACTGCAAACAAAACGGATAGTAATACTTGTTAAAAAATGAGTGAGTCTCCGTCTCACTGAAAAAAAAGTAACCAATTAAACTATCACTCAATAACGTCAAGTAAGTCCGTTCAAATCATCCAGTAGATAACTTCGTTGATATTTTACAGAAGCTGAATAATTCTGAGCGCCGCACATTTCCAGAATCGTTCTGCAAGGATATGCATAGGATAAAAAAGGATACGCATAGGATAATAAGATAATATTATTATAGGATGGCGGAGGAATCAACATTTCAACGTTTGTGGCAAAAATTCTGAGCTCCATAGACTGCATGACACATCTTATCTTGCAATTGGACCGATAAAGAGATTTCTTCTCTGTGAGCCTATAACTCGGGGAATAATTTAACCTCAGGGTCCATCTCAATATCAAGGCCTATCTCAATGAGTCTCACTTTACTTGAGTCATATCAATCATATTATATTTATAAGTAATTTATGTACTCAAAAGTACTTTACTTTAGTCATATCAAAGATGATTTTTTTATTGGTTTTATTTTAGACATTTTTTCAATTCAACTTATCCATAGTTACATTGGTTATAGTGTAAGAGATGAGTTGTAAATATACCTTCCTCACAGAATGCCCAACTCATAATATTTTATTATATCTCTTATGAGGCCCATTTTAGACCTCAAAATTCCCCTAATGATTTGGAATTTGGAAGATCTTCTTGCATAGAAAGTTGTGCATCCACGGAGCGCATCTATTGAGCCTAGGATGGAAGTTTTTGGGTGGTTGAATCTCCAGGAAAGCCAAACCATAGTTTGGCCCCGAACCAGAAAACTGAAAAAAAACAGAACTAGAAATCCTGTAGAGCTGCAACCTCGCAAGTAGGATTTGAAGGGTGAAGATTTGGGATCTCTAGAAATAACTTGGACCAACCAACTTGCCTCAGTCAAGCACATCTACTGGTAAGTTCAGCCTCCTATTTTGAGAAATTTCATCTTTTAGTGACCTACTGGACAAGATGGCCCCAAGCACTAAGCTTGAGGACAAATTGGAAGGCTTAGAAAACTTCCTAGATTGGAAGTATAGGATTGGTGTCATTCTAAAATAGAATGGCCTTGAGAAGTACATCAAGGATGAGATTGCAGAACCTAAAGAAGATGAAGCTAAGGAGAAGCACGAACAAGACCTAATCAAGGCAATTAGGATCATTGCTGATTCTATTAAGGATCACTTGATCCCTCAAGTGTCATCTAAGAAGAAACCTAAGAAGATGTATGATGCAATTTCCAAAATGTATGAGGGAACGAACATCAATAGAAACATGAATATGAGAGCTCAACTAAAGGGCACCAAGACGAGCAAAGGAGAGTCTATTCAAGATTACTTCACAAGGGTCTCCTAGTTTAGAGAACAACTAAGTGCTATTGGAGACACCCTTAATGAGGATGAACTATTTATGACTGCTCTCAATGGTCTCACTAGACCTTAGGACTCATTCATACAAACAATGTGTGCCATAAAAGAAAGTATGAAGTTTGATATAGTATACAAAAAGAAACTAGAGTATCCAAAAGAGAATCTCTACTAAGAGAAGATGATCAGGACCTAGCCACCCATACTAAAGGAAGAAAACAAGTAAACTTCAAGAAGAGTAATCATAAGCCTTCAAAGAAGAAGTTTCAGAAGAAGAAGAAGGATTACTCAAAGAATAAATGCTACAACTATCATAAGATATGACACCTAGCCAGAGAGTGTCCATCACCAAAGAAGAACAACAATAAGAGACATCATGATCATCTAGCTTAAGATGAGAATGAAGAAGAATAAAAACCTCGAAAGAGACTAACTAGAGGCGAAGATGTAGAAGAATATATGTTATTCTCTACACTCTCTGGGCCTGTAACACCCGAAGAAGATACATGGCTTATTGATAGTGGTGCCTCAAAGAACATGACATGGAAGAATCCAACTTTGTCAAGACTTAAAGAAAAGAACTCTCCCCAGAAGGTATCATTGGGAGATGCCTATCAATATCTCATCTTATATGTTAGTTAAAAAAACATTGAAATAGTTATTTATACTTGATAATAAAAAGTTCAATAAAAAAATATTGTAAATAAGGATGACTTTTAAACTTGTTTTTAAATTGTCAAATTTTAATAGAATAATTGGTCAATACAAGTTTCATTTTGTAAAGAGTCTCGAGATCAAAACCCGCTCCTCCTAGAAGATGCCATATAAATTCAACTATGCTAATTAGTTTGTCCACCATGAATGGGTATGCCAATGCTTATTATATGGGTCTTATACTTAATAATATTAACTCTCGTACTTGGCTTTAAATGACAATCCTTATTATATGGGAGACAACTAAACATTATGTTTAATTTATGAAAATCTAACAATGTTAGAAGAACCACTCCTATAACCATTAAATGTCAAAGCAATATCTATGAAAATAATTTATTTTGTACATATTTTATAATTATGTAAATTAAAAAATCCAAATCTCAAAGCATAATTCTTGGTAAAATATATAAACATTTACACATATTTTACTGTAATATATGATAGTAATAATTACTCTAGTGATAAATAGCCAATAGCACCACTAACTAATTATAATTAATTGGTTTCCACTGCATTGATAGATGGTGGAAATATTGTGGTTCATTGAAATCAACAGGCAGAAAGAACTCCAAGACATAGTCATCAGTCCCAGAGTAAGTACTCCTTAATCGAATGCCAACAAAAGCCCTTTAGCCCAACATGCAAGCATAGTGCACCAATGGATACTTCGTCTTACTGAAAGTTGATACATTGTCTGAAAAATATGGTTGATTGGATGCAAACGCCTTTCTAGGAACACCTTGCCCTTTCAAAAGATGTTGCTCAGAGCACGCCTCTTGAAATTCCAACATGTCAGGATCAGTCGCATAGCATGCCTCGACTATTGTAGACATGCAATCTTTCCCACAAGAATGGAAATCATTTTCCCTTTTTGCTACTGCCACCAACAACAATGTTACAATGCTTGCGTGGCACCCAGGTTTGAGCTAATGATAACTTGTGTGTCTCACAAACTACAATCAACACCTCTAAAATCTTAGGTAGAACAGCTTGACGGCTTTCGACAGGTATCTGTTAAAAGGAAAATTAAACATATATGATTAGACCAAACCAATTTCTAGAAGAGGAATTTTTTGTGAGTAAAACCAGACACAACAAAATTATAGTAGGGAATTCCCAAGCTCTTTACCTGCAACTTTGGGCGTTCCAAAACTTCAGAACTCTTGAAATTAACAGCCTGTGACATCATTCTGCGAAATATCATTCATAAATTATATAAAATAAAATGTCTTTTCTATACCATCATGAATTATTATTCCATAGCATGTCTGCTTCAAGACTACATATGTGATAATGTAGTGTTCACTTGTCCATTAACATTTGAATTTTTTTTCCACTCTATAGACATCACTCCATGTAACCATAAATTTGGATCTAAGGTACATGCTGCTTGTGCTCCAGAAGCTTTAAAAAATACTAAGTCAAGTTTGTAAGGAGCAAACTACTCGATAGCATACATGCATGGCAAAAAAACTGCTCAAAGAAACATGCAAGAAAAGGAAGGAAATGAAAGAATGTTCCTATAAATAGAAATTCAAAGTTGAAGGACAGACCTGAAGTGCTTTGCAAACTTTTTCAAACTGGCGCATAGTGCACCTTTTGGGTGGTCATGATGAGTTCTACAACACCGACACAAGACTAATTTTCTGATTCAAACACAGAAAGGGCAAGAGTACCGAATATATATACTTATAAAAAAATATTCTATACCTCCCCTTTCCTTCAATATACTTTATTTGTTTATTCTGTTAGTGATTTTCCAAGGATGAGAGAGTCGTTAAGGCTGTTAATTGGTTAAAAGTGTACTCCCAACCAAAAAAAAGTAAAACAAGTGCTATATTTTGTTTAACTTGAATACTAGCATACATACACATTCAGACTTCAAAGGTGGTTTCCAACTGAATTGGAATGAAAATGAGTTTTAACTGAGTTAAAATATATTATTTGCCTCAGAATTGTAGTAAAGAAGAACCCAAGTTCCCATTATTCTTCTCTATTTCGTGCATCCACTTACAATTTCTTTGGATGATGCAAGGCCAAACTAGACGTTTGTTAAAGCCCCCTGCGAGAACGGGGTGGCTTCTTCCATCGTGTCAGTAAACGAAGTGATTGACTTCTTCACTCACTGGCCTTCCTTCCCTCTTCTTAGTCTGCAGGTAAAGAGTAAGCAAGCAACTGGTATTCCTCGTCCTTCTAAGTCTGTAGGTGAAAAGCAAGCAACCAAACAACGAAGCCAACGGAACAGAAAAATAAAATGAAGATTGTGTGCAACAAATAGGAGAGCTGGTTATAATAAGTACTTTGTCGATGTGCCACTCCCTTGTATACGGACCCAGGCATAGAATGGCTCGCCATTTATTTTCAATGGTCGCATGGTAGTTGACATGCGCCTGACTTGAAGTGTGTCGTGGGTGGCGTTCCTCGGGCAAGGAATTCTCTTCCCAAAGAAATGAAAACCATTTTTCAATACATGCCAGTGCGACTGCTTAAGCCCCATCACGCCACCGTGTCTTGGGGCACAAAGTCCTAGGCCTACGTCACTTCCAAAAAAAAATAGGAGCAAAGTTAAATGAATATTTAAATAATTCAAAGTTTAAAATTTAATCCAAAGTATAGCAAAACATTTGAAAATAAAAAAATTAAATCTGCATCTTGAATTAATCTACCTAACCGAATCATATATATCCCCTTTCAGGGACATAATAATATGGGCATAACCTTTACATATAAGACAGGGTATAATGGACATTTCCTCAATCTTGATATTTTCATACTTTCTGACATGCAACACATGGCATATAATATTATGATTGAGCATAATATTCCATAATATCTTAAGTATATAAATACAATATGATGATCATAATGCTCATGATGTTAATGTCTAATGACACCAAATTTGATATATTGAACTTAAAAAGAGAGAGTAAACAACTCGTTAGTTTGTTTTTGGAATTTTATTTATGTTCTGAAAAGAATTAAAAGAGTTATTTTTAAATTATCGTAATTTTGAAAAGCCAGAAAGTTAGGAAGATTCTTATTGTAACAAAAAATATGTAAGGCGTTTTAAGAGAAAGTGCTTTTGATGCTCAACACATAGTCTCATAGAGATGACAACACTATGAAACTCATGAGAGTTAGTTCTTATTTTTGTTGATTTTCTTGTTTACGCTTGTTAACATAGAGATATATTTTAGGCCTTTTTTATTAGGGTTAATGACTTCCTTGTAATATCTTAATTTTCTTCAATCTAATGATATTTTTAATGTTGTCTATATTTTGCAAAGTGAAATTTTCAACAACTCCCCAATGAATTAACCAAGACACGACATCTTTATGCCATCCCCACTTGAAGGTGGTTTTGATTGGATTTTAATGCAATTTAAGGAACTCGTTGGTCTCTCATGTTATTTATCTTTTTCTTGTACATTAAGTACCTAGTCATAGCTATACTCTCAATGGGGGGAAGACCTATTTATGTGAGGAGAATAGGAATGGGTGTAATGATGTTAATTTTATTAAGATTATAACTTATAAAACACTTTTCGATTTGTTGAATCTTTCTCCAAGATTCTCTAGAGATGTTGCAACCACAATATTCACAACCATATGGGAGAACCGAGTAACGAGAGTCTCAAATAAGAGTTTATTTTTATCCCACATCACAAGGTTTGTTGTTTTACAATGTTTTCAAGACCAAAATAAGTGTTCCACCCAATATTGTAATTCAAGTTAAGCTTGCAACGGATATCAATCCCAAGATGTTTGTGAAGGGTTGTGTATATGACACTTTTTGTGTTCCCTTATTTCCGCCTCCTTTATGTAGTTTTTTATTAGTTCCTATATCACTACTAGCTCTTTTTTGTTGCACCTGGCAAAGTTTAGCTTTGGTAAGGATTGACCATGTTTTCCTTGAGTATTTGTCATTTTCTAGTGATTTGGGTATGGTTATGTTGCTATAATTTCCTATTAAATAAATCATGTTCTAGTTCTATTGTTGTTACAGTTTCAAGCTGCGGAAAGAGGCAGTAAAGACAGTTGCAGAACAAAGTATTTGTGGAGGGATGAAAGGCTTGTAGATAAGTCTCAAGTTTATACTTAACATGCATATAAAGTTCAATTGAGACAAGTAGCTCTATTGTGTGGTTTGATGAAGGCTCGTGATCATTTAATGTGATCCTGCTAGTCATTTTACATTATCATGGTCAAACTACGGAATGAATCCGTGGTTTTGTAGCTAATTTGGGGATCAACAACTCTGCAGCCAACTCAGCAATCACATAAAATTTTCAACGCTTCGAAATTTGTTGAGTCATCCAGTGATTTTTCCTGTTTGTTTTGGAATATTTTTTTAGCTTAGAACCGCCTCCACGCCTCATGATATTAGCCTCCTGAATTGGATCTTGAAATCTCTTAAAGAATTAATAGTTGGTCCTTATTTAGTAATCAGTTGTAACTGTACACAATTTCATACTATTTTTCATGGGTTTTGATGCATAAAAACTTTGAATCTTCTATGGGGAAGATTAGCCATTAGCTTGCACAGGATTACTGAACCTTGTTGTAGTTAGACTTTCTATATAAATCTGTTATTTTATGGTTCTCGATGTGTTGATCAATTTTGTGTGAGTGAGTGGCTTGCCTAACTCTTGTTTTTGAATTCACTGCCCCCTTCTGGTGACAGGTGTGTTGTAGTTTATAATTTCATTTGTTTATGCAAGATAGTATTTGATAAATTGTTTGCATTTATACATTTGTGTGTTGATTACATATTGGTGTGAGTTCTTAAAGTGTGAAGGGATTAAATAGTTGCACCTGTTATTTATATTTATTATTGAAATAAAGAGGAGTAAAAGTGGTATGGATTCCTAATTGGAGGGAATGAGACTGTGGTGAAGGATTGTAGTGGATTTTTTTTATAGAATTTCTATTACTGGTCAATAAGGTCAAAAGCATGTTTTTAATTTTGAGTAGTCCCTTGCCACTTTACTTGTCATTAGTTGTTGGTTTCGTAGGATTAAATTGCCTTGCAGAATTAATGAACATATAGAATTGGATTTGGTGGTTTAAATTCCTTTATGTAGTATAGCTGGGATAATTTGTGGTAATAGATAGAACAATGCTTCTAGTTCAATCGGTTTAAATACTTTCATGTAGCTGTTACTTAATCGAAAACCTTTCACCAATAGTTTCATTCCTTGATCTTGCTCCATTAATTAATTGATATCCCCTGTATTAAAAATCATTCGAATTATAGTATATGACATAAACCTTATCGGGTAACTCATAAGTCTTTTGTAACTCTGGGTTGATAATTTATGAATAGCTTTCAATTACTCTTTTAAGTAAATTAGAAGGTAAAAGAAACTCTGTCATTGTATATGAAGTCACTTCCTCTAAGTTGTTTTTGTCATACAAAAATTAAGACAAATAACCTCATTGAATTTAATTAGCATAACTTTTATTAAGTTGGTGCTAACAATTATATCCATAATAAAAATTAATTCCTTGAGAATTCTTAATTACTTACCATCTTACCAAAGAAACAAAATCATCATATCACCATACTTAAACAATATATATGTATATGTTTATGAAAGACTCCAATACTAATACTTAAACAATATATATGTATATGTTTATAGAAGACTCCAATACTAAAAATTTATTTAAAACATTACAGGTAGTTAATTTTACCTATATATTCCAACACTGATTTTTTTTAATAATTAGCAATTTATTTTATTTAAAACTTGAGTTATTTAATTTATAAAAATTAAAATACATTAAAAACTTATTATCAAACCATATACAACAAATATGTTTCAATAACAATATTTTCAATGTTTATATATATAGATTTAAGAGTTTATATATATATATATATATATATATAAGTGGTAGGATTGAATTAAATTAGAAACTTTATGGTGGGAATTTTTTTTTCTAATTATTTTATTAAATTAGAATTACATAGATAAATGTAAATGAATTTAGAAAAAAAGATAATTAAATCTAGAGAAGCCAGATGTTCTCCAACCCTATATGGGAGAGGTCCTGTCACTTTAGTCACATTATGCTAGCCTACATAAATAAAAAAAGTATTAAAAAATAAAAAAGTGTAGAATATAAATTACATATAGATCAGGGTTTACACTAGTAAGGAATCAATTCATGACCATGATAAGTTGTCGTAATAGTTTTTGGCATTGACTTTTAATAGACACTATTTTTTCTTAACCATGGTTATTCATTCTTTCCTTGGGATTTCAAATAGGTGTGTTTGGTTCTTGTTTCTTTGTCACATATAAAGTGTATATAAAGTGTGAGTAATATATATTTCATATCAATGCATTTATTTTTGTTGTTGGGTTATTATCAGCTATTAGATTGATTACTCTATAAAGTGTGAGTAATATATATTTCATATCAATGCATTTATTGTTGCTACGAGGTTATTATCAACTATTAAATTGATTACTAAATTAAATCCAATAATTGTTATTTTCAAAAAAATGCCTATGATACACCAAATTTTAAAAAATTAGAGAATCTTTTGAATTGATTATTGTTCATGTCCCTCATTTACCTAACTCACTAGTTTTTTGTCATGAATCTTCACTGAATTTTTAAAATGTTCAAAAACATTGCTAGATCTTACGGAGTGTGGGTGTTGGGGGTTTTCATGTCACCTGATTTCATTTCTGAGCTTAAATTCATTCAACAAGCAACAGAAATGACAGATTTTATAGATTAAGTTCACCGAATAACCGCATAACATCATCCTGGAAAGTCAAAAAGTCCCTAGACACCTCAAAAATGAAATCAGGTGACATGAAAACCCCCAACACCCACACTCTGTAAGATCTAGCAATGCTTTTGAACATTTTAAAAATTCCTTGAAGATTCATGACAAAAAATTAGTAAAAACTAGCGGGAAACAGAAGTCAAAAAGTTCCCTCTTTAGACAACTCGTATCCTGCTAGGGGACTTTTTGACTTCTCTTTCCGGCTAGCTTTTACTAGTTTTTTGTCATGAATCTTCAAGTAATTTTTAAAATGTTCAAAAACATTGCTAGATCTTACAGAGGGTGTTAGGGGTTTTCATGTCACTTGATTTTATTTCTAAGCTTAAAATCGTTCAACAAACAACAGAAATAACAGATTTTATAGATTAAGTTCACAAAATTTGAGCATAAAATCAGTCAAAAAGTCCTCTCTTTAAACAGCTCCGTTATTATAATGGGGATGGAGGGGAACTATTATTTGTCTTTATGGGTAGGCCCATCCCTCTAGGAGGGGGCACTAACTTGGAGGAACTAACTGATCTGCTTCCACGGTTCCATCCCACTAAATGGGTATTCAATGAAATCTTTTTGGTGTATTCTTTGATGACTATTTTGATTTGGTGTCTTCTGCTTCCACGGTTCCATCAAACTAAATGGTTATTCAATGAAATCTTTTTGGTGTATTCTTTGATGTCTATTTTGATTTGGTGTATTTTTTTTATATTATTGTATTGTTTAAGTTCATATTTGTGAGGATATATAGGTAGGATATGTAGGTAGCAGGGCATAAATTTAATGAGCAGATTGCTTGTTATGAAGTGATTTGTTTGTCAAAACCACTTTTTGGTTTCAAATTCCTACACTAATAGGTAGTATGATAAAACTCTGTCTCCTCATTTTTAAAATGAAATTTTCATTTTTAAAAGTTTGATTAGATAACGGCCATAGAGAAGAAATCTGAGCAAGGTTTACATATTGCATACTAAAATTTCATCTAAAGACCAAATTTATCTCTGATCCAAGGACCAAGGTTTAGAATTTAGAATCTGATCTCTATCCTCTACAATGTCAATTTCCACAATGGATTGGCACCAGTTCCAGTTTTTTTGGAAAGAAAGAAAAGGTTCCACTTTTATTTATATAAAAAAATTGGACCTGAAACTTTTTTCAGTATGCAAAGCCCTGTGTTACTTACAATTGGACCATAAGCCCCAAAGTACTTCTACCAATCTACTGCTAAATCATATTCAGGTAGCAACATATTTATATATATACAAGCGTAGAATGATATACAAGCTTTTATCTTACAGTGGGATTGCTGGGCTCTGCGATACTTCCGAGGGCAGGCCTCAATCCTAATGAACAGAACCCTCTACAATTGGAGATAGTTTCGTAGCCCTTCCATAGCTGGGGACGGTATCTACGAGGTTTTTGGATTTTTCTTGAGAATTTAGCAGAGATACCATGTCCTTTTTCTTCATTATCACTTTCATTCGGAGGCCACTGTTCCCTGCGTCGCCATGTATTTGGGTTGCTGAAACTACCTGGAAGCAGCCCCTCCGTTCCAGTGCCCTTATTCTTAATTCATTCAATCTGGAGGTTGCGCTGACGTTACTACTCGGCGGAATCGGAACCAGACAGTAGATTTTACCAGCCTGGAGGCGTGCAGAGCGATGAAGAGGCAAAGCATGAAGAAGCCCAAGCTGTTTGACAGTTTCTGCATCGAATATCCAGTGATCAGGGTACTCCTGGGCAATTTCGTGAACGGAAAGAGGACCCTGCAATTCTCTGATTTCTCCGTTCACTTTCATCAATTTTATAGGACGCCATGGCCCCAGTATGAGTGAGGAGTAATTTCCCATAGAGTAAGCTATTTACTGGACGATTTGCACAGGGGTTTTTCTGACGCCGTGGAGTGGAGTGATAACTTACTCTGTTACTTCTCTTTCATGAGACCAAACTCACCGGATTCTGAATAAGTATTACCTACTCAAGTAAAAAGCTTTTCCTCCAAGCTGAGGCTGATTCTGTTTCTGAACAAACCTTAAATCATATTTCACAGAGAATATTGAAAAAACTCTAACTAACAATCCATGATAACAAAACACTGACGAAGCAAATCAAATTATCTCATCATCCCGATTCCCAATACTGCAAACAAAACTGAAAAGAGTAAATATATTAAGAAAATAAATTATTTACCGATATACAAAATATATTGCAGTACTGGGATGACAATATATTTTCATATACAAAATTTATGTACTCTTACTGTAAACAAAACGGATAGTAATACTTGTCCAAAATTGAGTGAGTCTCCGTCTCACTGAAAAAAGTAACCCATTAAACTATCACTCAATAACGTCAAGTAAGTCCGTTCAAATCATCCAGTAGATAACTTACTCCGTAATCATCCAGTAGATAACTTACTCCGTTGATATTTTACAGAAGCTGAATTATTCTGAGCGCCGCACATTTCCAGAATCATTCTGCAAGGATAATAAAGGATATGTTGAATTATTCTGAGCGCCGCACATTTCCAGAATCATGCTGCATAGGATAATAAAGGATATGCATAGGATAATAAGATAATATTATTATAGGAACATTTAAACGTTTCTGGCAAAAATTCTGAGCTCCATAGATTGCATGACACATCTTATCTCGTCTGAATTGGATTGATAAAGAGATTTCTTTTCGGTGAGCCTATAACTCGGGGAATAATTTAACCTCAGGGCCCATCTCAATGAGCCTCACCTTGCGACATCATAACTCAGAGGAATCATTTAGCCTCACCTGGCTGCAAGAAATATATTCAGCCAGTTGAAGAATTGAACCCTTGAACTCCAGTATAAGATGTTTTTAAGTATTTATTTACAATTAGATTTTTTTTATTGGCTTATCAGTGGGCTTTATCACTGGTCTTTAATGGTTAATAGTATTTATGTACAATTATAATAGTCTTTTTTTTGGTAATAATTTATAAACATATCTTTCTTTCTTTTTAAATATTCTTTTCAATAAATCTGAATATTAATAAATAAATAAATAAAAATCAATAAAATTTTGAATAATTCCACACATTGATTTGGATTTGGTTAGATAACTAAATTCCCAAAAAATATTGGTACCTATTATTTTTAATTTATATATAAAAACAAAACTTGACAACTACTTCAATATGTATGATATACATCTATCTGTGTACTCGAATAATTAGGGATGAAAGGTGTTTTCAAAAGCATTAGTTTTAAAAAATAATAAAGGGCAAAATGTGCCTTTTCAAAGTCATGGTTTTTAAAAATATCTAAGTTAAGTATGTCCTTCCTAAAGTCTTGTATAGCATAGGCTTTCAAAACCTTTGTTAATCTGGGAATAAATGTTGTCATTGACATTATTAGCAGATTTGATAACTGCAGCACATAACACTGTGTTGAAGAAGTGGTAGAACGCATTGATTTGATTGCATAATTTCTCCACTTTGAAAGATTAACACCCAATGGTAAGTGGAGATAAGTCTAGGGTGGGGTCTTTTGGTTAAAATATTTTACTTGATTTTAAGTGATGGTTCATGGGTCTTTTGGTTAAAATATTTTACTTGATTTTAAGTGATGGTTCATGGGTCTTTTGGTTAAAATATTTTACTTTGATTTTAAGTGATGTTCCATGGACATGGATGCCTTCTATCTATTTTTATATTTAAATATATGGAAGATAGTTTTGAAAATCAATTTTTAATAGTTTTTAAAGTAATAGTTTTGAAAATTAATTTTTAATAGTTTTTAAAGTAATAGTTTTGAAAATTAATTTTGTGTTTAAATGTTGAAATATAGTATTTTGAGTTTTAGTTTTGAAAAATAGTTTAGTTTGTATTTTAAGTTTTAGTTTTGAAAAATAGTTTAGATGGTAGGGAGTTTAACTATAAGAAATCAAAAGGGAATCAAAAGTGGATAAGGAGAATTGAACCTTTTGTAGCTGAGATCTCACATTTGGTTTATGACTAATGCTTAAATTAACTTATTAAGTTATACTAATGCTTAAATTAACTTATTAAGTTATACTTATTTTTACATTGTCCTAGATAAATTATGTTTTCAAAATAATTTAATGTTTATTTTATATGTATTTTTACATAATTATGGATAAATATGTTTTAAAAAAGGTTAGCATTTATTTTATATTGAACTTGTTTAACTATTAGACTTTTTTTGCTTTATATTGTAACACCGTGTTTTTGACCAATGACATAATTATGTATGTAATGATGTAAAGGCTAGAAGCAAGACACAAATGGACTAGGATGATCAAAGATGATGTAGATGCAAATTTTTGATACTAAATATAAAATTATTGATCACTACGGGTGAAGAATGATGAAGAAGAGATGGGGAAATATGATTCCACAAGAGGGGAAAGTGAAAGGGAGTCCAAGGGGAATGACACTAGTGACTTATGAGCTTAAATCATTATCTATACTTGAAAACCTTATATAGTGACTTTATCCTAAGGTCTATGCAACCATATTTATAAGAGGGGCTTAATCAACTTATGTTGATTATATTATCCTAAGCTAGGATTAGAAGGGAGAAAGTGGGCTTATCATAAGTGCCACACGACAAGTTCTCAACACGCATATAAAAGGTTGGGAATTGAGTTCAAGGGATCATGTGCTAACCATGATTATTCACTAGTAGGGATGGTACAGGAGGGAGGAAAAACCAAAGCTACCATATCACTCATGCCCATTACGTTGGGAAATTGGTGCTAATAGGTTTGGTTCCCTTGTGAGTGGAACCTGGCCTATAGTTGGGGTTCTTGGAGTGGCTCCTTGGCTGACTTTTGTTAAAGGACTGGAAGTGAATGATGACAACCAGAGGGACTACGGTGCAAAGAAGGGGGTTCCAGTCCTTGTGTTTTGCAAGTTGAAGTGGGATGAGGTTTGGGTTGAAGGGGGGTGAGTGCTAGTGAATTATGATAGTTGTGGAGGGGCCTTCAGCACCAGAGCGTTGTAAGAGCGTGAATGAATAAGAGGATTCGGGAAGCTTCACCATTGTGGAAAAATAGCCCTTGCTTAGGGGTGGCCTTTGTCATAAAAAAATGTGATAGAGTGCCTATGGCTGGGAGGAACGTCCTTCATATGCATCCACTTTAAAGATCTTTAAAAATAAGTTTATAAAATGTGTATAAATGCCATAGTTGACATTTTTATTATGTTTTGTTGAAATTACTAATTATGGAAATATCTACATGCATGAATTTATCCTTGAGCATGGATTAGATGTAGTCATGGTAAGAATCCTAGCATGTTTTGGAATGAATATTTTAAATTAATTAATTATATATAGAGAGAGAATTCCATAGTTGACATTTTTATTATATGTTTGTTGAAATTACTCTTTGTGGAAATGTCTATGAGGTAGTGATGACATAGAATAACTAATGGAAAATTGGTAAGAGACATTGCCTACGATAACAAAGCAGATGATGTGACATCATTCTGGAGAAATATGGCAATTGGTGAAAATCAGGAAATTGACCAAGTATGGATAAATATCCAAAACAAGTCTAAGAGGGTCTAAAGAGAATGACCACCCTAAATCATGGGTTATAATAAATGCCCACAACACATAGGGGTCTTGTAGACTTGTGTTTTCTCTACCTGACCATGTCTTTAGATTGTCTTGGAAGTAGTTGAGGAAGAAGTTATGGATCTGCCAAAACAATGTTCTAGGCAGATTGGATTAGACTAAGAAATTTGTCTAATTGTCATAACAAAAGGTTGGAAGACTATTTTAAAATGTCCTCTAGAAGATGTGTGTGTGTCAGTAAGATCTAAAGATGACATGATCCTTCTCCCTGGTGAACTGGCTATCCAGCCATGAAATTAGATTCTAATTTGGTTCTTACACGAGCGAAATATCAATCTGCCAAAACAAGAGAAAAATGTCAGTTTGCATGTTGATCCAGGAGGATATTGGTGGCCACCCACCTATTCCACTTGGACCCCCACCATTGTTTCTTTCAATTTTCCAGTTTCCTTAATTGTAGCACAATTTACTATTTTTGGCAATTTTCGGGTCCTAAACTTTCGGAGCCGTTTTGAGGCCCTAAATGAAGTTTTTTCAGCATCGAATGGTCAGGAAAATATGAGTCTGTTTCGAACTCAATATTTTTTGTTTATGGATGTAGTCCTTGAAGAGATATTTCTAACGATGTGTCATGCACGTCAAATGGAGGTAGTAGGCCAAAGTTACGACCCTAGGAAATTGATGTTCCAAGTTACCCAACGGGGCCCACATTCTGGCGTTTCACCTCCTAGGGTTAGGTTTTTGGATGTGTAGGGTTTCCATTGTTTCTCAATAATATATAGGCCTTTGAGCCTCATTGTAACATAGAGTTCAAAGGCATGTAGCCGCCACATCTCTTCTCAGAGATAAGCTACCAGCACTCTAGCTAGTTTATTTCCATTTTGTATGTAAACAAGCCTTCAATTCTTTGATTAATGAAATGAAGTGTTATTTCCGCTACATATTTGTTTCTATGGTTATTTGTGTATTATGTTGCGTTCCTGCATAAATCTGGATCACATGTTGAGATTAAAATTGGCTAAGTGTTAAAGATAAAAAAAATCGCGCAAATCCACAAAGTCATGGTGAGATCCACATTTGATCTAAGATCGGCGGTCAGGAAGCATCCCGCACAAGATCTGAAGGCTAAGGATCAGTTCCGCAAAGGATAGGTGGAAAAGGTGAAGTTCCGCAAAAGAGTATAGATCGACAGTCGATATTAGATCCGCAAGAGATCTAAGGTCGAGAAGATTTTAAGAAGTGTACGAAGATCTACGCTCAGGAGCATTCCATAATAGATCTACAATTGTAGGAGGGTTCCACAAAAGTAGGAATGCGGAAGAAGAAATATGAATCTGATCAAGGGATCAATGGATATGATTGAATCTGTAAGAAGATCGACGACAGAGAATGATTTATGTACAAAGAAAGGGGAAGATCCACAAATATGCATTAGATTGTAAATCAACAGTTGGGAATGAACCCGCAAAAGAAATCAACGGTTCATAAGAAAAGCAGAAAACTGAAAGCGAAATATCAAGATCTAGGATAATATGGGTTTCCACAAACTGAAGTCCAGAAGACGGAAAGCGGAAGGTGAAGAATCATGAAAAGAATGTGGGAAATGTCCCAGTTTCACATTCTGCATCCCGTGATTTAGAATATCGGCGGTCAGAAAGACTTCCATAAAAGATCAAAGGTGCAGAAAGGTTAGTGTGGAAAGCGAAAGGCGGAGGATTGCGAAAGCATCGTTTGAGTGTTTGAGAATGGGAATTCCGTAATTCGAGATCCGGAATATCAACGGTCATAAAGAATCCCGTTGAAGATCAATGGTGCATAACTATTGGTGTGGAAAGCGGAAACCTCGAAATGACATTTTGGAAAAGTCACAAATCCGCATTCCACTATTCGCATCTTATCTCAGATCAACGGTCACGGAAGAGCCTGCAGGAGATCAACGGTGCAGAACAGTTGAGGTGGAAAGCTAAGTGCGGAAATACATGTTGAGAAATGTCATGATTTGGCAATCCGCATACCACATCCCATCTCATATCTACCGTTAAGAAATAGCCCGAGACAAAGATCAACAGCTCAATATGAGTGTGGAAAGACGACTGCAAAAAATAATTGTTGCAGAAAGCTAATAATGTGGAAAGAAATTTTGAGATCCGCGGTCAGAAAAAAGCCCGATTTAAAATCAACGGCTCATGAATCCTGTAAAAGTTTGGAGTAAATCCCACAAGTGTTGAATAAGAGGAAAAACCCACGATTAGAGATGAAGCTGAGGAATCCCACAGCATGAGTAGATGGAGAAGCTCGCTGGAAAAACATGAAGGCTAGCACGCAGATGAAGAAGCTTGTGGATGACCAGCGAAGCATTATGAAGGGTGTGGTTAACAGAGTTACGGTGGTTATGACTAACAAAAGGTACATAAACAATGTTAGAGTATTGTAAGGACGTGACTGTTTAAAAAGGTATGTTGTTGTATTGATGTTTGAGAAGAATATATAAACATAATCTTGAAAATGAAGTTGTGTGTCTCCGGGGTCTTTGCGGGTGAATAATGAATAACTAAAGAAGAAGACCAGTAGTCAAAGAATGGAAAGTGTATCTCTGCAATCCAGACCCATGTAGTAGCAAGATAGTAGACCAAGTGAAGAAATCCAGAGACAGAGTTTGAAGAAAGAATAGTGATCCGTCGGACCTCAACTTGAGTGCATTAAAAGTTTATGTAAATAATGCGTTTTCCAGTTTGCTTAATTCATAAACCAGCATTAACAGAAATTAAATGCTTAAAACAGAAATGAAAAGCAAAACTGATAAACAGACGTGGGAAAAACAAACACCGAATCATAGAGCCACAAAATAGAAGTTGATAACGGAGTTCACCCCCTCCACTGGGCTACGTCTCCGGGTCCCTCTCCAATGGGTACCGATCCAATTAATCTCTTTAAGATGGTACAAAAATGGTTCTGGAATCAACTTTAGCAACTGTAAACAGAATATTGTACAAAGTCTTTAAGACCTCTCTTCTAGAAATTACAATTAGCCTTCGAAAGGCAAAGAAAGCTAAAATATAACAGATAATGTCGACTTAAAAAGAAAGAGCATCTTTGCACTTCACAGCAACTCCCCAAGCTTCTCATAATAGAAAACGAAGCTCTGTGCTCTAACACAATCTGAATCGCTTCCTCTGTCCCCCCTAATGTGGCCAGCGATCCTCTATTTAATGTTCAGGATAAGTAACGGGTTCGACTCGTCTTTATCATCACAGCTGTTATCTTCTTTATTATTGTTACAATCATATGCTAAACTGAACCATGCAATCTCGCCAAATCGCTGCACAAGCATTATGTTACCACGACGTTCCATATCCCCGAAACATTGCAACTAACTCCACGCACATGTGTTGACTCTCAACACGTTGCAATAACCTGCAACCAGGCTATGCCACATGTAACGTAACCGTTTGATGTCACCACCAACTTCACCAATGTCGCAGCATCGCAGCATATGACCAATGTCGCAGCATATAACCAATGTCACAGCATATAACTAATGTCGCAGCATCCACAAACGTCGTAGCATCGCAGCATCTACAAATGTCGCAGCATTGCAGCATATGACCAATGTCGCAGCATCGCAGCATATGTGAACACGCGGTATTTTCCACAAACCATTTTAGATTACCTCTTGACGGTGCATAAACTGCGCGTCCCATACTGTGCAAGCTGTGCGGCCCGTGCAAGCTGTGCGGCCCATGCAAGCTGCGCAAGCAACGCGATGTTCTGTCGCATCGCACGGCCCTTAAGGCTATTCGCGCACTATGTTTAGCATATGTTATGTTCTTTGAACCATAGATTAATAGCTATTGTACCATATTGGATCAGTGTAATTTTAAAGATGAATAATCCATCGGATCATTCCTCCCCATTGAAGAGATTTTGGACCACCAAAAGCTTGAATCATTCTGCAAGTAAGTGAGGGTACAACTCCCTCACTTTCCCAATCTCCATCCATCTTGCTTTGCTAGGATGCATGCCTTTAAGCCCCACTCGAAGGTACTCAACATTCCCCCTTAGTGAAGTCCTTACATTTCTGTCAAGAATAACATCATCCTGCAACTCTTTCATGTATTCAGGTGCCATATCATCAATTGAAGGAATATGTATGTTAGTGTCCTCATCCATGATCATAGGAGGCTCATACAATTTGAGATTCTCAACATTGACAACTGAATAAATTTGCATGTATGGAGGTAACTTCAAGCGAAAATCATTAGTACCGGTCTTTTCCAAGATCTCAAAAGGACCATACCTAATAGGCTTAATCTTTTTACCTTCACCTTTCATTCTTTCTTTGGTGATATGTAACCAAACTCTGCCACCAACCTGGAATTGATGATCAACTTGATGCTTGTCATGCCTGGCTTTGTACTTCGCCTGGCTCTTCTCCAACTGTTCCTAAACTGCCTGCTGCATTGCTTGGATTCTCTGAATGAACCTTAGAGCTTTATCTACATCATGATGTCCATCCACTGCATCTTTGCCAAAAGAGAATTCCATCGGTGTCTTTGGCAGATAACCAAAACAAGTTTCAAAAGGAGATCTTTTCGTGGAAGAATGAACTGCATGATTGTAAGCATGCTGTATATATTGCAACTGCTCATCCCAAAGTTTAGGATGTTTACTACAATATCCTCTGAGCAACTGAACAAATGTTCTGTTTACTACCTCTATTTGCCCATCGGTCTGTGGATGAAAAGTTGTACTTTTCTTAAGTTTGGTATCCATAAGCTCCCATAAAGTTGACCAGAATTCTCCCAAGAACAGGGAATCCCGATCAGATACAATAGACATGGGTAGCCCAAAATGTACCCAAACATTCTGAAAGAATAGATGAGTTGTCTGTTCAGCAATGATCTGTTTGTTACATGGCATTAAGATACACATTTTGCTGAATCTTTCCACAACAACATATAGGTAATCATGCCCTTTTCTAGACATAGGTAGTCCTCCTACAAAGTCCATAGAAATACTTTCCCAAGGACGAGAAGAAACTGAAAGAGGTGTGTACAAACCCAATTTCCTATTGCTAGGCTTACTTGTTGCACACATAACACATCCTCGTATATATTTAGCTACAGTTTCTTGCATCTGAGGCCAATAACAATGATTCTGCAATATTGTCAACGTTTTACTTACTCCAAAGTGTCCTGCAATCAATGAACTATGTGCTTCTCGAATCACATGCACTCTCTCTTTTTCTGGAATACAGAGTTTACCAAGATGATACAAGAGTTGATTATGCACATAATAATTCTCTTCCTATTTACCATGTATTAGTGATGCATATACTTTCTTAAAATCTTTATCTTCTGCATATTGTTCAATATAACTTTCATGTGTTAATGAATTGTTTTGAAGAATGATTGAAGCATTCGTAGGAGGCCTTGATAACATGTCTGCTACCTTATTATGAATTCCCTTTTTGTACTTAATTACGAGACGAAATTGTTGTAAGAATCTCATCCATCTTAAATGCCTACTTTGTTGTATTTTAGTTTGGGATTGTAAATATTGAAGTGGCTGATGATCAGTATGTATGACTGTTTATTTTCCCATGATATAATGTTTCCACTTCTTCACACTCTGTACTAAAGCATACAACTCTTTGTCATAAGTCGTATAGTTACTTACCGTAGTAGAGAACGTTTCTGAATGGTAACAGACTGGCTTCCTCCCTTGCATCAAAATGGATCCCATGGAAAACCCGCTGGCATCAGTCTCGATCTCAAATGGCTGCTGCAAATCTGGCAACATCAGAACTGGTGCTGTGCTAATCCTTTCCTTCAAAGTGTTGAAGGCTCTTTGATGCTTGCCTCCCCACTGGAAAATCTCTTTGACACTTGTCAACGCATGTAATGGCACAACAATGGAAGAAAATCCACAAATGAATTTCCTCCAATACTGAACCGCACCCAGAAAACTTTTGATTTCAGTAACGGTGTTAGGCCGTGGCCAGTTTACAATGACAGCAACCTTGGTTGGGTCCACTCGTAGGTGGCCTCCACCAATAATATGGCCCAGATATACTAAAGAATTTTTAGCAAACTCACACTTAGACATTTTTACAAAAAGCTTCTCCTTCCTTAGTACATCTAAAACTTTTTTCACATGTACAATATTCTCTTCCTAGGTTTTGCTAAACACTAGGATATCATCCAGATATACACTTATAAAATCATCAATGAATGCATGGAATACATCATTCATGACCTGCATGAAAGTAGAAGGTGCGTTACAGAGTCCGAAAGGCATCACAAGCCATTCATACAAACCCTGTTTTGTTTTAAACGCTATTTTCCAGGCATCATTTTCAGCAACTCGGATTTGATGATACCCACTACGCAGATCCAATTTTGTAAAGTAAGTTGCATGTTTCAACTGATCAAGCAAATCATCAATGCAAGGAAGAGGATACCTGTTTTTAATGGTGATTTTGTTAAGGGCCCTATAGTCGATGCACATCCTCCAAGACCCATCCTTCTTCGGAACCAATACTATAGGAGAGCCACAAGGAGAAGTACTTGGCCGGATGACCCCTTTCTCAATCAGCTCCTGAACCTGCTTCTTGATTTCCTCGTTTTGCATTACAGACATCCGGTACATGGCTATGTTTGGGAGTGGCACATCCTGCTGCAAATGTATCTCATGCTGAATCTCTCTCTTTGGTGGTAACCCCTTCGGATCTTGAAACAAATCATCATACTCAGAAATTATTTTAATTAGTTCAGATTTATGTTTAGGATCACATCCCTCAAAATATTTATAGATCTCATCGGTTTTCATCTTAACCATCATTAACACAAAATTCTTACTAGCATTTACCAGCCTCTTCATTTGTCCTGTAGAAACTATTGATAGGTTTGTTCTTATCTTATGTGCTCGTACAATATATTCCACACCATCTTTAAAAAGATGATACTTATTCTGCTCTCTATAAAAGACTGCTTTCCGGTCATACAAATATGGACTCCCAAGTACAATTCCACAAATGTCAAGTGGTACTACATCCAATTCTACCTCATCCATAAACTTTTCAGTGATTGCAAATTTCAAAACACATTTCTTTGTAACTTGCAATTGTGTATCATTAGTAACCCAACCAAGAGGATAGGGTTTTTCACGAGGCATAGTAACTAAATGCAATTTCTTAACCACTTCTTCTGATATTAGATTTACTTGTGAACCACTATCAAACAATGTATCAATCTTTGTGTGATTTGCAATGACACGAACATGAAACAATGCACTTCTATTTTTATCATTTTGCTTAGAAGCAGATGGCAGATTTGTTCTTGCACTAGAACTTGATTTTGTATCAATGGGAAGTGAGATACTTTTATTCTTACCCTGGATTCCGACAGCTGTAACCTTTGTTTCATCACCTGAGTCGGATCCCAAGTCTTGAATAACCGCTGCAGTAGCTTTTGCTTTGCCTTTATCTTTGTTTCCTTCGTACTTCTTTGGCCTTAACTCTGGATGAAGTTTCCAACACTTAGAGACATCATGTCCCTTCTGACAATGCGAACATGTAGACTTTTCACCCTCTTTCTTAATAGTAGCCATCTTCTTTTTCCCCTGATCTTTACCTCTTGACTTGCTGTCAAATTTAAAGGATTTCTTCACAAAAGTATCATTAGCATGCTTACCCCTGGCTTCTAAATGTGTAGCTTGAACACATACATTATCCAAATTACTGGGGTTAAACATCAACAAAGTATGCTTCAAATAAGAATGCATGCCACCAATGTACTTAAGAAGAGTTTCCTGTGTATCTAATGAAACCTTCAATGCAATAGCCCTCTTTCTGAATTCATGAGTATAATCTTGAATGCTTTGTCCTTTAGCTTTTCTAAACATTTGCCAACTCATGGTTAATTGTTGAATATGTCCTAAAGGATAAAATTGCTTCCTTAATACTTCAATGAATTCATTCCAAACTGAAATAATTTTACCATTCTTTCGAAGATCTTGCTGAATCTTGCTCTCCCACCAAGTAAGAGCCATACCACTCATTCTCAAAGTGGCCAATTGAATCCTGGAAGGGTCATCATTAATGCCCTGCACCCTACA
This sequence comes from Pseudotsuga menziesii, assembly GCA_001517045.1. Classification (NCBI taxonomy): domain Eukaryota; kingdom Viridiplantae; phylum Streptophyta; class Pinopsida; order Pinales; family Pinaceae; genus Pseudotsuga; species Pseudotsuga menziesii. The sequence goes on from LPNX010006488.1 coordinate 227,296, forward strand.
ATATACTTCAAGCTGCTTGATCCAATTGTCTAACTTTTCAGCATCTAAATCTCCATTATAAATTGGCAATTCAAATTTAACATCCAATTTGAAATAAGGGATATTAGGACTTGCATTATTTGAATGAGAGATATGAGAAGAAGAGAAAGTTTGGTTAGTTTCAGGAGGATCACCATCACCTCCTACTCCTTTACCCTTTTCTTCCTTCTTCACTTCTGCATCTTTGGATGAAGATCCTTCTTCTTTCTTCTTCCTTTCTACTCGCTCATCGAGTAGAATTTCCATCATGGCTTTCATGCTCATAAAATCCTCCAGAAACTCAGTTTTTGAAATAACAGGTTTTTCCCATTCTGTATGTCCTTCTTCTTCCCCTCGTGGAGAAGACATGGTTCTTGAGAATGTTCTCCTCAAGCCAATCTCAAGATCTCCTTCGATTAATTCTCCTTCACCACGCTTTGATTTGGAACTGGTAAGCATTCACAAACTTGCACAAGCAGTTAACCTGCTCTGATACCATAATATGATCCGTTGGACCTCAACTTGAGTGCATTAAAATTTTATGTAAAGAATGTGTTTTCCAGTTTGCTTAATTCATAAACCAGCATTAACAGAAATTAAATGCTTAAAACAGAAATGAAAAGCAAAACTGATAAACAAACATGGGAAAAACAAACACCGAATCAGAGAGCCACAAAACAGAAGTTGATAACGGAGTTCACCCCCTCCACTGGGCTACGTCTCCGGGTCCCTCTCCAATGGGTACCGATCTAATTAATCTCTTTAAGATGGTACAAAAATGGTTCTGGAATCAACTTCAGCAACTGTAAACAAAATGCTCTACAAATTCTTTAAGACCTCTCTTCTAGAAATTACAATTAGCCTTCGAAAGGCAAAGAAAGCTAAATTATAACAGAGAATGTTAACTTCAAAAGGAACAGCATCTGCGCACTTCACAGCAACTCCCCAAGCTTCTCATAACAGAAAAACGAAGCTCTGTGCTCTAACACAATATGAATAGCTTCCTCTGTCCCCCCTAATGTGGCCAGCGATTCTCTATTTAACGTTCAGGATAAGTAACAGGTTCAACTCGTCTTTATCATCACAGCTGTTATCTTCTTTATTATCGTTACAATCATATGCTAAACTGAACCATGCAATCCTACCAAATCGCTGCACAAGCGTTATGTTACCATGACATTCCATATCTCCGAAATGTTGCAACTAACTCCACGCACATGTGTTGACTCTCAACACGTTGCAATAACCTGCAACCGGGCTATGCCACATGTAACATAACCGTTTGATGTCACCACCAACTTCACCAATGTCACAGCATCGCAGCATATGACCAATGTCACAGCATCGCAGCATATAACCAATGTCGCAGCATCACAGCATATAACCAATGTCACAGCATTGCAGCATCCACAAACGTCGCAGCATCTACAAACGTCGCAACATCGCAGCATATGACCAATGTCGCAGCATATGTGACCGCATGGGCTTTGCCACAAACCATTTTAGATTACCTCCTGACGATGCACAAACTGCGCAGCCCATACTGCGCAAGCTGCGCGACCCGTGCAAGCTGCGTGGCCCATGCAAGCTGCGCAAGCAATGCGATGTTCTGTCGCACCGCGTGGCCCTTAAGGCTAGTCACGCACTATGTTTAGCATATGTTATGTTCTTTGAACCATAGAATAATAGGTATTGTACCATATTGGATCAGTGTAATTTTGAAGATGAATAATCCACCGGATCAAATAGAAAGTTTAATAATATCAAATTAGGGTGGCAGGGTGGTGCTAGGGAAGGCTACCTACCTTCAAGGAGGTCTTAGCCTCCTTCTAGTAGTGGCTAGAGAATCAGGGTATTGGTGTATCCTTGTCTGTAGGTGCAAGGAAAAATTAGGGTATTGGTGCATCCTTGTCTATAGGTGCAGACAGAAACTAGGGTGTGGGTGAATCCTTTAGTAGTGGCCTAGAAACTTGGGGATTGTGGTTTCCAGCAAGTGGGTTCTTGCAAATAACTATTGTATTTAGTAAAAACAAAGTTTTGTAGATAATAGAAATGTGTTGGTGGTTTACCTTATTAGGGTTCCACAATAAAATTTGTATTATGTGTATCTTGTTGATTCAATGTCTTGATTAAAGATTAATAAGTGGTTTAAATGGTAAAAATTCAACAATACTGATTCACCCCCCCTCCCTATTGACCAACTATATAAAATTGGTATCATAGTAGGATCCTTCACAAATAGTTTAACCATTGGAAGGAAGATCCTATTAAAAAACACCATGGATCAATACGAAGAGATTTAGACAGAAAATGGATCTCCAATACTTGGAAAAGAAGAAAACACATTTTGGAGTACAATAATGGAAAGTTATCTGAAGGCATTGGAACCTGGTGTATGGAATGCAGTGATCACTAATTACATCCCACCAAAGAGAATAAGGACTCCAGCTCAAAATAAAGCCAAGAAAAATAATGCAAATGCAATAGAGGCCATATTAGATGGAATATCTCAATCTATCAAAAGAAATATTGGACCATGTGTCTTAGCTAAGGAACTCTAGGTAAAATTGGAAAAGCTTTATTCAAATGAAGAGATAGCACAAGCAAACCTTGCTATTTTCAAGTATGATAGTGAAGATATAACTGAAGATGAAGAAAATCTATTCATAGGGAAAATAACTCAAACTTCAGAAGATAATTCAAATGTGGAAAGAGAGGTGAACTTAGAAACATAACTCATAAGTGCCTTTGAAGAATTGAGAAAAAACAGGAGGGAGAACAAGTATTTGGAAGAAAAAATTTCAAAGTATCAAAGAGAGCAGAAGTCAAATGAAGAGGAAGTCAAGACCCTCCGAGAAGAACTGTACATTACAAGACAACAAATGATGGCTAGCATGGAAGAGGTTTAGAGCCTAAAAAGGAAAGTTGTTAACTTCAAAAAAAGAAATAAATATGTTGGAAGACCACATGGAAGAGGCCGAGAGATTAAGAAAAGAAGTTGCTAACCTCAAAAAGGAGATAAAGAAGCTAGAAGACCAGCACACCATTAATGAGAGGATCAAGGACAAAAAACTAAAAACTAAAAAACTTGAAGAAGAAGTTACTTTTCTTAGGAAGAATCTTAATGAGGAAACTATTAAAACAAAGTTTAAGAACAATTGAATTATTTTAAATGACATCTTGAGGAGCCAAAAACCATCAAATGATAAAATTGGTTTAGGGTATGACAATGAAAGGAAGACAAAATGTTCCTCATTCACTAATTGAGGAAGAAATAATAGAAGAGGTTGTGCTAATGTACTAAAGAGTCCAATTAAGAATAGTCAGAATTTTGTCCCCTCGTCCCATTATAATGACATAACTAGAATGATACTTAAAAGACCAAGGACAAGAAGGGTCCAACAAATATTTCCTGGTCATTGTTATACATGTCATAATTTTGGACATATGGCTAGATAATGTAAGCTAAGGAAAAATTATTCAATAAAAATCCAAGAACAAAGGAAGGGATGGAAGAGGATGGAAGTTGTGAACCATAAAAGTAAAATATTTCTCAAATATGAAGGAAGTTTCTATGGCTATTGTCACTACCGTCACAAGTTTGGTCACAAGGCTGTTGATTGCAGAACCAAGAGAAAAGATCTAAGTAAGGAATCCAAGAAACAAACAAGGTTAGTAAGAAGGGTACCTCATGGGAAGATTTGGAGAAGAAAGGAAGACTCTGAAAATATAGAAGAAACAAAGATTTCAAGCATCAAAGAAGTTTCCCAAGATGACGAGGAGCATAATAGTGTTGTAGATGAGAATGGCATCCATTATAATGGAAAGAAAGATGAAGATGTAAAAGAACACACGGATGAATATTAAGATGAAGGTGACGAATAAGGATGTAGTGATGATTCTGGGACTCTTTTCTTAATACCTCTCATGATTTATAGAGAACCCTGAAAATGACATTCGGAGGGATCATATACTCAGGGGGGGTTACAGTCAGAAAATTCCAATTGGTATAAAAAATTGCAATTAATACTTGAAAATTTTATTTTGGTAAGAAGAGAAGAATGTTATGAAGTTTCCAGCAAAACAAGAAGCGTAGAGGTGACAAATTGGTATTAGCTATCACAATTGGATTTGATCTCAACTTTGAAGAAGAAATGTGTTTAGGAGAAGCATTGTGATAGGGGGAGTCTATGAACTCATCATCCAAGTTTCTTACTCAAAGAATCACTACAAGAAGGATATTAATAGTATGATCAACACCAAGTCCAAGTTAATTGAATGACAGAGATTAAAGGAGCTTTTTGATGAAAGGCTGGAAAAAACTTCGTTAGGTGAACTAGCATGGAGAAATTTAGAATGGAGATTTGCGGAATTAGGTAGGGGCCACATATTCCAATGGTCCAAATGAAAGCATGGATTAGATCAATGGTTGTGATCCTTTTTGCTGGGTGAAATGGCATCGAGAAAGAAAATCTTGACGGGCGCGATATTTGATGAAATATGCCCTATAATATTTGAGGTCCACCGTCAATCTAGATCGGACGTTCCTTCAGTCATTTCGCTGACAAACTAGAAATTAATTTAATTACTAGAGATGGGAGAGAAATCTATATGAAATCTAGTTCACCGAAAGTTTGAATTTCGCTCGTCGTTGAAGCACTACCTGTGGGACCATTTTTCGGGTGAGGTTAATTTAGCAGTTCTACCAAATTTAGAACCTGACTAAATCTAGTGGAAATCCATCTAAAAAAATTTATCTCAGACCAAGGATTATGTGAAGACTTCATGAGAAGAGAAAGTTACATAATACAGTTTTAAAAAAAAGGATAACAATGTGTGGAAGAAAATGTTGTGTAAACGCTGTCACAAAAATGTTGGCAAAAGAGAGGAAGTACAGTGATAGGGGAGTCTATTGATCTATCATTTAATTTATCATCCAAGAACCTGTTGCAAAGGAAATGTTAAATGATAATACATGGATTAAATAATCAAGTTCAGTTAACAAAGGGGAGAGATGATGACAAGGGGAGTTGTCAGAAAGAAGAAAGATAGGAAATCCTATATCAAAATAGGTACACCATGGGTATAACAGGTTATCCTTTCTCATTGTTGTCAAATGGGGAGAAGGTTTAGGTGTTGCCATCAATGCTAAAGGGGGGTATTGTTGGAAATATGGATTATAGTTTTCATTGATGTCAAAGTAGTTCATGAATGACAAAGGATAAGCAAAGGACATGATGGCAAAGTGAACTCAAAGAAAGACAAAGGAAAGACAAAAGGTGAACTCAATATAAGTCAAATGAAAGACAAAGGTAGTGATGACATCGAATAACTGATGGAAAATTGGTAAGATAAATTTCCTATGATGATAAAGTAGATGATGTGACATCATTCTGGAGAAATATGGCAATTGGTGAAAATCAAGAAATTGACTAAGTATGGATAAATAGTCAAAACTAGTCTAAGAGGGTCTAAAGAGAATGACCACCCTAAATCATGGGTTAGAATAAATTCCCGCAACACATAGGGGTCTTGTAGACTTGTGTTTTCTCTACCTAAGCATGTATTCAGATTGTATTGGAAGTAGCTGAGGAAGAAGTTATGGATCTGCCAAAATAGTGTTTTAGGTAGATTGGACCAGACTAATAAATTTGTCTAAGTGTCATAACAAAAGGTTGGAAGACTATTTTCAAATGTCCTCCAGAATATGTGTGTGTGCCAGTAAGATCTAAATATAACATGATCCTTCTCCCTGGTGAAATCGCTATCCCACCATGAGATTAGATTCTCATTTGGTTCTTACACGAGCAAAATATCAATCTGCCAAAACAAGAGAAAAATGTTAGTTTGCATGTTGAGCTTAAAATTGGCCAAGTGTTAAAGCAAAAGAAATCATGCAAATCCGTAAAGTCATGGTGAGATACGCATTCGATCTAAAATCGATGGTATGGAAGCATCCCACACGAGATTTGATGGTTAAGGACCAATTTTTGCAAAGGATAGGCAGAAAAGGTGAAGTTCTGCAAAAGAGTATAGATCGATGGTCGAGATTAGATACGCAAGAGATATAAAGTCGAGAAGAATTCCGCAAGTGTATGAATATCTATGGATTAGGAGAATTCCACAGTAGATCTATGGTCGTAGGAGGGTTACACAAAAGTAGGAATGCAGAAAAAGAAGTCTGAATCTGATCAAGGGATCAATGGTTGTGATTGAATCTGCAAGGAGATCGATGAGGGAGAATGATTTTTTCAAAAAGAAAGGGAAGATACACAAATTTGCATTAGATCATAGATCAACGGTCAAGAATGAACCTGCAAAATAAATAAACGGCTCATAAGAAAAGAAAAAAATTGAAAGAGAAAGATCAAGGTCTAGGATAATATGGGCTTCCACAAACTGAAGTTTGGAAGACGAAAAGAGAAAGGCGGAGAATCACGGAAATAATGTGGGAAATTTCACGGTTCTGCATTCTGCATCCTATGATCTAGAAGATCGACGGTAAAAAAGACTTCCGTAAAAGATCGACGGTGCAGAAAGGTTAGTGTGGAAAGCGGAGGGTAGAGGATTGCGAAAGAATCGTTTGAGTGTTTGAGAACCCGCATTCTGCAGCTCGTGATCCTGATCAATGGTCACAAAAAATCCCACTGAAGTTCAACAATGCTGAACTATTGGTGTGGAAATATTAAGTGCGGAAAGCAGAAAACTTGAAATGACGTTTTGGAAAAGTCACAAATCTGCATTTCGCTATCTGCATCTTATCTCAGATCTTGATAAATTTCATGGTTCGCCAATTTGCATACTGCATCCCATCTCATATCTACGGCCAGGAAACAACCCAAGACAAATATCAATGGCTCAGGATGAGTGCAGAAAGACGACTGCATAAAATGATTATTCCAGAAAGATAATAGTGTGGAAATACATTTTGAGATCTACGGTCAGGAAAAATCCCAATCTAAAATCAACGGATCAGGAATCCTGTAAAATTTTGGAGTAAATCCCGCAAGTGTTGAATAAGAGGAAAAACCCAGATCAGAGATGAAGCTGAGGAATCCCACGGCATGAGTAGATGGAGAAGCTCGCTGGAAAAACATGAAGGCTAGCATGCAGATGAAGAATCCCATGGATGACCAGGGAAGAATGATAATGAAGGGAGTGGTTAACAGAGTTACGGTGGTTATGACTAACGAAAGGAACATAAAAAGACCTAGAGTATTGTAAGGACGTGACTCTTTGAAAAGGAATGTTGTTGTATTGATGTTTTAGAATAATATATAAACAGAATCTTGAAAAGGAAGTTCTGTGTCTCTGGGGTCTCTATGGGTGAATAATGAATATCTAAAGAAGAATACCAGTAGTCAGAAAATGAAAAGTGTGTCTCTGCAATCCAGACCCGTGTAGTAGCAAGACAGTGGACCAAGTGAAGAAAGCCAGAGACAGAGATTGAAGAAAGTCTAGAAAGTTTAATAATATTAAATTAGGGTGGTAGGCTGGTTCTAGGGCAGGCTACATGCCTGTAAGGAGGTCTTATCCTCCTTACAGTAGTGGCTGGAGAATCAGGGTATTGGTGTATCCTTATTTGTAGGTGTAGGCATAAATCAGGGCATTGGTGTATCCCTGTCTGTAGATGTAGAGAAAAACTACGGTGTGGGTGCATCCTTCAGTAGTGGCTGAGAAACTTGGGGATTGCGATCTCCAACAAGTGGGTGCTTGCAAATAACTATTGTATATTGTAAAATAAAAGTTTTGCAGATAATAAAAATGTGTTGTTGGTTTACCTTATTAGGGTTCCACGATAAAATCTGTATTCAGTGTATCTTGTTGATTCAATGTTTTGATTAAAGTTTAATAAGTGGTTTAAATGGTAAAAATTCAACAATATTGATTCACCCCACCTCTCAATATTGACCAGCTATCAACAATGGGTGTAATGTATTTCATATTTTTCCTTACAAGATCATATACTTTATCAAAATGTTGCTTCATATCCATTTTAAATTTATTCTTACATAATTATGGATGAAAAAGTGCTACCTTTATACTTTTAACTTTTCAACAATAAACTTTAAATATATCTAAATTTTGTGTTTTCATTGATGAATGCTATAACTTGATATTACAGAGATTAAGGTATGACCAAAAATAAATCCATTCAAGCAATACATAGTTGGATCATAAGGAGCAAGTGTGACAAAGTGATATTTGAACCTAGGTAGAGAAGATATTAACATTCCTCCCAACTACCTGATTTACACTCAATTCATCCAATTTACACTAAATATGTCTAAACTTTAGATATATAATTTAAGTGGTTTAATAATTTTATGTGTAAAAATTTATGAAATTGTAGACCATGATTTTTCAGTGTTTGAGATAGATATATTATGTAAGTAGTTTGATAATTTTATGTGTAAAAATTAATGAAATCATAGACCACGATTTTTTAGAGCTTGAGATATATTTTTTAATGTGATGAGTCAATTTTACATTATCAACATTAAACTCATTCAATTACTTTTTAATACATAATTTTAAAGCCTTAAATGCAGGTGTGGTGGGCATGGATCATGACACCTAACAATCAATATTATTATTAGCTATGGGAAACGTGGGTGAAAGGAGACCACATGTGTCCTTGACTTGACAAGGGCATGCAATTTCAGTTTTGGCAATCAACACTCTAGTTTAAATTTACCATGGATGCAGGTAGGTTTTTGGTAGAAGTAGGACATTGGGATTATCCAACACATGCATGACGTGGTTGTCTTTAGAATGGTGGCTCGGGGAGCATTAACACAAGTTGAGTATGTTGTTAGCATTTCAACTTACAATAAATTATGTTATACTTTCATTAATTTAACGTGTCATGCCATAGTAATTGCATGCATAAGGATCACTGGATGAAAGACATTCAATAGTAGACATAAAGACACAAAGCTTTATCATGTGAAAACCCTCTCACAAGAAAAACCTAACAAAACTTCTCAATAGAGATTCGTCAACCAAGTACAATGTCATAGTGTTAACAAGAAGCTTAGAGCTCTCTTACAGAAAGATAAAGGAACTCTAGACAAACCCTAGATTATGAGATAGATGTCTTCCAAGCCTTCTTACAACCCAAAACAGTCTTCTTCTTAGTTGGAGTGAACCTCCTCCTTGAACTTGCTTATTGTGAGTGTATGTCGCAAATGAGGAGGGAAACCCCTCTATTTAATCTTGTTTTTTGGGTGACTTTTCCTTATGAGGTCGGCTTGTCTTTTTGTAAGGATAAAATACAATATCATTTTATTTCTTGATCCGACATTACAAATACAATATAACATTGTTTCTTTAAGGGTTTTACATGAAAAATACAATAATAATATCTTCTGAAGTTGCATCTTAATTCAACACTCCCTCTTAATAAGGAAGGTATTATGTGTTGCACAATCTTCAACACTGTTTCTATTATCTTGTACTTGAATATTTTCTTCTTGAAATTTTAATGAATATATCCATCACTAGAAGTTATGTACGAGCAAGCCCTTTGATTACATCATGAACTTAGGATCTCAGCATAGCATCTCACTAGTGTGTGTAGCCTCATTGTCCTTTCAGACCTTTTGGGTCTTGGTTTCCTTTCAAACCATATGTCATCACAAGACTTCCATATTACTCATCTTCTAGCTCTGCAAGATGCGCATGCCAACTCTACATGTTGCATCTTCCATCTCTATAACATGTGCATGCCAACTCTATAAGTTGTACATCTTCCAGCTTTGTAAGCTACGCATGCTAACTCTATAAGTTGCGCATCTAATAGTCTAAATATTTCACATGTTGACTACAGTTGCACATCTTCCATTCCCAGATACTGCACATCGTTCCCTTGAATGACTACCCACTACTACCAAACTCAGTGTGCTACTGCCTCCTAAAATCGCATATGTAACTCATCACTCCCTCTCACTAGGTAGGTCCATATAGACCACTCCAAGCTTGTCCCTAAAGTAATCAAACTTTATCCTTGACAAAGGATTGGTCAACACATTAGCAATCTGCTTGTCTGTCACAACATACTGGAGCTTCACAACTCCCTTATGTACCATATCACGAATGTAATGGTACCTAATCTCGACGTGCCTGGACTTGTGATGAAACATAGGGTTCTATGACAACCTTATGCAAGTTTGGTTGTCACAATAGATACAAGTCACCTCTAACTTGAGATCAAACAACCCTTCACCATTGGTTGTACATAATGTTATATACTCTGCCTTGACCATATTGAGATTCATACTAATATGCTTCTTGTTGAGTCACAAAATCATAGCTAACATGAGACTAAAGAAACATCCTGAATTTATCTTCCTGTTAGCGACACTACCAGTCCAATCTGAATCAACATAGCTATATAGTTTGATCTCAAGATATGAAACATATCTGATTCCATAATCAATTCTACCTTTTAGGTACCTCATCACATGATTTGCAACAATCAAGAGAACATGTCTCAGGTCAGCCATATACTGAATCAATGTGTTCACATCAAAGCATATATCTAGTTTGGTGCTCGTCAGGTGCATCAACGAACCAATCTTATGTCTATACATGGTGGAATCCACTGTCTCTAATTAAGTATCACTCAATAACTTCAGGTTTGTCACCATCAGTGTAGGCATGAACTTACAATCCACCATCCCAAATATCTTTAGGATCTCTACAACATATTTTCCTTAATTTAGGAAAATCTCATCTGGTCTCGACCATACCTCTAGACCTAAGAAATCATTGCATCATACCTAGGTTTTTCATTTCAAAATCCGCAACAAGATTCTCCTTACATTTACTAATGAGCTCTTCAACTCATGTCAGAAACATGTCATCTACGTATAACAATAATATAATTGGTCCATCATTTACAATCTTGTAGTAAAGGTTGGGATCTGCTTTACTCTTTGTAAATCCCAATCTCATATGGAAACTATCAATTCTTTCATACCATG
>LPNX010006488.1:244443-269894 GCA_001517045.1 Pseudotsuga menziesii
ACATTTCAAAAATAAACCAGTAGCATAAACCCTACCGGTTGACATAATTTATATATATATATATATATATAACAAATTAACAAAAAAATTCAATTTAACTACAAATTTTTAAAAAACCGACAGCATTTCTGCTTGCCAGTACACATTTTAAACATGAAAATTATAAAAATATAAATTTACTAAATTTGAAAACAAAACTATAAAAACATACATTTACTAAATTTTAAAACAAAATTATAAAAATATACATTTATCAAATTTTATAAATTTATAATAAAAAAATTTAAATTCCAATTGAAAAATGTTACCTCTTTGCTCCGACATTGTGATGAGGATGGGTTGCTTTGGGGCGATGGTCGCTGTCCCTCGGTCGAGTTCGCTGTCCCTCGGTCGAGCTCTGTCCCTCGGTCGAGTGATTGAAAATGACAATTGGGGCCCCCGCGGCCCCTTTTTATAATTTTTTTTGAAAAACGTACCTCGGTCGAGGTATTTACCTCGACCGAGGTTCATACCTCGACCGAGGTTTATACCTCGGTCGAGGTATTTATTAACCCTCGGTCGACGTTATAATACCTCGACCGAGGGTTAATAAATACCTCGACCGAGGGCTTAAAAAAACCTCGGTCGAGGGCTTTAGAAAACCTCGGTCGAGGTATTAATACCTCGGTCGAGGGCTTAACAAGCCCTCGACCGAGGTACATTTTTTGGTTTTTGGCAAGATGCGCTTGCCAAAAAGTGTTACCCATGTCCGTGGATTCACCCTAACATCTTAGACTAAATTGACTTTCCACTATTGATTGGCCCGGTTTCTTTAATGATGAACTAGATACAATGTTATTTTGTAAATTATGTATTTTTATAATTAATATAAAGTCTTACTTTGGCTTAAAACACACACACACACACACAATTAATTTTACATTGATATAATGAAGTTTGTTTTAAATATATGATATAAATGTCTTAAGACTTAAAATTTTATTAATTGATATAATGAATTTTGTTTTAAATATATGATATAAATTTATTAAAAACGTAAATTTTAGAAAAAATGGAAATTTGATTATATATATATATATATTATATTAAGAGGGTATTTTTTAATTTGAGAATATTGATTTTATTAAAATTTCTTTACTTTTAACATATATTTTCAATATTTAATTATAAAATTCAATTTTCATATTATTATTTTTATTAATTAAATATTTATAATTATAATTTTGTTTGTTGAATGTTCTTTAGTTGGGGTTGATAGTATTGAACCATTATCTAACAAGTGCAACTTATGGGCATTTAAGTCATTACCAACCTTTAACATGGCTGGCTTTTTTGTTGTCTCCTTTCAACTAGCTCACCCCTAAGGAGAATTGAACCTAAGTGGCCTTGCTCACTCTACCTACACCTTAACCAAATGAGCCATTATCTAACAAGTGCAACTTATGGGCATTTAAGTCATTACCAATCTTTAACATGGCTCGATTTTTTGTTGTCTCCTCCCAACTAGCTCACCCCTAAGGAGAATTGAACCTAAGTGGCCTTGCTCACTCTACCTACACCTTAACCAAATGAGCTAGAAAAATTGACTAAATATTTATAATTTTTATAATATAATAGAATAATAATTTTTATAAAAAATTGATAAATTTAAAATTAAAATAATATTATTGTAAGGTAAAAATATTTAAATATTTATAATTATTATATCATAAAAAAAATAATAAATTTTATGAAATTTGATAATAAGAAAATTAAACAAAAACATGAAAAAAAGTGTATTAAGAAAAAGGCTATACACAACCATACATTATAAAACAGGGGAAATTTTGATATCTGGAGAAACCTAAGAAGATATTTTTACAAAAACAACCAGAGACACTGAGTCTTCCTTTTGAAATTCCTAACATAATTCTTACTATTTACCATTACATAAGAAGAGTATAAGAGTATATTTGTAAGGTGCAAAGTACCGTATCAAGGTTGGAGGTTCCAAGTGCCTTTACAATATAGGTCTGGAAAAATTCAGTATAAAAGGTTTGGAACATGAGTTACAATACACAAATTACTTTTAAAACATCTTTTTAAAGTTTGATAAACAAAATTGGTGTCACGGACAACTTCCTCCATCATCATCACAATCATTTAATAGAGCTTTTTTATAAAGCCCAAATTTATACAATTATTTTGATAAAGAAAATATATACCATTATTGTAGGTTACGTTGAAATAATAATATTTTTTTAATGCAAAGAGTCATCGGGAAGCCTATCCTCATTAATTTGATTTGATGTAGAAACTACTTAATCCAAGTAATCTTGATATTTGATATAAAGCTAAATTTATTGAATGATTCCTTTAATACATCTTTTTCATATTTGACTTTAAAATACACATTTCAATATAATTATTTGGATGATTAAATATATATAATTTTTAATGTTTAAAATATACATTATAATATTTCGATAGATTAAATATATATAATTATTAACTTTTAATATATTGGTATTAGTACAATTATTTTTTTGAATATTTATAAGTCATAATTTAGGTGTTATTAATTAGTTTTTGCTTAACGACTATATAAAATCAATAAAAATAATAATACACTTGTTTCATCCTAGTGCAATCCTAAAAAACATGCACCATAATCCACCCCAAACTTTAAAAAAAAAACGTCATAATTATTTAAATATAATTTTTATAATAATATAAAATTATAATATATATATTTTTAAAATTTAATTGTAAAAACTATTTTTTAATATAATTAATTTTATTCATTAAATATTTATAACTATTTAATTTCTATACTAAATAATTTTATAATTATTAAATCCTTTACATATAATTTATAATTTTTTTCATGATATATTGACTTCTTCTGTCCTTTCAAGTTGATATATTGCTCAAATGACAACCAGACAACCTCCTATGTACTCCCTCTCCTTGGCATAATTACTCCAATCTCCTCGCACGATGACTTAACCCTCCTTGCATAGCCTTTTTTTTGGGAGTAAACTTTCTACCCGACCATTTGCACCGATTGGGGACGACTTGGCTCACGTGAAGTGTCACATCACGCGTTGTTGGTTATCCAATTAGTGCAAATAGTCGGGTAGAAATTTTACTCCTTTTCTTTGTCGCATGACACGCCCTCTATGCCATGCATTCCATGCATTACCATGCATCGAGGGAACATTTTTATACAATTATTTGTATTGATTAAATATTTATAATTATTATATTATAATGTAATAATAAATTTTCATAAATTTGATAAATTTAAAATTAAGATGATATTATTGTCATGTAAAATCAACAAGATATATATAATTATTATATTATAATGGACAAATATTTTTTTTGAAAATCTCATAAATTTAAAATTAAAGTGATATTATTTTTTTAATGTAAAAAGTCAACGTGATATTATTAATTTTATAATCATTTTTAACTTTTAATATATTTTTTTCATATTTTTTATTTATTTATTTATTTTAAGTTTTACATATTGAAGTTGCTCTTAGTGGATTCCGTCGTCATCATCAATATCATCGTCGTTATTGTCATTGTTATTATCATCATAAAAAAATAATTGTACAATTTGAGTGGGCCTAACCGTTAAGTACATGTGTTTTCTCCTAAAAGGGCACATGTTGGGTAGTAGATTATGTACATCTCTATAGACTTTAGCAATTAAATCCTTACTCAAAGGGAATCCTTGTCCCAAAAAAAAAGATCTTAGACACCAAATTGACCTTTTACTTAATAATAACCTTAAACATAGATAAAAATAATAATTATTATATTTAATTATAAACTTTATAAAAATATTTTGATAAACTAAATATACGCCATTATTGTTTTTTAAATGTTATATTGAAATAATAAATTTTACATTAACTAATATTATTTTAATGTAAAAAATCATCTTTGGTCATTTCATTATTGATTTGATTTGATGTAGAAACCCAATAGACCAAGTAATCTTGAAATTTGATCATGCCAAGAATAAAACGGAATTTATTAACCTTAACACATCTTTTTCATATTTAAATTTAAGATACGCATTTCAATACAATTATTTCGATGGTAAAATTATCTTTTAATATATTTATATTATTATTTTAAATGTGTAATATTTATAATGATACAAAATATTATGATATATATATTTTTAAATTTAATTGTGAAATTCACTTTTTTTAATATTAAATATTTTTATTTATTAAATATTATAATTATTAATTTTTTATAATGAATTATATTTATAATTATTGTTGATGACATTGAATATTACTGAGATTTATTGGGTCTATTGGATTTTAAGAAAAAAGAAATGAATTATTTGGATTTGTGTAAAAAAAATTTCTTATGATTAAAAAGTTGAGTAAGAAGCATTTATAGGTCACCATAGTTTTGACACGTTAGAAGATCATGGAGATTAGAATTGTAGGAAAGATTAGGGAAATATGATCGATTGTGGGAGTAGGCAAGGAACTTTAAAAGAAAGTGAGATTGTCCTCCAACTCTCATAGACTCATATAGCTAGCAAATACTTTCATTTTATGGTGTTTTATGAATTATCCAGTCCCTTGTTTAGCTATGAAGCTCATGGGAGTTAGTTCTTATGTGGGCTATATTAATCTTCTTATTTGAACTAATTAAGACATAGAGGTACTTTTGATGTTCCAAATTAGGATTAATGAATTAGCGGAGATGCGCTTTCTACAGTTCAAATGGGTGAGATTTGTCCACTCTGTAACGCTGACGTGGCACATGTCGGCTCAATAAAAATAATAATAATAAAAAGTAAAAAAAAAAACCTTATAACATGTTGTCTTATAACTAAAAATAAATAAATAAATATTATACTCATATAAATATACAACCATATTAGGGCAATATATTAGTATTAAAATTCAATTAACTTGAGTAGTAAAAAGAAAAAATTATAAAACCAAGAACATTTAAAAATTTAATTTAAAATTAGCTAAATTGTAAAACACATTTATGTAATTATATATAAAATTTCAATTTAAATTTTGATTAACTTGAAACCAAAGCAGACATAATGTTAGGAATAAAATATGTGATAGAAAATAATTTACAGAATAATAGCCATTACAATGGAATATTACAACCATATTTACAGGTTCTTAAAATGCAAATACAACTACCAAGAAACCATCGGCCACTAAAACCATGTTCCTTAAACCACTTACATCCTTACTCATTACCAAGTCAAGGTTAACCCTAACATGTAAATGTTCATTTTTAGTTATAGAGAAAAACAAGTAATTTCTCAAAAACATTTGGATAAATGTTTAAAATCTTCATTTGATGGTAAAGTGTTTTTCAAATTCCAATAAATCTAGATTTTAAAATTTTATATCGATTATTTTACTCATTGACTACTCTTAATATTCATTATTAGTTTTAAAGAAAGACAAGTAAAGCAATTTTTGGAAAACTATTTGATTATATGATTATTAATGTTACTCAGCTCATTCTTCTACTGGTATTTACCCTATTTTGAAATTGTTTAAGGAATACTTATTAGACATTTTTTTTAATTAAAAAGGGTTTGCACCACAAAAGAACTTGATCTCTGTCGGTGCTTGGTAGAGCCATAGTTAAGATGGATCTATACTAGTAATATCTTAATTTCTTTTAACCTCTAAATCTTTCTTGTCCCACATTTTCACTTTGAACTTAGATGTGATAGTACTTTTGAGGTTGTTAATATTTTGCAATGTGGTATTTTTGTCAATCTACCAATGATTTAACTAAGCCATGACTCTCTTATACCATTTTCTCTTGAGTTGAAGATGACCTTGACTAGAATTTAAAGCAATTTTAGGGAGTCTCTAGTATTCCATGTTATTTATCTTATTCTTGTACATCAGGTACCTAGTCATAGCGATGCTTTCGATGGGGGAAGAACCGCTTCTATAAGGAGAATAGGACAGGGCATATTGCTCTTAATTTTGAGCTTATACGTGATCAAACATTTTTTAATTTGCTCGATCTATCTCAAAGATTCTCGAGAGATGTTGCAACCCCAAAATTCTCAACCATATGATATAATGAGAGTGACAAGATTTTCAAAAAAGAACTTCATTCTCTCCCACATCACTAGATTTGTTTATTTACAATTGTTTTCCAAGACAAAATAAGATTTCCACATTTCCTTAATCCTTTTCTCATTTCTATAGTTACAATTGAGCTTTTGATGGATATCAATTTTGAGATATTTGTAAGAGAAGACCTCCTCCAAGTTGTTATTGTCATAAACAAAGTTAGCATAAGTGTCTTTCTTGGACTTGATAATCATAACTTTAGTTTTGTCAGTGTTAACATACATACCCATATTAGAGCAAAAATACTTGAGAATCCTTAATTGATTATCAAGGTTAGAGGGGATCCTTGCCATAAGAATAATATTATTGGCATAGAGAAGGAGGATGACAACTATTCCAACAAGGTCATTCTAATGCAACCTTCTTCTTCTAAACAACTTTCTAGCTTATTGATGTAAATGAAAAAAATGGTAGGGGAGAGGGGGCATCGTTTTTTTTTGTAAGTTCAAAACTAATCTATTAAGGAAAGATAAAAGTACAAATAATAATACAGGTTTGCGTGTTTCTAGAACATGAAACAGGGCCAGAGGAGGCTGACCAAGAGTGAAAAAATTGATCCTCCCCATTATGGGGAAAACAAATCTTAAACATAAAAAATAATTGGCTGAAATATTTAAAAGTCATAGCTGACCTAGACTAGATAGCTGGAGGAAACTTGATAAAAAAAAACCTGTAAAAACCTGGAGAACTTGAACACCTGGCATTACATCCGCTTGTACGAGACCTTGGTGATTGGCAACAGTATTCAGTGCTCCATTGTAACTCCTGCTCCTTGCGATTTTTCGTCTTCTTCTCTTGTTCATTGATGATGCCAGTGGAATCGATGTCCTTAGTGTTTCCCAAGTCGGGAGAGGGCTGCTTTATTGGTAGAGGTGACGATTTCTTGACCACTTTTCCTTTTTTTCAGAACTAACTGGTGCTGCAGAGAGGTGAGGATGGTCTTAATAGGAGGTGGTGGAGGAGGAGGCAGAGGAGGAGGGGGAGGCGGAGGTGGAGGGGGAGGCGGAGGTGGAGGGATTGGTTCAAAATTGGCTGGGTTTGCTGGCGGGGTGTTGACAGCGTGGAAGATAATCTTGGTTAGAAGATTTTTAAAAATCCAATAATTGCCCCTGCGGGACAAGGTGTGGGTAGTTGCAGTGAGGGAGCCAAAAACTTTGTCCTCCCAATTGTCGACCAGGGTTCTCAGTGCCTCCAGCACCTCTATCTCATAGCCTCGATTGATGGCTTACAGATGGAAGGGTGGCTCTTAGGGGTTGTCATCCCTTCCACGGCCTCTCTCGCCCCTGGGAGGTCCTCATCAATGCGGTGGCATGGTTTTTCCAGCGTGGGAGGGTCTGGAGGTGGAGCGAGAGGAACTGAGTGAAATGCAGGGGCTGAGAATGCACATGAGAATGTAGAGTGGGAGCAGAGATGAGCAATTTATGGAGCTTAGCGGCCTTAGCAGAGCGGGGGTGACGAAGTGCAAGTGCTGGAGGGCGAAGAGCCTGGAAGGAGCCATTGTACGCTAAGTCTGAGGAGCATAATGGTTGACCATTACTACTATGTACCGGACCTACCGAACCTTAATTGTCAAGGAGACTGGAGCTGTGTCGAAAAGTGGGCTCACCGTCGTCTGTTCTACTAATGGTGTCATCCCCAGAAACTACGACATTTCGACTGCTGTCGAGCCGAGCGTCTATTGCGTGGGCGTGTTGGTGTGCATGGGACCACCTGTCATCATCTGGACTGCCAGCGGGGGTGATGAGTGGACTGATGACGTGTTGGGGCACGTCATCAGTCTAGAGTCCTGCATGTGTCCTGCTGTCACCCGCATCCGGGGAGTAGTCTTTGGCTTCCATTTGAATATAGTCTTCCTTGAAGATATTATCTAGAATTTCATCTAGGGTGTAGATATGAATGAAAGAGGGAGAGAGGACACCCTTGTTTGTGATTTTATCCACAAGAGAGTTATTTTTGCATCTGATGTGCTGAAAGGTGATTGCCCTTGGCTCAGAGAGAAGATTCGGGAGTTGCTGCAAATCGTGGTCCAGCCTCCAGGAAAAAGAAACTTTGCTGCTACTCGACTCATTTTGAAGTTTGGAAGCCATGTTTAGAATAAGATCTAAGTCTCCTTAAACTATGAGAGGGAAGGATCCTTGGTTTTGAGCAATGATTATACCTTGTATTAATCCCATAAGTTCTTCCACGTTGTTGCTTTCCATCCCTAGTTTGTCGTAGTAGATGTTCAGGATTTGACCTTGATTTGTTATGAAAAACCCCACCAAAAACTACTAGTCCGGGATTTCCTTTCGAAGCCCCATCAAATTTGAGTTTGAGGAAGCCTTGAGGTGGGGGGGACCAGAAGTCGGGGAAGTAGGGACGGGGCCGAGGAGGCCTCAGATTGTCAAGGTGAGCAATGGAAATGATAAGCCAGCTATTAAGGATAGCTTTTTCCTAGGGATTGGTCTGGAGATCTTTATCTGACCAGTTAGACAACATCGTGGTTTCCTTGAGATTAAGCCTTATGTGATTCCATACCGTGTCAATGAAGTTTGCTTTACTCTCAAAGATTATGCTATTATGTTCTTTCCAAACGTTCCATATGAGGAAACTGGGGATGAACTGCCAGAGTCTATTGAGAATGGGGTTCTCAAAAGGATGAGCATGCCAGTTCTTGATGGTGTTTGCAATGTTTCCCTATTGTCTGACGGTTCTTCTGCAAAATGAGGAAATTCTGATCCATAGCTGATTGGCTAGAGTGCATTGATCCAGGAGATGCTCCATGATTTCCTCGTGCTCCTTGCATAACATGCATTGTGAAGGCCCAGTGAAACCTCTTTTGACAAGGTTATCCCAAGTGAGAATTCATCTGTCAAGGACCTGCCAAAGAAAAATAGTGACTTTGGGACAGGTTTTGATTTTCCATATCTTGGACCAAGGAGAGTTCTGTTGGTCTTACGAGCTTATTCTGATGTGATAAGCTTCTTTGATGGTAAACATGCCTCAAGGTTTGTGACCCCAGCGGAGGATGTCCGAGCCATGCTTGATGTGAATAGAACGTTGTTGAATGTGATTCCATAGAGCTTCCGAGAATGCCTGCTGCTGTAGCTGATGCCAGTGATCGTGGGAGCGTAAAGAAATCATGAAGCCTGTGCAAATTGAAAGAGTCTTCCAAAAGGTGGAATTTGGTTCCAGGAATATGTCCAGAAGTTGGCTATGGATCCATCGTGTATTTCCCAGAAGCTGTGATTCTGAATTATTGGTCTTTGCGAGTTGGTTGCGTTCCAGATGAGGGAGCCATTGATGTCAAGCGAGTAGTAGATTAGATGGAAGAGGGGCTAGTCTGCAACATATTTTTTGTTCCAAAGTTGAGCCCAAAGGCTATTTTTTTGTGACCTAATTCCACCAGATTTTGGCACGGAGAGTTTCATTGTTGATCGCTGGGTCTCTTAGAGCCAGGCCTCCCTCTGCTTTGATCTTACATACGTTGCCCCATTTCACCAGGTCCCAGTGATGTCCTTGCTTGTTTTTTTCTAGAGGAAAGATCTCTGGAGCGAGCGAATGGCTTTGAGGACCCATTTGAGGGCTGCCAGGATAGAAAAGAGATATAATGGCATGGCTTGGAGGACTGATTTGATGAGAACTAGGCGATTGGAAAGGTTGAGAGAGCATAGGTTTCAGTGTGAGAGGCAGAGTTCCAATTTGGCTAGGAGATCCTTCCAAGATGAATGTTTGAGGGCAGAGTCAGTGAGGGGGGCACCAAGGTACTTGGAGGGGAGTTTGGACGCCTTGAAACCCAGGATACAAGTGACATTTATCTAAATGGATAGGTGGGTATTGAAGAAGAAAATCTTGGATTTCTGAAGGTTGATAGTCATCCTCGAAGCTTTGGAAAAGGTGGTGAGGATGGTATTAAGTGAGCGGGCTTCCTGGACAGAGGGGTGCCCCATGAGAAGTTTGTCATCCATGAACTGATGATGAGTTAAGGGAGCATGGTCATGAAGAGAGAGGCCTTTCAGGGAACCTTTAGCATGGGAATTCTTGAGCATACGCCCTAAACCTTTCGACATCAAGATGAAAATGAAGGGAGAGAGTGGGTCACCTTGTCTAATTCTGCGGGAGGGGTTGAGAGGCTTGTAAGGAACACCATTGATAAGGACAGAGAAAAAGGGAGTGGTAATTAGGCTAAGAATCCAATTTATCCAGGAATGATCAAAACCAAAAGCCTTCAGGACTTTTCCTATGAAGTTCCAATTTAATTTGTCGAAAGCTTTGGAGAGATCAAGTTTGAGCATAATGCCAGGCTTTTTGGTGATCTTGAGGGAGTGGATGACTTCATGGGATAGAATAATACCATCAAGGATTTGACGCCCTTCGACATAGCTTGTTTGTTTCGGAGAAATGAGGGAGGGGAAGAGGGGTTTGAGGCGATTGGCTATGACCTTGGTTATGATTTTATAGAGGATGTTGCAGAGGGCGATTGACCTGAACTTGTCAGGGGTGGAGACGTTGGCCTCTTTGGGGATGAGGGTGAGAAAGGTGGAATTGAGAGTTGGGAGAATCTTTAGGTTGTGACGGGACTCTTCCACCATCTCCCAAATCTCATGTTTGAGCATGTCCCAACAGGAATGAAAGAAATTGATAGTAAAATTGTCTGGACTAGGGGCTTTGTCCTCTTTCATCTAATTGATGGCTCTTTCCACTTCTTGCAAAGTAATAGATCTCATCAACATATCATTTTGATCATCGGTAACAAGGGGTGGGATGTAGGAGATTACCTGATGTTGAGCGTCCTTCCAATCAATATTTTCCTTTGACAAGAGATTTTCATAGAAAGATACCAACTCCTCTTCCATTTCTTGATGAGATTCTAATTTGTCCCCTGCATTGTTCTTGAGCTTGGTGATACAGTTGTGCATGCGATGTTGAAGAGTGGAATGGTGGAAGAAGGCTGTGTTACGTCCCCCTTCCTTGACCCATTTGATTCTGTCTTTTTGCATCCATAGGGTTTCTTCCTGTTTGGCTCCCTCTTCGATCTTGGATAGTAGGAGGAGCTCTTGCTGATTGTCTTGCTCTGTTCTACCCTCTAGTATGATGTGTTGTTGTAGGTGCTCCAGTCAGGCTCTAGAAGGGCCTTGCATGTGAAGATGTTTCCAAAGGTGTGTTTTTTCCATTGCTTTAAGTGAGCTTTGAGGAGTTTGAGCTTGGACTGCATCCTGTACATGCAAGTTGAGCCTATTACATGGGTGTTCAACCACCAGTTTCAGACCATTTCAAGGAAGTCCGAGTGAGAAATCCAAAATTTTTCAAATCAGAAAGGATTTCTTTTGGCCGTATCTCCAACCTGCCATTGAAGGCTAATGGGCCAGTGGTCTGAGCCTGCAGCAAGGATAGTGGAGGTGGATAGCTCTTCGTTTCTTAACATGAGGGTTTCAGTGATTAGAAAGCGGCCCAACTTACTGGCTATCTAGGCTGCCCCTCCTCTTTAGTTGTTCCAAGTATGAATTTCATTGTTGGTTTGTAAATATATTAGGCCAATGTTGTTGAAGAAATCCTTGAAGCTTTTGTCCTCTAGAGAGAGGAGACGGCGTCCACCTTTCCCGTCCTAGAGGGAAGTGATGAGGTTGAAATCCCCCCCAGTATATCAATATCAGTTGGCTGGTTATTCATAAGCCATTAAAGAAAATCAAGGAAGGATGTTTTTTGGACAGGGAGTTGGGGTCCATAAACATTTGTGATTCGTCCGTGGATGTCGGTGCCCAAAGGGTGGAAGTTAGAAGAGATGGAGAATCTTGTTGCTAGAAAGTGGTCAAGTTCAACCTCTAGAGGATTCTAGGCAATGGTGAGACCTCTAGAGTAAGTTTGCTTTCTATAAAAGAGTTTTGGTGCTTTTTAACTCAAAACAAACAGTAATTTGATTGTTTCATCGGCATAGTAACTAGGAAGCATTTTATAACTATGCTGACACAGCTTATTATACTTTTATCTTGGGAGTTATAACGACAGAAAATAATTAACTTTACCTCCTTGAAGACAAGCAACATAGTAAACTTTTTCTAAAAACTAGCATCTTAATCATGCTAGAAAAGTAGCTTCTCGATGTGAATTTAAATAACACCCTATTGGATCTTACACTTACCTGCTAAACCTGTAAGGAACCAACAGTCCAATTGAGTTAGTGAAACACTAAGTAAGCCCCGATCTCATACAAGAATTATTACCTACTTGACAAAAGTTAATCATCAGTATATCTAGCAGCAGCAAAATGCAAGTCCTTTTCTAACCCTGATAGATTTTAAGCTGTTATAATAGTATTAACACAGGTTTTTAAGATTACATCCATTAGTTTACAGGTTCTTTTAAAGAATCAATCCCATGTTCTTTTATAAACTGTTTCATTTTTCGCTAACCATTAGCAGTTACTTAGCTACAACTTTAGACATTTTATGTCACTTAATTTTTTTTAAATTTTTACGAAATTTTGGGTTATTACATGTGGTATCAAAGCACAAGGTTCAAACACTAGGCCTTAATGAAGCTCAACTTGCTTATGTGGAACAGTAAATTTAAATAAATATGCTGATGTTGTTTTGTTTGAATGATACACACAAAGAAATTTATTTCTGAGTTAATGACAAGTATGGATAGATTGGAAGAATATGAGAATGAGGAATCTCCTTACATTGAACGAAATAATATTCAGAAAGAACCTATACAAGAATATATAACCAATAATTCTTCTGAACTACTACAAACAATTAAAGAATTAAAATCAGAGATGGAATCAGTTAAGAAAGAAAATGAGAGGATTTTTTAGAGCTCAAGAGGAGCTAAATCATATCTTAATAGAAAGATTTCATACTGAGGGAAAGGGTAAAAGAATTGAGTCTGAAGATATAGGTTATTAGCATAAGTATAAAAAGACTAAACAAGTTAAAAACGAACGTAGCTCATCTTCCGAAGTATATGGTGATTTATATGAACAAAACTCTCATTAT
Source organism: Pseudotsuga menziesii (assembly GCA_001517045.1). Lineage (NCBI taxonomy): Eukaryota > Viridiplantae > Streptophyta > Pinopsida > Pinales > Pinaceae > Pseudotsuga > Pseudotsuga menziesii. Next base: position 257,567 of record LPNX010006488.1, read on the forward strand.
ACTAGTGACAGTAGTGAAGATAACCACCATACTAGGAAAAGAAAATATAAACCTTATGAATAAATCTCTCGGGATTTCAAGAAGATCAAGCCACCAACATTTAATGGAGAAACTGAGAAGGGGGAAGAAGTAGAATCCTGGCTATCCGAGAAATACTTCCAAATTTATAACTATTCTAATCAACTGAAGACCAGGATGGCTATTTATAATCTTATGGGAAAAGATGATATATGGTGGTAGGAATTAAAAAGAGTAAAAGGTATAAGAGAAAAAAACATAAATTGGAGCACATTCAAGAAATATTTCAAAAAGAAATTTTTATCTGAACAGTATTATGAGGAAAGGGCTAAGGAATTCTACGAGTTAAAACCAGGTACAATGAATATGAAAGAACTAAATAGTAAATTTCTAAGTCTGCTCAGGTATGTGCCATATATTGTGGATGAGAAACCTAAGGTACAACGGTTTCTAAGTTGTTTACCTTATCATATAAAGGACATGATTGAGTATGCCAATTCGAAAACTCTAGAAGAAACAATGAGAAAAGCGAATTTCTGTTGCGAATAGAATCATAAAAAGGAGAGTATGGCCAACTAGAACACCACAAGGAATAATATATTTGAACAAAAGAAGAAAGAGTTTGTACCTAATCGAAATTCTAAAAATAATAACACCAAAAATTTTCCTGGTAAGAATTTCCAAAAGAATAAAAGTAATTCATAGACCAATCAGAATAATCAAAGGAATAAATAATTTGCTAACAACCACAGTAACTATACAAAGAACTTTGAACAAAAGGAACCCATAAAGTGGTGGGAATGCAATGGTACACATTATGCATCAGTCTGCCCCAATCAGAAGAAGACTGTTAGCAACATACACACAATACAAGAGGAGATGACTATTGGTGATCTAGTGAGGACAATTCCCAGGATCAATTCAGCATTAGAGAACCGGCAAGCAGACTATCAAACTTCCATGGTGGAAGTGGAAGGTAAGATAAATCAAATACCTATATCTATTTTAATTGATCCAGGAGCTAGTTTAAGCTATATTTCTCCTAATTTGGCAGAAAAGTGTAAGCTTCTAGTTGAAAAATTTGCAAGTTCTTGATTAGTTCAGTTAGCTACTGGTGCAAAGAGAAAGGTAATTAGATTTGTAAAGAATTGCGCAGTAACTATGGATCAGTTTGAAACTTTTGTTAAGCTCAATGTACTACCTTTAGGTTCATATGATATATTAATTGGTATGGATTGGTTAGAGCAGCATAGGGTGGTCTTGAATTGCTTTGATAAAACCTTTACTTGCATAAATAACGATGGAAAGTTAATAAGTGTAAAGGGAATCCCTAGCAAAACAGTCGTAAGGCAGATCTCTGCTTTGCATCTTAAGAGAGTTGTTAGGAAAGGTTGTAAGGATTATGCAGTAATAGTAATCGATGAAGAAAACATGAATAACATAGATAAATTAAAATTGGAAGATATACCGATTCTAGAGGAATATTCAGATGTATTTCTGGAATAAATTTCAGGACTGCCTCTGAAACGGGAATTAGATTTTAGTATTGAGCTGGTACCTGGTGCAGTGCCCAGTTTAAAAGCCCCTTATCGGATGAATATACTAGAACTAAATGAACTTAAGTCACAGTTAAAAGATATTATTGATAAGAATTACATTAGACCCAGTGTGTCTCCCTGGGGGGCACCTGTCATCTTTGTTAAGAAGAAGGACAAAACTCTACGACTATGCATAGATTATCGTCAATTAAATAAAATGACTATCAAGAACAGATACCTGTTATCTCGCATAGATGATTTGTTTGATCAACTACATGGAGCCACAATTTTTTCAAAGATTGATTTACGGTCTGGATATCACCAAGTCCGAATTAAAGATGAAGACATCTTTAAAACAACCTTTAGAACTCCATATGGACATTACGAGTTTGTCGTTATGCCTTTTGGGCTTACTAACGCTCCAGATGTTTTTATGTGTCTAATGAAAAATGTAATGCACAAATATCTGGATAAATTTGTGATCGTATTTATTGACAACATCTTAATTTACTCAAAATCTGAAGAAGAACATAAAGAACACTTAAAAATTGTCTTGAAAGAGTTACGAGAGCATCAACGTTTTGCGAAATTTAATAAATGTGACTTCTTTAAAGATAAAATCTAGTATTTAGGTCATGTGGTGACTAAAGAAGGAATTTCGGTTGACCCCGAAAATATAAAGGCAATCGAATATTAGCCAGTCCCAAAAGACGTAACTGATGTCCGATCATTCATGGGGATTACCGGTTATTACCGGAGGTTCATCGAAGGGTTTTCAAGAATTGCAAATCCTATAACCTCTTTGCGGAAAAAGGGGAAGAAATTTGATTGGAATCAAAAGTGCAAAGACAGTTTTAAAAAGTTAAAAACATTATTAACCACTGCACCAATTTTAAGAATTGTTGACCGTAATAAAGATTTTATAGTATGTATTGACGCATGCAATGGCGTTTTAGTTGGAGTATTGACTCAGGAAGGACATGTCATTGCTTATGAGTCTAGGAAACTGAAGATTCATGAAAAAAATTATGCGACCTATGACTTAGAATTAGCGGCTGTCATACATGCCTTAAAGATGTGGCGTCATAATTTAATTGGAAGGAAGTTGATCTTAATGACCGATAATAAAGGATTGAAATACCTGTTAGATCAACCTAACTTGAATGTTAGGCAAGCTAGGTGTCTAGCTTTTCTAAGTGAATACAATTTTGAAATTCAACACATCAAAGGAAAGGAGAATAAGGTTCCTAATACATTAAGTAGAAATGCAAAGCTGAATTTTACTGCAGCTATCAGCACTTATACAACAAACTTGGAAGAACAACTTGAAGTTGGAATAGAACAAGATGAAAATTACCGAAAATTACAAGCAAAAGTAAAAGAGAATTTAATAGAAAGTCTAAGTACAGGGTACGGCTTGAATGAAAAATGATTATTACTGTATAAAGACATATTATACATACCTAATGTACCTAAGATTAAGCTATTAATTTTAAACAAAATTCATAAAAATCCTTAGTCAAGGTATCCAGGTTATCAGAAAACTATAACCATGCTAAGAAAAGATTATTTCTGGCCAAACATGAAAAATGAACTGGCAGAATATATTGCTAGATTCTTTGAATGTCAGCAAGTAAAAATTGAACATCAGCATCCAACTGGGCTACTTCAGCCATTGCCTATCCCTAGCTGGAAATGGGAGATAATTAGCCTTGATTTTGTTACTAGATTACCTAAAAATCAGAACTTAAATGACTCAATAATGGTAGTGGTTGAAAAATTGAGTAAAGCAACCCATTTTATACCTGTAAAAAATACTTATATAGCTGCAAATATTGCTGATATTTTATTACAACAAATTTTTCGGTTGCATGGAGTACCAAAGGTGATAATTTCAGACCGAGACCCTAAATTTACAGGTAATTTTTGGAGATCTTTGTTTAAAGGATTAAATACTACATTAAAATTTAGTACCTCTTTCCATCCTCAAACTGATGGATAGACTGAAAGAATAAATCAGGTATTGGAGGATCTACTCAGAATGTACGTAAAGGAGCAACCAGGTAAATGGGAAGATTATTTACACCTGATAGAATTTGCTTACAATAATCATTATCAAACTTCAGCTAGGTATAGTCCTTTTGAAATTCTGTATGGAAGGAAATGCAATACTCCCATCTCTTGGAGTAATCCAGTGGACAGGTTAGTATTAGAACCATAATTATTGAAAGAAATGGAATTAATTGTAAAACAGGTACAAGGTAATTTGAAAATTGCGCAAGCTTGACAGAAAAGTCAAGCAGACCTTAAACGAACTCCAAAGGATTTCCAGGTAGGCGAACATGTTTTCATTAAGGTGAGACCCAAAAAGAGTTCTCTGAGGCTGGGTAGCTGTGCCAAGCTAGCACCTCGATATTGTGGTCATTTTGAAATACTGTCCAGGATCAGACAGGTAGCATATCAGTTAGGTCTACCACCGAATTTAAGAGTTCACAATGTTTTTCACATTTATGTATTAAAAAAATATGTACATGATACTACTCATGTTATTAATTGGAATGATGTGCAGGTGGAACCCGAAGGAGATTTTCTAGTGGAACCGAATTGTATCCTCGAGCAGAGGGAGATCTCGCTTCGGAACCGCACCATTGGTCAGGTGAAGATGCAATGGAAGCACCTTAGTCCAGAGGAAGCCACCTGAGAATTGGAAAGTCATATGCGGGATGCATATCCAATTCTATTTCAGGGGAACTCTAAGGACGAAGAATAAATAACATTGAGGACGATGTTATAATTTAAGGGGGTGTGTATGTCACATGCCCCAATTCGCAAAAATAATTTAATGTTATTTGAGGAACATTGTGTTATATTTTATGCTAAGTTTGTAGTTGATGACCAAGTGGGGTCAAGAATAATTAATGTAATTCAGAATATTTTATTTATAAATAAATAAATGATGAGGCAACAACTTAGGGAAGTTGTTAAAAGAGTGTTTATGGGTCAATTGGTGGAGGAGACTGGGTGGAGAGTACACTGAAAAGTGGCAACATCCTCAAACTACTTCCAACTATTGCAGGTGGCAACTTCCCTGTATTTGTGGTCATGATTCCCCAAGAAAGTGGAATTGGAGCAGGTGGCTCATTAAATGAAAACTAACCCAGAAGACCTAGGCATCTCTATAAAATTTCCCATTGAAGACATCCGAGGCTACTCATTCTGAGAGGTGATCATTCAAGGTGAATGAATTTACTCAAGAGAAATTCGATGGAGGGGATTACTGAAGTGAGTTTGAGGGGTTAACTGCTGAGACTGAACTTATTACAGCTATTAGGCTCAAGTTCTTACTGCTATGAGTAGATTTGAATTACTGAGGTAATTGGACCATTCAAGTGACAGAAGATCTTAAGGCCATATTCTCCACCCATTACTCTGCTAAGAGGACTAGGAACATGCTCGGGGGTCCTGAGGAAGCGCTGTTTGAGCGTTCTCCAGGATTTGGTTGGGAGAAACGACCTCCTTAAGCTGTTGTCGCCTTATCATTGACATGTTCTATTTGTCTTCATGTTATTATATTTATTTACCATCTTCAGTAAATTGTTTACTAGTTTTTAAATACAGGCATGTTAGTATTTAATTAGGGTTTATGAAGAAAGGAGTAACTGTGTAATGTTAGACTTGGTAATTTGTAGATTATGTTAGAAATAGTAATAAATATGCAAAATGAGAAACAGATAGAATTGGAATTCCATACTTTATTTTTCCACGCTTGGCTCAGGAAGTACTCTAGTACAGCTGGGTGTTTAGGTAAATATGATGATTCTTTTCACTTGAATGAAAAATGTAACTACATTTTGCTTTAGTTTGCTTATGATTTATTATGTAAAGAAGTAGTAAATAATGTCCGCATTAAATGTATTTACTTCAGATAAGAACTAAAAGATAGGTATGTATAAACATTTAGTAATCATATTACTTATAGAACTATTCTAATACTAGTATTCTTTATAAAACACAGAACTTATAGTTTAATAAAATAAACATAGGTATAGTAAACAAGCTATCATCTAGGAACCATGTAAAGATAATTTTCAATTTTTTTTTATAACATTTGATTTTCAGACACTATGTGTCTCTGATCTAATACAAAAGTCTCTACAGTAACTTAAATACAACTACCTAGGTTTTGAAAGATAAATATATCCTATTCTCAAGTATGCAACAATAAACCCTAATCCTTCTTTTATGAGAATTAAAAACAAGCTGTAAAAATCATTAAGTAAAAATTAAACAAACAGAGCTAAGAAATTACCAAGTATAAATAATGCTATTATCGAATTGTAGGGTATACTTATTAATTAACCCTTTTGAACCAAAAACAGAGTAAAATATTACTCTTAAATACCGTAATTTTTCCCATAAACTGTGCATTGGAAATATTTATAAATACAGGATAATAATTAAAATATTACATAAACAAATTGTTAAAAACAAAATCAAATAAGAAGATATGGCTTACAACCTTTAGAACTAAAGGTCGAGGCTCAAGCTCATTAACCAAACTTAACTGTGCAAAATATATATATCAAACAGTAACCATAATTTACTGACAGGAGAAAAATCCTGTTTTCCTTTACAATCCTGACTGATTCACAGTCTTTCCTCACCTTCTAGAATGTATTATAAAAACTAAAATAAGCTAGACAGAGGTCGACAGCCTCAATGAATTTAGAGCTGAGCTCTATCATTTTAAAATGAAAGAAATTACATTGTTCAGGTCGTAAGGCAGAAAACACAAAATAAAAATCGATTTCCATCCCGGCTACCAGAGCCTTCTTCACCCTTGCACAAAGTACCCTCTAAGGGTTTCTAAACTTTTAAAAATAACAAACAAGATTTGAAACTTAAGCTAACTTATAACTGAGGCCGTGTCTTTTCAACTGCGGGAACCAACTTCCAACAACCACAACTATATGTAGGAAGAAACCCTCATTGGAATCAGGGCTTACCATTTTGTATTCTCATGTAAAACTGAAGGGTAAGCTCGCTTTCATCTACAGAGTTGGAACCGGGAGCAAGGACCTGTAAGTTCCAAATTGAATCATTATAAATCCTTTGTTTTCTTAAAATTTGTAAAAACCCTTATAAGAAAACTAATCTAAAACTGAGTTAAGGGTAAGTCTTTACCTGTTGTAATTTGGAGTTGAAGCTGAGGAGAGATGGGCACACCAGGTCATATTGACACCATGCTGAAAGGCAAGAAGATGTGAAGTCACCTCTGTGAAGGAAAAAGCAAGAAAACCGACTCAACCAAACGAAGGCTGAAGCTATGATTGTTCAATTGCAGGTTAAAGACAAGAACAACCTTCGATCCATAAAGAAAAGACACTATCCACTCTTACTGTAACTACTTCCACCAGTAAAAGACCAAAACCATTAACGAACTCTCTCAACAGTCATAGCGTAGAAGACGGAGGTGAAATGCCAAATTTTGCAGGTGGTTACAGGTCTTCCATGGCTGCGAGCTCTCAGCTTGGCCAGCAAGAAGGAGAAACCCTTGGTCTGCAATGAAAATGAATAGGGTTTCAAAGTTTTAAGTCAACCCTTTAGTGGATGTAATCATTTCACGTGTCCTTCCAAATATTTCTTCAAGCGTGAGTTGAGTTCCATAGTCAGCGCTGCAACAATAAGATTTTTCCAATCAACCTTTAATCATTTAAACCATACCTTGTGTTATGATTTCCAATGTTCTATATTATTCCTTGGATATTATCAAAGCATAGGTTTTAAACCATAACTTATGATACAAAGTACTATAGATTATTCCAAGTTTTAATTATTTTCCTTTTAATTCATTTGCTAAAGCATTATATAAAGATAATGCAAAGACCACTAATCAGTTTGCATAAAGTCTTAGTCATAGCTAAAAGTGCATTCCAGTTGTAAATAAAAGATGCATATAAAAGTAAATAAGAGACCATCCTTAGTTAATGAAAGACCTAGGTTAAGGTAAAATGACATACACATTTGGATGTTAAGTCGTAGGAGTTTAGAGTAACTCTTGTTCGGCAAAAGTAGGCTAGGATGATGGTTTAGGAACTACTAAGTAGTTCTTATTTAAAATTCATTTTATTGATGATCAAAACTAGAATCCAATGTATGCTCCAACTAAGCAAAAGACAGAGTACCATAAATGCATCTTAGCTAAAATCCAGAACAAGTTTGCTTTCTATAAAAGAGTTTTGGTGCTTTTTAACTCAAAACAAACAGTAATTTGATTGTTTCATCGGCATAGTAACTAGGAAGAATTTTATAACTATGCTGACGCAACTTATTATACTTTTATCTTGGGAGTTATAACGACAGAAAATAATTAACTTTACCTCCTTGAAGACAAGTAGCATAGTAAACTTTTTCTAAAAACTAGCATATTAATCATGCTAGAAAAGTAGCTTCTCAACGTGAATTTAAATAACACCCTACTGGATCTTACGCTTACCTGCTAAACCTGTAAGGAACCAATAGTCCAATTGACTTAGCGGAACGCTAAGTAAGCCCCGATCTCATACAAGAATTATTACCTACTTGACAAAAGTTAATCATCAGTATATGTAGCAGCAACAAAATGCAAGTCCTTTTCTAACTTCGATATATTTTAAGTTGTTAAGTCATTAATAGTATTAACATAGGTTTTTAAGATTACATCCATTAGTTTACAGGTTCTTTTAAAGAAGCAATCCGAATGTTCTTTTATAAACTGTTTCATTTTCTGCTAACCATTAGCAGTTACTTAGCTGCGACTTTAGACATTTTATGTCACTTAAATTTTTTAAATTTGTATGAAATTTTGTGTTATTACATGCATGGGGATGACGTTTGTAGAAGGGGGCAGGGAGGGACCAGTTGTCCCTCCTGCGCAAAGAGCCATGATTAGGAGCCAAGAGCTAGAGGCCGGAGGTGAATACTGTCAAGGCGGCGAAACTAGGGGTGGATGTTGGGCGGCATTAGGTTTTTTGCATCGAAAATCGCAAAGCTCCTCCCACCGCTTCTGTATTTCAGGGAGGGGGGCATCCTTGTTTGACTCCAATATTGCAATTAATATATTTTGAACATCCCTTAATGCTCTTAAATTCGGCAATGAATTTCTTGTACAACCTTATTGCAACAACTCTCAATTCTAAGGAACCTTAATCTCTTCTAATCTATTCCACAAGTTATTTCTAGGCATTGTATCAAAATATTTCCTAAAGTTCACAAAGAAACAAAAGAGATTGGATTTAATATTACATAAATCCTCCATAGTTATCCTAAACGTAATGAGGTGGTCTATGGTATCATGATTCCTTCTAAACCTCGCTTAGCCTTTATCACGTTTACCTTCACATTCAAGCCATACACTGATTTTGTTTTCTAAAATGATACCATATAGCTTGGATAAAAGAGGGCTAATCGTAATGGTTCGAAAATTAGGGGGGTTATTTTTATGGCCACTTTTAAAGATAGGAATAATGAGGCTCCGAGTATAAGGAATAGGAAAACCTTGTATTACCTCTAGATTGAAGAGCTTGTGGATGTGAGGAATGAGAACAGTTCCTCCTATTTTCAAGATTTCCAATTAATATCCGTGAATGTCTTTAGCTTTCCCAAAGTCCATTTATTCTGACGAGAAAGCTTATTTTATTGTAAAAATGTTTTGAGTGTTATTAATGACATTTGGGTGTTCGTAGAGCCTTTCAATATAGGAATCCCAATATTTCAAAGCAATCTTATTACTCTCTTTAGTTTTACTAGTTAGAATTTGTCTCCATAAATTCTTAGGGGCCACCTTAGAGAGGTGTAAAAGGTGTTCCTACTTTTTATTTAGATAATGACTCTTCTTCTTTTTTTAACTAGGGATTTGTAATTGTTTATCTTGTCAATTTTTAGAGACTCTTTAGTTGCTTCCTTGATGGCTCTTTTGGAATTTTTGCATTCATTATCATATCAAGGGTTGGTTTGAACCTATTATTATTTTTACCTGAAATTTCACTAGAGAACTTGTTAATGGAAGAAGAGAGGATCATGGTGAAATTATGATTATTCTATATTTTTTGTACTAGAAAGAGGAAAAGTTAATTTTTAAACCATTTATGAAAAGATCTCCCTTATTTCTATCAAAGATAAATTTCTTTTGACTGTGAGGATTGGTGGAAAAATTGAGGGTTACAACTAGAAGTCTATGATCTGATTCATGATCATGGTCAAGCATAATTTCTAGATATATCATACTATTAAATAAAGGGATATTAGATATGACATAATCTACCACACTACTATCGAGCCCATGAATGCAAGTCATATGGATAGAATTTGGCCACTTTTTAGCCAATTACAAATTATAAGGTCTTGAGCACTACAAAGCTTGACTAACTCAAAGATGAACAAGTTTTCATTTAGATTTGTAGATATTCTTTTGTACTGATTGTCTAGAGATGGACATTAGAGGAAATTGCAACTCAAAATGGGCCTCCTAAGGAAAATTAATAAAACAATAGTTAAAATAATAAAATAATATTTATTAATTTTGAAGGAAGAAAAGAAAAAACTATTTTTTTGTTCATATTTTGGACATATCTCCCTGTGTTTTCACTCAAATTTTGATCGTGAGAGCTCGTTGGATGAAAAATTAAATTTTGCATCCAACTAGTACCCGCTCGACATACTTTTGATGGTCCCCGCTATCCCAAAAACAAGAAATACCTGAAAAAACATGATGATGATGTCATTATCATGTTTTTCAGGTATTTCTTGTTTTTGGAATAGCGGGGCCCGTCAAAAGTATGCCGAGCAGGTACTTGTTGGATGTAGAATTTAAATAAGCATCCAATGAGCTCTCGTGATCAAAAATTGAGTAAAAACACAGAGAAATATGTCCAAAATACGAACAAAAATGTACTTTTTTTATGATACCTATCCCAAAATTTATATTAAAAATTGTTTAAAAGGTGCTCACTTTTTGAATTTGAAATAATTTTGATTGGCTAATACATGATGACATGGAATTTGTATTATTTTTGGAAGGCCCATTTTAAATTGAAATTTCCTGTAATGTCTTCATCCAACCAAAGAGGATTAGGGTTGGAATAATTGCTTAGAAGAATAGCTTGGTTACTTGAAGTATGAGCATTAAAGTCACCCATTAAGAGAATATTTCCATAGTTTCTTATGTTATCAATATCATTTTCTAATTCATTGAAAGGGAAGTTTTCATCTATGTTGTTTTTCTTATAAAATTTAGAGTTACTAGGAGAAAAATGCCATATTGCAATGTAGGTTTTATTATTATTAATGTCAACTATTTCTATCCACATATATTGGTTTTGGCGGTGTTTTTTATAGAGCCTAGCAACGAATAAAATGTTTTTCTTTAATGTAACATGCTATACCTCCAATGCCTTTGCAGGAGGATCACTTCTTCCAAATCGACCAAAGAATGAATCCCTCTATGTTAGGGACCTTAGATTCCTCATGTGACTAGGTTTTGAAGTAGAAGAATAATATCAATTTCATTTCGGATCTAACTTAGCTTGGGGACTTTATTCCAAGGGAAACCTTGACAGTTCCAAGAGAAGATATGAAGCGCACATATAATTGCTATTTATCAGATATTTTTGGTTTCTATTTCGGATAACATATTTTCTATTTCTAATTAGAGCCCATTTTCCTTCCTTCCTATCTTCTTTTACCTTTTGAAATTCCTTTCTTAATTCGGCTTGGTATTCTAGAATGAGATCTTCATTTATAAATATTCTTGATCCTTTTAGATATGAGGTTTTGCTGAGAATGTTATAATTATGGTTAGTAGGGATAATTTTGATCCAGGTCAACCTTACCTTATTTTCAATTAATTTCCCTAATCAGTTTGCTTCTATTAGGTAGGATGTTTTGATATGTAGCCAATTATGAAGTTCTTCCTTGACTATGGCTACCGTATCCTCATATTCCTTTTCCTTTAAACAAAAAATTATGAGGTTCAAAGCTCATTTTTACACTCATGGTGTAATTCCAAGTGCTTAGTCATTTCCTTCTTAATGGGCTTGATATGGAATTCACCTTCAATATTATTTAGGGTCATATTTTTATTTACTTTTTCTTATAACTCTTTAAACATGTCCATCTATTTAAATTTTTCTAATGTATCAACGTCTCCTTGCCGGGTTTATTGTTTGTTTCCTTGGATTTATTTTTTCATTACCTATAATTGATCTTGCATTAATTGAATCTTATTCTCCATCACTTTTAACTTGTGTGTTTATTTGTTTTTGGATCTTATCTTCATGTAAATTTGTTATCGATCATGGTAGCAAGAGTATTTTCAAGCATGGATGCAAATTTATTATCAATCATGGTAGCAAGAGTATTTTCAAGCATGGTCTCTAACTCTTTTTGAAACTCAACCTCCCTTTCTTCTCTATTTTTATCAAAAGATTCTAGACGATCACCAAGTTTTGTAGGGTCAATGTGCTAGGACTCCCTTTTGTTGTTTTTGGTATATGCGATGAAGTGTTCATACTGTTAGGATTATTAATCCTCCCTTGTACAAATTTGGTCATATGTCTAAATCAGGAGTCATGTCTAAATCGGGAGTCCATCCAGTCTATTTATAGTCATTATCACCATTGGTTAAACTCGATCAAATTGGGGCACATGTTTCAGTTACCAAAGTGTGGGGAACACTAATTGAGGCTCACTGCCACTTATTGCACTTGATTGCATAAGTTTAGGATTCTCCTAGA
>LPNX010006488.1:271474-303486 GCA_001517045.1 Pseudotsuga menziesii
TGTCTACATGCCAGGCCCCAGAATACCTGTGCACAGCACACCATGCATGCTGCTTCACTACCTCACAGAGATGAATATTGCAGCAACATATTTTCAAGTTTTTCAAACTTGAGACCTGATTCTACCTGCTTAGATAGAAGGAGGGCTTTTTTCCCATGTGGTTTTTGCCCTAGTTACTTGTATTAAGCAGTTACTTTATTTTACTTGATGTAATGGGTGACCTATGGTCTTAGTTACCAGGGCCCACAGTTTGTCCAAGTTAGCATTCAGGGGGGGTGTTAGGATTATTAATCCTCCCTTGTACAAATTTGGTCATATGTCTAAATCAGGAGTCATGTCTAAATCGGGAGTCCATCCAGTCTATTTATAGTCATTAGCACCATTGGTTAAACTCGACCAAATTGGGGCACATGTTTCAGTTACCAAAGTGTGGGGAACACTAATTGAGGCTCACTGCCACTTATTGCACTTGATTGCATAAGTTTAGGAGTCTCCTAGATCAATCCCTACAATTTAGGAAGCAACTGGGAGTGCCGAAACCAACCAAGGTCAGTTAACTTCAGTTGATGACTAGTCAAGCCAAGTTAGGAGTCAGTTACATTCAGTTCTAGATCTCTACATTCAGTTAAATAATGGTTTAATTAATTGCACACATGTGGGGCGCTTTTCTCACCTACCACAGTCAGTTAACCATTATTTAATACTAAATGTAACAGTTAGTTGTGTTTTAGAACTCCAATTGTGATTTAGACAAGTCTTGGTTACCTACAGTCAAGTAGAGTCATCAATTCGAACTTCCTCATGTGGATTCGAATTGCTTGTGGCTATTAAAGCCATTTTACATCATTGTAATTATTATCTGAATTACTTTTTGATTAATGAAAGCATTCACAGCTGCAAGCCTTTTGCACTGTTTCATTCTTCAATTGCTGAGTAAATTGTGAGATCTTCTTTGTGAGTTTTGTTTTTGTCTACAGATCTATATGCTCAAATTTACACATACTTGGATGAATATTTATATATATGCATAAGTAAAAAAAACTCAAAAAAAAGGGGAAGAAGAAAGGAACTTGTGTGCCTAGTTTGGCTAGAACACTCTAGATTCTATTAAACCTTCACTACAATATATCACATGAGATATGGATTTGCTGCAATAGATCACTGAAGAGATCACTACCCATATTATATAGAACCACCATAGAGAGTTTAGATCAAACCCTCCATTAGGCCAGATGCAACATTAGAGAACTAGAGAGAGATGGATTCGTTGAAATACATAAATCACTTCCCTTAGACATGCATGATATGCTCAATCTCTTCTTTGAGGTGGTAGATTCACGGTCTTTTAGAACCCTTAAGAAATATTATTGATTAAATATGCCCAAATAATAGATTATTCAGATCAAAACCGATACTAGATCACGATGTAGCTCAATGCGTTCAATGTCTTTAATGTGGAATTCATATGATTATTCCCCCTCAAACCTTGTCCTTCATGAAGAAACCATTGCCCATAATCAATATACTGACCAGGGATCAAATTTGAAGGGTTGGTCTTAATTTAAGTTTGCAGGTTATATATTCATGTTTCCCTTCTATGATGAAGGGTTTCCAAAAAATTCACATTTCAAATCACAATAATAAATTTATAGCACATTTCATAAAAAAAATGTGTTAAGAAAATATTGCATTTTTAATAAAATTTATGACACAAAATCAATAAATATAGAATTTTTCATATCTACAACAAACATAATGCCAAAAATGTTATTTTTGTAATTTAACAACATGAAATTTACAACCATTATAACGCCAAAAATACTATTTTTGTAATTTTAACAAAGTGAAATTTCAGACTATACATATATCCCAAAAAATTTCAAAATAAAGTTTGAAACTTACATATAATATAAATCCAAATATAAACAATCATTGAAAAAACAGGAAAAGAAAAATTATTCGACACATAGACATTTACCTTGACTGCATTAGTTCTATGACGAAGTTATTGTGGAAACCCAAAAATCCATTTGAAACCTGTCTCAAAACCTTTCAAAGTTTTCACACTCAATTCGTTACCCAAAATGACATGCAAATAACATGAGATCACGTAACTAGTCAGAGACTTTGGATTTGTTGGAAACTATAAAATTCTAACATGCAATAGCTTTAATCACTGAATTCAGAGCCTAAGGAATTTGAATGCCAAGAGTCATTACCAATTTACCATGTGTTGATTCCCAACTCCCACGCAAATGATTGGATTGTGAACACTACAGGCTTGAGGGTAGCAAAAACCGACTTAAATCCAAACCCCAAAGGCTTCCATTATGCATCGATTTTTATAAGTTTCAACTGCCTAGGTTTGAACTTGTGTTGTTTCTAATAATAGTATCAGATACTGACTTGGACTATAGATCATTGTCTTTGCTTACTATGGGAAAATAATGACATTTAGGGATGAGGTCGAATGCACTGATCATTGACCCTCAGTCATTTTTCTCATCTATGAAGACGACGACGATGGGTCAATTTGCTCATCCCTAAAGAAAAGGGGTGAAAAAATACCCATTACTACTTCTTACTCGATAAACGCTAGCTCACTTTTATATTAAATGATAAACCCCAATTTACCCAACAACCTCCCCGTGGGTGCATATTTCTCACCAAAGCCTGTGGGTGTTTTTCACTGATGACTTGATTTAAGCGAATTTATGTGAGCAACTTGGAATGCAACTTGGAATATCCTTGAATAGTCATTTTGATCCATTTAAATAGCTCTCATATCTGTACTGAATAGTACTAGCTCTGATATTTGTACTGTTTAGACCATGAATTTGTCGATGTAGGAAATTTTTTATTTGAATTTCATTGATGGCAATTGAGGCATAGATTGCTCGATCGTTTTGTTAAACCCTTTAGGAGGGGCTCGAATCATTGGCCCTAAGCACGATACTAGCGTGGTATAAGAAGAAGCTCAAGCTCATAGCTCCTAAATTTGAGTTACATCTTTGTAACAACCCCTCAGAATGTAGCCAGAAAAATGTGAAGCGTAAGTAAAAGGGCATTGTAAGTATAAATCCTAGCCTCAGTAAATTAAAGAGGAAATTGGTAAATGCTAGGAGACTGAAAAGCGTGTGCGACTAAAAACGATATTAGGGATGAATCCACTAGGGGGAGAGGGAAAAAAGTCGGTGAAACCCTCAAAAACTTGGTATATGATGTTTTGGGTGTCATCCTGATAACTTATGAGTCTCAAAAAAAATTAGTTAACTTTTGAACTTGGATATTCAGGGAGGAAACAAGTTATCATACTCCCAATTAACTTAATAACTTAATGGATAGTAACACATACATATAGCTTTTAAATAGAAAGCTATATATATAATTATAGGAAAAGGCTTAATGCCTTGTGCAAACAAACCCCCTTCGTGAAGGTGAAACTTTTTAAAATTATGTTAAAATGGGAAGGCTTTAATCCTTTTGTGAACGAAAAACCTTTTTCATTAAAAGGATAAGAAACTTTAAAGAACCATTAAATTGATGAGCTTCAAATGATATATATATATATATGAAGAAAATCTTTATATATATATATATATATTATTTTAAAATGAGAAAACCTTTACGAATTTTAGAATTTAAAATCTTTTATATATATGGAGGCTCGTTGTTGTGAGAAAGTAAACCCTTTCAATTTTTATAGTTACACTATATATATGTGAGGGCTTGAATCCTTACTAATATATATTTATGTGAAGGCTTAAAGCCTAGTGAAGGGGAATCTTTTGTATATTGAATGTATAAGCTCGAACGACACATAGGGGACTTAAGGGAAAAGGTCGTCCAACATTAGATTAAGAATGTCCATGCTTTTGAATAAATTTGTATATTAAAATGTATCAAAAAGTATTGAAAAAGTCTATAGGTGATTAAGAACCAAATAGTAAAGGTTGAAGGAATTTGGTTTGGAGGGGTAAAACATGTTGCTAAGGTCTAGTACATATGCATTTCTCTTTTATCTATAATTGTATAGATCCTTGATGTGGTATGAAGTCTCATCTTGTATGCTTTTCAGATTTGAACTCTTTATGTAACTTTGAACTCTTTATGCAACTTTGATATATGTCTAGGATGTCCGTGACCTTTATCTATGTTGGAATATACTTTTGGGTTGTAGGGTTGATCCTAAAATTATATATATATTACCTCGTACTAGTAAACTTATCTCTGGTTGATCTGGGTCGAGACGGGCCACTTTATATTCTAATCACCATATAGTCTTGATGAGTCTATGTCTTTAACCTTACCTTAGTGGATTCGTCGCCCAACTCGGGGGTGGCTTTAGACAGGAGAACAGACGTCAAATGAAGCATATGGTTGGGAGGAAAGTCGTACACACATTTTCAGTTGCCCAAGCTCAAAAGAAGTACTCTTAACAATTAGTTTTGTTTATGGATGTAATTTACCTTGTATATAAGATTTATGCTCTTGGTTTTATGGTGCTAATATACATGTTGACTTACATAAAGTGGTGGTTTCCGAAGCTACATCACAACGGTGGAATAACTCTCGAAAGACAAGTGTAAAATGAATTTGTCATATAGGTGCATATTCCTTTGTTTAGTTTGCTTCTATCTTCTACAGTGTGTCTAACTTTGTTGTCTGTCCAAATCAAGACTCATGCATCATCTTGGTTGGTTGTGCCCAACAAGTATAAGGATGGTACCTTGTTATGAGGAATGTCAGCAACCTTTAAAAGAAGGGGTTAATGTGTAATTTCTATCCCACTCGAGGGATAGTCTAGCGACTAATGAAACAGTCGTATCTATTTTAAACTTCAATAAGATTCGCTTATATTAGAGTGACTGTAGTTTGATGGTCCTTAATTGCAACAAAGTATGATTCTGTATTTGAGGTATAAAGTTCTTACCATTATTTCTAGTACTAGTATGGTAATTGGTATAGCTCTATTGTGAACTACTCAGTGGAACTTAATTTAATTAAATTACAGTTTGTTTAGATGCAAATGATAGTAGAGTTTACGTTAATGTGATTACACACTCTCAAAGGACTAACATGATTGACTTGTTGATATAGTAAAAGCGAAAAATTTATACCCCATTTTCTCATAATTTACATGGCGGAATTTTGGGTTCGTTACAGTCCTCCCAAACTAAGAAAAAAGATAACAAAATTTGATAAAAACAAATTAAAAAAGATAAGGCTGCAAAAGAAAATCAGTACCAAGGCACATATTTGACGTCTCTGGACAATTTGTATTTACTCGCCCTATCTTCATAGAAGATGATGGAAATTTGGACTATGGATCATGCCCACATCCATCGTCAACAAGCGCATAGGATATTAATTTGCCAACCTCCTCCTCTTGGCCTCCACTAACAACTGATCCCCTAAATCTGCATCATGTCCACAAAAATCTATTAAAAAAGGAATTGTGAGAAAAATTATTAACAAAACCAATTTTCCCTTGAATTTTGGTGCTTGCTTTATCTGATGTGAAATAATTAAATGTAACCATAACTCCTGGGTGATTGTTAGATCATCTGAATCTAGATTTGGGATATTTTGACAATGTACATCTATATCTCTACGAAACATGTACCCCACTCAAATTTACAACTTATACATCTATCAAATTAATTTGCTTTTCGAGTCGTCACCAAAACCTATCTATCAAATTAATGGTAGCGTACATATTGCCTCGTTCTTGTCCTAAGCACAGTGAACCTAGCGATTTGAGTCACTGGCATACATGAGTTCGTATTACAGTTGACTTAATGATTTGAGCGGGATTTCATATTATAGTTTATGTGAAATTTTAAGCATAGCACTTCTAACAACATTTTAATCTAAATGACCAATTTTTTAAAAGTGTCGAAAATAAAAACCAACATTTTAAATTACATGTAATTTTTTTTATAACACTTCTGAGACATGTTTGGAGCCCTTTGAAGGGCTATGAGAGATTCAATTTCTAACCCTTGATACCTACTACAAAGATTCTAAATCAAACCCTCCATTATCGCAAATTCAACGGCAGAGCACTAGAGAGAGATGGATTCGCTGAAATAGACAGATATTTGGTTCACATTTAGGTAGAACAGCTCTGGATTAGCCAAAAACTAACCCTAGCGTCAGTTCTCTTAAGATAGAACTTAAGCTACCCATTATAAACCCTACCCTTGGTTCACTTAAGCCGCATATCAATACCAATTCAAAAGATACTAATACATACAATCTATTTTTTGAATTAGTAATTTTGTTAATTTGTAAACTGTTATAAAAATATTTTAATCATTAGATAAACCTATAATTATAATGCTAAATTTTAATGAAAATATGCAAACTAGCATTATCAATCTTATAATCATTCATTCAATCACATTTAATTAATTTAATAAAAATATTAAATAAACTTGTAATTAGAATGTTAAATTTTAATGAAAATATTCAAACTAGCATTATTAACCTTATAATCATTCATTCAATCACATTTAATTATTATGTCCCCGATGGGGGACATATATATATGGGTCAGTTGTATTAGTTTTCATTTTAATTTTTAAAACAAACATTTGTATTTACAATGTTTATATATTTTTATTATTAATTTTTTTTTAAATTGTCATTTTGTCATTTGGCTATTGGCCAGAAGCAGCCAACCTCACCATCTCGGGAATCTGCTTCATGCGTAGGCAGCGAGGCTCACGTCAGCAGCATTAACTTGGTTTTTTCGTTGATCGTGCTTGTTATTATTATTAACATTTAACCGGCCATGCCACTATGCTGTATAGTGATTTGGTATTTATTGCGAATCGGACTGGACATGGTGGCAGTGTAGTGCGAAGCATAGATTCCTCGCAAATTTAAAACATGATCAAAGCGACTGGACAGGGAGACAGTGTAGTGCGAAGCATTTATTGAACTGTCATTCAAATTCATGGTACCTTTAATAAATCATTGAACCATACATTCATTCATCTTTGAAGCACCACTCTCCAACGATTATTTTAAATAGGAAAACATAGAATACAGAGCTGCAAAATTCGCCATCAATGGCAGCGGAGCATCAAAATTCACGGCCGACTAGTCTCATCTTAGTGTCTTTTTCCTTAATCTCAAGGTCAGAGGTGGTTCAAGGTCAAGGCACACCACAGTTTGATGCATTAATTTTGTTAAGAGACTCTACTCTTGACGCAGGAAACAACAATAAAATCAATACATCGGCGAAGCCCAACTTCCCGCCTTACCACAGAGATTTTTCTGGTGGGATACCCACTGGACTCTTCTCTAATGGAAAGCTTACTTCAGATTTCTTGGGTATAATCTCTAAATACTCAACGTTTATATTTCTATATACATTCCAAGGATTAATATTTTTTCTCAGTCTCATTTCTGTATATTTTGAGCTGCAGCTTCGACCTTGGGTATCAAAAAAACAATCCCTACATACCTCGACCCACAACTGACGTCGGACGATTAAATCACCGGAGTCACATTCGCCTTGGCTGACTCTGGCCATGACAACGCTACTTCAGAGAGTGGAGTAAGTAAAAAGCCATGGCCAGTTTAGGCGTTCATGGGCATTGTACTTACTTGGTTGGTTTCCTGTACCAAAAGTGATGGCATTTTACATGTTTTTGTAGAATGTAATAAGTTATGAGCAACAAATACAATATCTGTGTGAATACCAGTCACAATTACGAGGTATGGTAGGACCGCAAGAAGCTTCCAGAATTATTAGTGAGTCCCTGTATTACATTGGTACATGGTGCTGCAAAGTATAAGGCCATTGGGCGAGGTTTTGTGGTGCGACATGAGAAATATACAGAGAATTACACGCTTTATTCAAGGAGCCACTTTATTAAGGGACTGGAGATGATGATGCTTCTCTTTGTCTATAACATCTATTGCTCCCCAGCAAAAGATTTTTTTTCTTACCTATTAACCACACTTTCCATGTGGTTTTTGGTGGTGGCAAGACTCCCAATTTCTCTGTGCCTTACCTAGAAGGTCAATTAAGTACTCGTGGTAAGTGTGGTGGCAAGACTCCCAATTGCTCCGTGCCTTACCTGGAAGGTCAATTAAGTACTTGTGGTGAGTGTGGTGGCAAGACTCCCAATTGCTCCGCGCCTTACCTGGAAGGTCAATTAAGTACTCGTGGTAACTGTGGTGGGAAGTTCTAATGGATGGCTGGGTTTCCCGTCCAACCATACCAACGAACAACCCAGCCGGTTCAATAATAAAGTTTCGTGATGTAACAGTTAGTTAAAGGTGAATAAAATAAGGGAAGGTATCGCTAAATGAAAGGCAGCTAGGTGTTTATTCCTTCCTAGCTGGTGGGTGCCCAAAAATTACTGAATCAGTATTGGCAACGCTTAGTCATAATAGTCGTCATCATAGTGGCACCAAAAAAGCATCCATCTTAAATCCCTCCATTCATTGGAATAAATGGATAAACAATAGGGGTGTTGTTGGCGTACCTGCAAACAAAAGTTGGGAATCTTGGTGGGAAGAGGAACATGAGCATCTTGGATCTACTGGATTTTGTTGACGATTATTAGAGGGTTTTCTTGCAGATGGATTCTTTTTGTGCTAGTACGGTCTGATGTATCATTTAAACATAACAAATGGAAACAAGAGCATCATTGTAAGTAGTTCTACTGACTTCTTTTACAAATTAGTTTTATTTTTTATTTTTTTTGCATTGACTTTAACAATTTTCTTTGAATGCATTTGTAAAACTAATGGATGTTTTCTAGGTATATGGGCTGTCATGGCTTGTTATTGTGGCTGTAATGCTGGTATTGAAGGTATGTTACTTGCAAATTCAAATCAAAATGCTACTCTAAATTGGTTTTGAATGACATGGCCATAGCCTGCTTCTCGAGCTGTTTCCTACATCATATAAATTGTCCATTGATAAACTCATAATTTTTATGCGAAGTCCAATAGAGGGACAATAAATTTGTGTTTTCCATTTCTTACAAATGTACTGGACTATTTTGCTGGTGGTGTTAGTAGGATGAAAACAGGTTCGCACAAATTTCCAGCTAACGTTCAAACTACTCAAACTCCTTCTATTCCTTGGATTTATCGCAAATGTTGGAACACTATTTTCAAGCCTTGTAGCCTTCATGCCAACAGGGCTTTACTACAGGTGCTTTACTACCGGTACTTAATTGAATGACCTAATTCGTAAATATATTGATTTGAATTCATCACAAGGGCTATATTATTTATATCTTCAACTACTATTTTTTGATATTATTTATATCTTTACCTACTATTTTTTGAAAATTGCAGAAAGTACAAACATGTAGACCAGTGGTGGTTAAGATTGGTTTTTGGGATTCGGTAAGGGCTCTTGCACGTGGTTATGATTATGTAATGGGCATGTTGATTTTTACTTCTGTAGCAGTGCTTAGATGGTTCTTGATATCAAGGTGGTTTTGATATCTAACAGAAAATGCTGAAAATAAACTACCATCAATAGGCCATTCATTTGATTTAAGTGGTTAGGTAATATCTCATTACATGGAAGCGTATTCCAGACCATTATATGATAAAAATCATGGTGAAATAAAAAATTATTTTATGAAAATTATTTTATAGTTATTAATATTATAAAAAAATTACAATTTTCTCACAATCCTTACAGGTTAATGTATTGTCTAATGTTTCTTTTATTATTAAAAATCAATATGGTTGTCGATTTATTCCAACTGGCTCATCATATATATATATAAACTTTAATAAGGTGGAATTAAAAATGGGAAACCTATGCAACCCAGGAAATGTCTTAATTTGGTTTTCTTTTATTATTATTTTAAAATGACATGTAGATTTGCTTAATTTTTTTTTTTTAATTATTGTGTTAGAATGACATTTTATTATTATTAAGTAAAACTTTGATTATTAAACTTTACATATTTCCATTATTTTAAAATAACATTATTTTTAAAATAACAAACTTAAAAATAAAGAGATCGGAGCATAATATAAAATATTTGGAAAAAACTATCATAACCCTGAGCTAATGTTCTCCCTTATGAAATCGGAATCCAAAACTCGAATATTGTGAAACCAAAGCTGATTTCCGTTCCCCAAAATCCTTATTCCAGTGAATTGAACAATTTATCTCTCAAATACATTTGTTGTACTGGAAATAGTCCAATCACATGAAGAGATTTGTAGCGCATCACATCCGTTAATGGTTTTCTGTTTTTTGGTTTTTTTTGTTGTCTGCTTGTGACAGGAGGAAGAGGAAAAGTAGGATGCGTAAGAGGAGTGACTTGCTGTATTTGGAGTTGTTAGAATAGCATTTTATTATTAATTTAAAATGATATGTCGTTTTTAAATTGACAAAAAAAGTTTATTGTTTATACTTTAGATAAATTTACTTTTATCTCAAAGTTAAAAGATTTATACTTTAAATTTAATAAATTCATAATAATTTATTGATTAGATTACAAAAATGATTGTTAGCAATATTTATATGAATTAGACATGCTTTATCCATTCACAAATTTATTTTTCAAATTTAATAATTCATAATAAATCACACAATTTATTGTTAGAAACTATATATGGATTACACACTTTATCCATGCACATAAGATTTATGTGTATTCGGGATATGATCATCTACACATAACTCGTGCATAGCACAACCATAAAAGTTTGTTAACATTTTTCATATATTGTTAACTGATCATATGAATTAGACACACTTTATCCATTCACATATTTATATTTTAAATTTAATAAATTCATAATAAATCACAAAATTTTTTGTTAGCAATGATATATGGATTACACACACTTTATCCATGCACATAAGATTTATGTGTATTCGGGATTTGATCATCTACACATAACTCATGCATAACTCACAACCAGAAAAGTTTGTTAACATTTTTCATATATTGTTAAGTGATCATATGAATTAGACACACTTTAACCATTCACATATCTATATTTTAAATTTAATAAATTCATAATAAATCACAAAATTTATTGTTAGCAATGATATATGGATTACACACACTTTATCCATGCACATAATATTTATGTGTATTCTGGAAATGATCATACACATAACTCATGCATAGCTGATAACCAAAAAAGATTGTTAACATTTTTCATATATTGTTAAGTCCTTAAACATAGAGATTGCATGGTATTTATATGTTAAGTCCTTAAACTTAGAGATTGCATGGCATTCAAATTATTTAAATTAACTTTTTTGGCTTAACATTTATCGTATATTGTTAGGTCCTTAAACTTAGAGATTGCACGACATTTAAATTATCTTCTTTGACTTAAGGATTTAGGTGAATTTGAAGTATTTGATAGTTTTTTTGTGTTGCATTAAGTAATGTCTCCAACTTTACTAAAAGGTATTTCTCTAACACAAAAGCTATAAAAAGGAAAAGGCTAGAAGAAAAACATCCATGCAAAAGAATAGGTATTATCCATTTAAAAGGGTATGCTTCAATGATGTTGTGAGACAATTGCTAGTGGCCTTATTCATGAGGGATATTTTTTTTGTCAATAACGTGGTCCAAAAGGCTCTTTTCTTTACTAATAGTTTCTTATCATTTCATCTTATATTAACACCTATAAGTAACGTCGGGGACATTGCCACCTCGTGGCTCTTGTATTTTCTATATTTAATTGCAAAGTCTAACTTTGATATAATTAGATACAATGAATATTGAAATAATAAATTTATATTTATGGAATTTTTAAAATGATATAAAAATTAATATGCATTTAATTTGATATTTAGATTTTTTTTTTGCTAAGTTAGTGTCTTATATTACAAATAAAAAAGTTAAAAATACATACAATGATATAGTCCTGAGATTTCATGAAGAGAAAATGTCCTAGGCTTCTGCTTAAAAAAAGACTTAAATCATCCATAGTCTTTGCATCTCGTCAAATGAATAACTCCCAAAATCATATATTCCATTTCAAATGCATTTATTTATACATGAGATGTGGCAGTTTAGTTTCATCTACCAACCAACCTTTTCAGCTTCCTACATGACTATTCATATTCATATTCTATTTACATTATTTATGTAATATATGGAATCATAATATGAGGATTTATTTTCCAACATTCCCCATCTTAATCCGAAGGTATGTTTGTGAGTCCGAGCATGGTTGTAGATATTTCAAATTTTTCTCGTTGAAGTGCTTTTGGTGAAGATGTCTACAATTTGCGCATTTGTGGAACAATGTGTTGAAATATTGTAACTTAAAACGATATTCTAAATGTATTTTACTGATGTAACCCAAGGGAGATGTTATTATTCTTCTGACAGGGTGTTACTATTGTATTTGGTCATCATAGAGTCATGAGGTAAATCCTCCATTGTAATTCGGGTCATTAGTACCCTAATGAATAATATAATATACTATTTTGAGTCTTCCTAAGTGAAGTGGTCCCAAACAGTTTAGTGGGGCCGACCTGTTTAGGGTAAAAGCTAGTTGGATCAATGTGTACAAATAGGAGAGTTGTGATTCTTATTTGGACACAGACTCACTCACTTGAGTAGCACATAGGAGAGATAGAGAAAATAAAAGGAGGAGAATACTTGTTTTTGGGGTTATATCTTATACATCTAATACAGAGGAAGTTTTGGCTAGGTTTTCTTCCACTTGAGGGTTTCCCAAGATAAAAACTGTGTCTATCTTATGATTGCGTTTCTTTCAATGATTCTGCATATGAAACTATTGTGATTTTGAATTGAACCGCTAATGATATCTAGTCTAGCATATGAAATATTAACATGGTATCAGAGCTAGCCTGAAAAGAACAACTTTCACAAGGTGAAACTTTCTCTCCTCCCTCTTCGGAATAAATTAGGGTTTCTGGAAAATTTGGAATTTGGAAGATCTACTTGCATAGAAAGTTACGCCTCCACAGAGCACATCTATTCAGCCCAGGATCAAATTTTTTGGGTGGTTTAATCTCTGGGAAATCCAAACCCTAGTTTGTTCCTGAACCAGAAAATTGTAGAAAACCAGAACCAAAAATTCTGTAGAGCTGCAACCTCGCAAGTAGGATTTGAAGGGTGAAGATTTGGGATCTCCAGAAATCAGTTGGACCAACCAACTCGCCTCAGTCAAGAACATATACTGGTAAGTTCAACCTCCTATTTTGAGAAATTTCATTTTTTAGTGACCTACTAGACAAGATGGCCCCAAGCACTAAGCTTGAGGACAAATTTGAAGGCCTAGAAAACTTCCTAGATTAGAAGTATAGGGTTGGTCTCATTATGAAAGAGAATGGCTTTGATAAGTACATCAAGTATGAGATTGCAGAATCTAAAGAAGATGAAGCTAAGGAGAAGCATGAACAAGACCTAATCAAGGAACTGAGCATCATTGCTGATTCTATTAAGGACCACTTGATCCCTCAACTATCATCTAATAAGACACCTAAGAAGATGTATGATGCAGTTTCTAGAATGTATGAGGGAAGGAACATCAATAGAAAGATGAATTTGAGAGCTCAACTGAAGGGAACCAAGATGAGCAAAGGAGAGTCTATTCAAGATTACATCACAAGGGTCTACCAGTTCAAATAATAACTAAGTGCTATTGGAGACACCCTTGATGAGGATGAACTAGTTATGACTAATCTCAATGGTCTCACTAAACCTTGGGACTCATTCATATACAAACTTTGTGTGCAAAGTATGAAGTTTGACATAGTATGGGAAGATTGCATATAAGAAGAAGCTAGAGTATCCAAAAGAGAATCTCTACTCAGAGAAGAAGATCAGGCCCTAGCCACCCATACTAAAGGAAGGAAACAAACAAACTTCAAGAAGAGTAATCATAAGCCTTCAAAGAAGAAGTTTTAGAAGAAGAAGAAGGATTACTCAAAGAATCAATTCTACAAATTTCATAAGATATGACACCTAGCCAGAGAGTGTCCATCACCAAATAAGAACAACAACAAGAGACGTCATGCTCATCTATCTTAAAATGAGAATGAAGAAGAAGAAAGACCTCGAAAGAGACTAACTAGAGTTGATCACGTATAAGAATATATGTTATTCTCTGCACTCTCTGGGTCTGTAACACCTGGAGAAGATACATGGCTTATTGATAGTGGTGCCTCAAAGCACATGACATGGAAGAATCAAACTCTATCAAGACTTAAAGAAAAGAACTCTCCCCAGAAGGTATAATTGGGAGTTGACTATCAATATCCCATCAAATTGGTGAATGAAGCTACAAGCTTGACTCTGGGACTTGCATGAAGATGAATGAAGTACTATATGTACCAGTTTTGAAAAAGAACTTACTTTCCATCTCTACTATATATAAGAAAGGATATAGAGTTTCTTTTATAGATGGGAAAGTACTTATGTGGTGTAAAGGAAAGACACTTGAATATGTTGTGGTCATTGGAGAAGAAGAAGGAGGACTGTACAAGCTCAAAGGAAATCTAGAGACAACCCTTATCCATGAGACTACCAACTCAAGTGAACTGTGGCATAGGAGACTTGCTCACATAAACTACAAAGCATTTCCCTATGTGAGCAAGGTGGTAATAGGGTTACCAGATCTAAAGATAGAACATGAGGGAACTTGCAAAGGATGTGCGGAAAGAACATCAAGAATCCTTTTCCAAAAAGAGAAACAAAGACCAAAGCTACGTTGGAACTAATTCATTTTGATGTATGTGGTCCTATGCCCTCCATATCCTTAAGTGGATATGAGTATTATGTCACATTTATTGATGATTGTTCAAGAAAGACTTGGATATACTTCTTGAAGAATAAGAGTGAAGTGTTCAGGAAATTCAAGGAATTCAAAGCCTTGATAGAGAACCACTCAGAAAAGAGAATCGAGACACTGAGATTAGATAATGGTGGAGAATACACTTCAAAGGAATTTTAAGCATTCTATAATGAGGCAGGACTCAAGAGGGAACTAACCACTCCCTATAATCCCCAACATAATGGTGTTGCATAAAGAAAGAATAAAATTATCATGGAAGTAGTAAAGACCATGATTCATGACCAATACCTCCCTATGCACCTATGGGTTGAAGCAGCAAGAACAACTGTATATGTGCATAATATATTATCTAACAATGCTCTTGGATTCAAGACTCCTAAAGATATGTATACAGGAAAGAAATCTAAAGTGAGCCATCTCAAGATATTTGGTTTCCCAGTATATGTAGATATTCCGAAAGAGAAGAGAACCAAATTGGATCCTTCTGGAAAGAGAGGAATATTTGTTGGATACTATGAAGTCTCCAAATATTTCAGGATATACATCTCGAGATTCCATCATATCGATATTAGTGGGGATGTAAAATTTGATGAAGAGACAAATCTTAAGAAATCTAGAAGGTGTAAGCTTGAAGAAGTACATGAAGAGGATGTACCTTCCAGAATGGTAGAAGTTAAACCGTCTCCTAAAATAGTAGCATCTGAATATCATGACATGCTAGAACCTCAGGAGACACCTACTATGGATATCTCTTGAAAGATAAAACGTGATTGGGTAAGAGAAATCATACAAGAAGCAGAGCGATATGGAGCTATAGAAGGCTCCACAAGAACTAGGAAAAGATCAAATCCATATCCCAGTTATGTAGATTTGATGTGTAACCTTGTAGATCAAGAACCCACCAACTATGAGGAAGATGCATAGACGAAAGAATGGGTTGAAGGAATGACGAAAGAATACCAGTTGATAATGAAGAATGATGCTTGGGATATAGTTCCCAAAACCATAAAACAACAGTGCCGTATCTTTGAAATGGATCTACAAGGTAAAACATGCTGTTGATGGAAGTATTGAAGAGTACAAAGAAATATTTGTGTCTAGAGGATTCTCTTAGAAAGAGGGAATCGATTATGAAGAGAAATTTGCACCAGTAGCAAGGTACACTTCCATCAAAACTATCATCACACTTTCTTCCATGATGAAATGGCACTTACACCAAATGGATGTAAAGACAACCTTCCTTAATGGTGTGATTGAGGAAGAGGTTTACATTGAATAACCACAAGGATTTGAAGTCGAATACAGAGTGACTGATGTATGCAAGTTGAAAAAGGATATGTATGGACTGAAGCAAGCTCCTAGAGGTTGATATGGTAGAATATATAACTTCTTGACAAGCTTGAGATTTACCCAAAGTAAAGAAGATCCTAACCTTTACATGAATATTATGGATGATGAACCTATCATACTATTTTGTATGTGGATGATCTATTTTTGACTGGAAATGAGAAACATATCACATATTGCAAGAAGAAGCTAGATGTAGAATTCAAGATGAAAGATCTTGGATTTATGCATTATTTTCTAGGGCTGGAAATGTGGCAGATCCTAGAAGGAATCTTTATGAATCAAGGTAAGTATGTAGTATAAATCTTGAAAATATTTGATATGTTGGATTGTAATTCCATGGACACACCCATGGACACCAACCTGAAGCTGTTGTCTGATGAGACATCAGATTTAGTGGATATGACTCGTTACAAACATATTATTGGGTCATTAATGTATTTGACGAACACAAGGCCAGATATACGCTTTGCTGTGAACACCTTGAGTCAATATCTAGTTAAACCCAAACGGGTTCACCTGATAGTTTCAAAGAATTTGATGGGGTATCTAAAAGGTACAATTGATTTGGGATTTTACGATGGGAAGGATCATGACTACAAAATATATGGATATACAGATTCAGATTGGGCAGGAAGTTCTGCAGATAGGAAGAGCACCTCAGGTGGATGTTATTGTCTGGGATCCTCCATGATCTCATGGTTTAGTAAGAAATAGTCTAGTATTTCTCTCTGTACAGTCGAAGCAGAGTGCATTACAGCTTGCTCTGCTTGTTTTGAAGAGATATGGTTTCAGAATATGATGTCATGATTGTTTGACATGGAGTTAGACACCACAATGATTCTCTATGACAACTAGAGTTGTATAAAGATGTCGACGAACCCGATGTTCCATGAAAAATCGAAGCACATAGAAATCTGATATTTTTATATAAGGGATATGGTACAAAAAGGAACAATCAAGCTCTAGTATGTGAGTACCGATGAGCAAGTTGCTGATGTACTGACCAAGCCTCTATCTCAAGTAAAGTTTAAATATTTCTGCGAAAATATTGGTGTAGTTCGAAAATACCTTCCCTGCAAGGAGGAATAATGATGGAACTACAAATGATGAAGATATGGACCTTCTTCGAAAAGGAAGATCAGGTCGAAGACATGAACCCTCCTTAGACAAATGGGAACAAGGTTGATAATATGGAACTTCCCAAGAAAGGGGGAGTAATGATGAGATTGACATTGATGATGGATGACAGTGATGATGAAGGTCTAACATTATCTTGTGTATGATAGTATCCTCTCTTAAGGATGGAGGGTATGACATTGTGCTCATGAGAGTGGTCCTTACTAAGGATGGCCCTGCAGATGTTACTCTCGCATGGAGAGTACCCACATTCAGTTGTGGATACTGTAGAACACTCGCTTAGGAGTGGTCCTAACCTCATTGGCAAGGATGCTCTATGACAAGACTGACATTTTCTACGAAGTCGAGATCTGCTCTGCATACAATACTCTTGTATGGAGAGTATGCCTACATTCATATGTAGATACCATAGAATAACACTTGCTTGGGAGTGGTCCTAACCTTAGTGGTATGGATTCTCTATGATGATTCCTCATGGACGTCGTGGTAAGGATGTTCTACGATGAGGGCCAACATTTTGTATGCGGTCAAGATATTCTCTGTAGACAATACTCTTTCTTGGAAGAGTATGCCTACACGTACGTGTAGATACCATTGTATAAAACTCACTTAGGAGTGGTCCTAACCTCAGTGGTATGGATGGTCTACGATGAGTCCTCATGGATGATAGGACCTGCATTGGGTGCAGTCTAGATCTACATTCAGTTGTAGATGATTCAATTGATCCATGTTATGGACTAGGATGATGGAGGATTGCATCATCCTTAGACTGACATCCTAAAGTGACAGGGATTGATCATCCCGTAAATAGATCATGTGTACTACAAGTAGCGAGGTGGAAAAGGATCAAGAAGATCGAAGTACTACTGAAAAGGATCGAAACGATCGAAGTGTTGCTTCTATGAAGGATAAAAAATATCGGAGTACTGCTACAAAGGACCGAAGATCGAAGTGCTTCTATAAAGGATCGAGAATATCAAAAGTGCTGTAAAGGATCGAAGATCAAAGTACTATTGCAAATAATCAGAAGATCAAAGTGCTACTACGAAGGATCGAAAGATCGAAGTGTTTTTTCCAAAGGATCAAGTGATCGTGTGATGCATAAGATGAATACATTAAAGAGTAACTGTTCCAGTTACTGATTGTGAAAACTTCCTATGGCGTATATATGTATTACCACAATACTATTAAAGATATTGTCTCTCTGTTCTCCTATAGTCTATGAGGATGTTTTCAGTAGAATAACCTTCTCGTTAAGGGGGAGTGTTGAAATATTGTAACTTCAAAAGATATTCTAAATGTATTTTACTGATGTAACCCAAGGGAGATGTTATTATTCCTCCGATGGGGTGTTACTATTGTATTTGGTCATCATAGAGTCATGACGTAAAGCCTCAATTGTAACTCGGGTCATTAGTACCCTAATGAATAATATAATATATTGTTTTGAGTCTTCCTAGGTGAATTCGGTCCAAACAGTTTAGTGGGGACAACTTGTTTGGGGTAAAAGTCAGTTGGGTCAATGTGCATAAATAGGAGAGTTATGATTCTTATTTGGACACAGACTCACTCACTTGAGTAGCACATAGGGGAGAGAGAGAGATACTGAAAAGAAGGAGGAGAATACCTATTTTGGGGGTTATATCTTATACATCTTATACAGAGGAAGTTTTGGCTGGGTTTTCTTCCCCTTGAGTGTTTCCCAGGATATATACTGTGTCTATCTTGTGATTGTGTTTCTTTAAGTGATTCTGCATATGATATTGTTGTGATTTTGAATTGAACACTAATGATATCTAGTCTATCATATAAAATATTAACATGGTATCAGAGCTAGCCTAAATAGGACGACTTTCAGAAGGTGAAACTCTCTCTCCTCTCTCAAGTGTCATGTAAGAAGACACCTAAGAAGATGTATGATGCACTTTCTAGAATGTACGAGGGAAGGAACATCAACTGAAATATGAATCTGATAGCTCAATTGAAGGGCACCAAGATGGCTAAGGAGAGTTTATTCAATATTACTTCACAAGGGTCTCCCAGTTCAGAGAATAGCTAAGTGCTATTGGTGACACCCTTGATGAGGATGAACTAGTTATGACTGCTCTTAATGGTCTCACTAGACATTGGGACTCATTCATACAAACCCTGTGTGCCAGAAAAGAAAGTATGAAGTTTGAAATAGTATGAGAAGATTGCATACAAGAAGAAGCTAGAGTATCCAAAAGAGAATCTCTACTAAGAGAAGATGATCAAGCCCTAGCCACCCATACTGAACGAAGAAAACAAGCAAACTTCAAGAAGAGTAATCATAAGCCTTCAAAGAAGAAGTTTTAGAAGAAGAAGAAGGATTAATCAAAGAATCAATGCTACAACTGTCATAAGATATGACACCTAGCCAAAGAGTGTCCATCACCAAAGAAGAACAAAAACAAGAGACATCATGCTCATCTAGCTCAAGATGAGAATGAAGAAGAAGAAAGACCTCGAAAGAGATAACTAGAGGAAAATATGTAAAAGAATATATGTTTTTCTCTCCACTCTCTGGGTCTGTAACACTTAGAGAAGATACATGGCTTATTGATAGTGGTGCCTCAAAGCACATTACATGGATGAATCAAACTCTATCAAGACTTAAAGAAAATAAATATCCCTAGACGGTATTATTGGGAGATGACTATCAATATCCCATCAAAGGTATTGGTGAATCAAGCTACAAGCTTGAATCTGGGACTTAAATGAATATGAAGGAAGTATTGTATGTACTAGGTTTGAAAAAGATCTTACTTTCCATATCTGCTCTATATAAGAAAGGATATAGAGTTGCTTTTATATATGGATAAGTAATTATGCGGTCTAAAGGAAAGACACTTGACGATGCTGTGGTCATTAGAGAAGAAGAAGGAGGACTGTACAAGCTCAAAGGAAATCCAAAGAGAACCCTTATCCATGAGACCACTAGATCAAGTGAACTGTGGCATAGTATAAAACTCACTTAGTAGTGGTCCTAACCTCAGTTTTATGGATGGTCTACAATGAGTCCTCACGGAAGATAGGGCCTACACTGTGTGCGGTCAAGATCTACATTTAGTTATAGATGATTCAATTGATCGATTTTATGGATCATGATGATAAAGGATTGCATCATCCTTGGACTCACGTCTTAAAGTGATAGGGATTGATCATCCCGCAAATAGATCATGTCTACTACAAGTAGAGAGGTGAAAAACGATCAAGTAGATCGAAGTATGGTTGCAAAGGATCAAGAATATCGAAGTACTATTGAAAAGGATTGAAATGATCAAAGTGTTACCGCTACGAAGGATCAAGAATATCATAGTACTGCTACAAAGGATCGAAGATAGAAGTGTCTCTATGAAGGATTTAGAATATCAAAAGCACTGCAAAGGATTGAAGATTGAAGTACTACTATAAAGGACCAGAATATCAAAGTGTTGCTATGAAGGATCAAAAGATCTAAGTGTTGTTTCCAAAGGATTAAGTGATCGTGTGATGTAGAATATGAATACATTGAAGAGTAACTGTTCCAGATACTGATTGTGAAAACTTCCTATGACCTATAGATGTATTACCTCGATACTGTTAAAGATATTGTATCTATGTTCTCCTATAGTCTATGATGATGTTGTGAGTATAATAACCTTCTAGTTAAGGGGGAGTGTTGAAATATTATAAATTCAAAGGATATTCTAAATGTATTTTACTGATGTAACCCAAGGGAGATGTTACTATTCCTACGACAGGGTGTTAATATTGTACTTGTTCATCATAGAGTCATGAGGTAAAACCTCCATTGTAAGTTGAGTCATTAGTACCCTAATGAATAATATAACATATTGTTTTGTGTCTTCCTAGATGAAGTCGACCCAGATAGTTTAGTGGGGCTGACTTGTTTAGGGTAAAAGTCAGTTGGCTCAATGTGTATAAATAAGAGAGTTGTGATTCTTATTTGGACACAGATTCACTCACTTGGTTAGCGCATATGAGAGAGAGAGAGAGAGAGAGAGAGAGAGAGAAAGGAGGAGAATACCTGTTTTTGGGGTTATATCTTATACATATTATACAGAGGAAGTTTTGGATGGGTTTTCTTCCCCTTGATGGTTTCCCAGGATAAATACGGTGTCTATCTTGTGATTTTGCTTCTTTTAGTGATTCTGCATATGCTACTACTGTGATTTTGAATTGGACACTAATAATATCTAGTCTAGCATATGAAATCTTAACACAATGTTGTAAATGAACCATCTTGGCTTGTACATGATGTCGAATCATATGGTACTTTGTGTTGATGTGCTTGGTTCGATCATGAATATTGGATTCTTGGCTAGATTGATTGTAGAAGTGTTATTTCTCAATAAGGGCATGGAATTTTCTTTCTTCTCATGCAAATCTTCAAGTATCTTCTCAAGACACACAATCTCCTTTGTTGCTTCTGCAGTTTTCACATATTATGCTTTTGTTGTCAAATATTCTAGAACTATCTGTTTGCATGATCTCCAAGAAATAGTTGTTGATCCAAGACTCATTTAGTATCCAAAAGTTGTCACTCCTATCTCTTTGTCGCCATCGAATTTTGAATCACTGCACTTAGTGAGTTTGAATTCTTCCACCTTAGCATACTTGAGTCTAAAGTATTGAGTCCCCTTCAAGTACCTTAGAACTCTTTTTGTAGCGGACTAGTGTACTTCACAAGGTTTGCACATAAATAGGGAAAGAATGACAACAATATAAGAAATATTATATGGTCTAGTAGTGGTAAGTTAGATAAGGATTCCTACAAGTTTTTGGTACTTGATGTGAGATTCAACTTTTGTTCCATTGGAGTTAAGAGAGGGTTGCATTTTGTCATGCAAAATCTGTTCAACAATTCCCCAATATACTTTTTTTTTGAGATATGAATATGTACTTAAGATGTTGAGTCACTTCAATTCCTAAGTAATAATGAAGATGTCCTAGATTAGTCATTTCAAATCCTTTCTTCAAATATTTCTTTATGGATGCTATATAACTTTCATTGTTCCCAATAATCAAAAGGTCATCTACATACACCACAAGAAGCACAATATATCTTCCAAGTTTATTCACAAATAATGTTGTGTCATCAAGATTATAATGTTTGAAATTTAGGTTTAGAATATTCTAGGTTAACTATTCATACCATGCTCTAGGTTCTTGTTTTAGGCCATACAAGGATTTGAAAATTTTGCATACCTTGTGTTCTTCTCCGTTCAACAAAGTTGTTTTTAGATTCATCTAGTGGACTTTCCACCCATTTTTTGCTGCCAAGGAGAGAAAAGTGTAGATGATATCCCATTTTGTTGTGGATGAGAATTTTTCTTCATAGTCAATTCCTTCTTTTTGTGCATAGATTTTTTCTGCGATCCTTGCTTTGCTCTTGTCAATTGATGCATCTGATTTGTATTTGTTCTTGTATACCCACTTGTATACAATTGGTTTGGTTCCAACTCGATGTTCAACCAGCTTCCAGGTTCCATTCTTTATGAGTGCATCATATTCACTCTGCATGGATTCTTTCCATTTATCACATGCATCAACTTCTATAAAGGAAGTTGATTCAATGTTAGAAGGTAAATTCGATTCACAATCAAATGAGACATCTATGTCATCACTTGAGTTATCCACTTCTCCTCCATCTTCTTTTCTGGTCGAGCTTCTCGTTCCCGTCTTTCCAAATTCATCTGGATGGACACTTTCAAGTGTCTTTATGGCCCATTTTGCAACCATCTTCGATGGTCCAGGTTGATTAGTTAGAGGTGCTTCATTCTCTCCAAGGTTCATTCTACCAATCCTTGCAATCACATTATCCAGTTCAGGTGAAGTGGTCTAAACTTCTCCTTGACTTTCTTCATGAGGGGGTTTTGATGCTTCAAAAGGAAATTACAGAGATTGATCCTGATCCAAGAGCAGTATCCCCCCTTCAAGATGTGGAATTTCACTATCAAATTCATAACATATTTTTAGATGGGACAAATTCTCCAGATGATTAAGATGTCTTTCAATAGACTTGTCATTTTTATTAGTTTCAAGAAAAAAGACATCTCTGGAAACAACAAATTTCTTGTTTACCTCATCATAAAGATGGTATGAATTGCAAGTGTTTGGATACCCCAAGAAAATTCATCTTTGACTTTTTGCACCAAGTTTGTTTCTTTTCTCCTTTGGTATTAAGGCATAGCAGGTGGAACCAAAACCCCCGAGATGCCTAACCGAAGGAAGGTGGCCAAACAACAATTCATGTGGAGTATTATATTCAAGAGCATGATATGGAATTCTATTTCTTAAATATGCTGCACATACTACTGCATCACCCCAAAACATCAGTTTCACATTCTTCAAAAATATCATTGATCTTGCCATATTCATTAATGTTCTATTCATCATTTTTGCTACACTGTTTTATTGAGGATTGTAAGGAACTAAAGTTTGATGTGCAATTCCATGTATGCAAAGATAGTCTTCAAATTCATTAGAGGTGCAATCTTACCATTATCAGAATGGAATGTACCAATACAAGATTGTGGTTGATTCTCTATCCATGCATGAAATTTCTTGAACATTTGAAATGCTTCGTACTTTGTCTTCAATAAATATACCCAACACGTTCTTGAATAATCATCAATAGAAGTCATGAGGTACTTATTACCATTTGTAGAAGAAATTGGCATGGGTCCACATAAGTCATAATGGATCTATTCTAACTTTCTGCATGCTCTGAATTTAGACTCTTGAAATGGATGCTTACTATGTTTTCCTAGTATGCATGCATCACATTTGTTTCTTTACTTAGGAATAGTGGGAAAAACATATACACCATTTTTTATTAACAAACAAAGATTTTTATAATTCAAGTGACCAAATATTTCATGCCACATTAAATTGGATGACAAATCACCTTCTTCATATTGAGATATGTAGGCAAAGTTTTGAACTATTGCATAACAACCCTTCAACTTCAACAACTTTCCATCTTTATATCTGGTCATGACAACCTTGTTGTTAGAGGACTTCTTTATCTCTACAATTCCATCAAACATGTGGATGGAATGGCCTTGCTGTCGAATATGCACTATGGGAATCAAGCTTCTCTACAACTCTGGAAAATAGAGAACATTCTTTAACACAAAATCATGGAAATTAGGAAGCTTGATCCTGATTGAACTAGTTCCCCTTGGTTTGAGACCATATTTGTCTGCAAAGTATACTATTCCATTTTCAATGTCATTTAGTTCTTCAAAACAATCTTTTATAAAATTCATGTGAGAAGTTCCACCATTATCAAGCTACCAACAATATTTGTAATGTGAAAGAGAATTTATTTCATTAATATCAAGATTACAATATGCAACTATACAATCAACAAAATCAGGGGCTTTACCAACCTATTTATTTTTATTTTTCTCTTATTTATTCTTATTGTGTCTTCCTTCGATGGAATCCCAAGGAGGCCAACACTAATCTACTTCATGTCCATTATTCCCACAAATCTTGCACTTCATATTTGATCTTTTGCTTGAGTTGTTTCTGCCCCCTCAACTTCTAAAATTTCTTCTTTTGCATCTCTTTTGCTGCTATCTGCCTTGGAAGGTTCTTTGGGATGATTCTTTTCTTTTTGAACAAAGCAAAGGTATTCTGTAGAAGGATCTCTTGACTTCTTTCCAAAGGCTTTCTCTCTATCTGCAATCTTTTCTACCAGCGCATTAAAGGTGAGGTCTTTGAACTTGTTGCTTGCTTGTAGGGACTCAAGGTAGTTTGAGTGAGTTGAATAAAGTGACTTCAAAAATGTTGCAAGTGGAAGGTCAGGTTTCATACTAGATGCTTGGATTTTATGCGTGATTTCTATGATCTCATTTGAAACCAGCATAGGATCATTATCTTTTACTTCAAGAGTGAACAATTTTAACATTAGCTGAATTAATCTCATCTCAGAATATGATTCATACAAGTCTTTTAATGTCTTTAATGCTTAAAAACATCATTTTTCAAGAAAAATATGTCGGCTCGCCTATTCACTAATAATGTAAGTGATCATAGCTAAAGTTTTCTTGTCTCTGGATGCTAATTAGAAAGTTCTCTGTCTTATGTAGGAGGTTTTGGATCAATGGTTATGACTGCATATGCTTCTGTCTGAATTGTCTTTCCTTCACAAATCCCATCCCATAGGTCATTGTATATGATGGTTGATTTTATCTTTCTAGAAAATTATGGAAATATGTCATTTCCAGTGAGAACAACACAAACTATTGATTCCAAAGAGTGCATCACTAATATGGAACCTACAACTTACATAATACTTGAATAAAAATATGGGATGCAAGTTTGACTTCCTTCTCCTTTACAAATTACAATATGATTATGTAGCTTATTAAACAATTATGTAGCCCTATAAAAACAATTTTGTATCCCTATAAAAAGAATTATGTATCGAGGTATTTAATTAGATCTAGAGTGCTATTACATTAAATATCCTCATCTCTTATGATATTTTAAGAATACATTTACAATTTGTTCAACAACCACAATATCACTCTAATACAAATATATTGCAGCAGAAAAGAGTAGGTTGCAACAATTCTGATGCAATATACTTCACAATATATTTACAGCAACAAATTTAATGACATGAGCAGTCTCATTCTTTCAAGTCTCTCTTACACCAACAGAGCTCTTCATAGAGATAGAGTAATGTTAAACACACACACTTCTTGTAGACAAATAAAAGAAAGTTAGGCATCAACTCCAACAATTCAATTCTTTATGCATTCAAGATCAAGAAGATGGACAATCACAACAATATTCTCTCACGCAGTGTGTGGTCACATCTTCAAGTCATTGAGTGACACAACTTTAATTCATAGTAGTTCAGAAGGAATATACACTCTTTCACACAACAACATATATCATCCACCATAGGCTTCAATATCTCATATACATAAGTCACAGTCCTCTTTCAAACAATGCAAATGAAAATATTTGCAGACTTTTCACTTAAACTCCATGCATAGAAATTAGGGTTTATGTATTTCCCAATGAATAATTTCGATGCAGAATACAAAGCATTTTACCTCCCCATAGTTGAATACTGGAAATATTCTTGTGACTGACCTCACGTTTAGACTCAGTGAATATGCACAATATCTCACCACGAGTTCACTTTAAAGAGAAAAACTCCAAGAATACCACGATCTTTGGAAATCGTCTAGTGAATGGAGTGCATCACAGATTCACATGCAATAAGTACCGAGTCTCTCCTCTGCAACAACGTGACTTCACTCAGCACGTCGATTATTCCAATATTCGAGTGAATAGTATGAGGATTATTTCACACATCGAAT
This sequence comes from Pseudotsuga menziesii, assembly GCA_001517045.1. Classification (NCBI taxonomy): domain Eukaryota; kingdom Viridiplantae; phylum Streptophyta; class Pinopsida; order Pinales; family Pinaceae; genus Pseudotsuga; species Pseudotsuga menziesii. The sequence goes on from LPNX010006488.1 coordinate 298,129, forward strand.
ATCCTGCGGATGAAGGTCGCATATGTGGTGGGAATGTCGCACAAGACAATTTGTAATCAAAATTTTGATTTAAATCATGGGTTTGTAGATGGAGGGAGTCTTAACACCGAGATGGTACTCACAATAACATAATGAGTGCATGCTATATGAAAAGGGATGGTGGTGAAAAGGAGATGCTTCATATACAAAATCAGGGTTAGGTATATGATGAATTTTATGTATAACAATAACTCAATCGTTCTGGTAGAGAGTAGTAAAAAACGCGCATGAAATTGAGGGAGTAAATAATGCATATAATATCCAAAGGACCATTTCATACCTTAGTTTCACCCAAAACGTTCCTCAAGTCAGGTATGGACCTATCAAGAGGATAGCGTATGTATTGAATGCACACATGTTGGTAGGAGAAACATGCATATGTAGACTAAGGAGGGGCAGGAATCCTGCAATGAATTTGGCAGAGGGAAGAACTGATGGTTTGGCAGGAAGAATGATAGGACTGAAATGGATCTAGGAGTTATGGAAGGTGGCTCTAATATCACTTTCAAATGAATAAATCCTGAATTCATATATTCCACTGTAAAGGCATTTATTTATACATGACATATGGCAGTCGAGTTTCATCTACCAACCAATAATTTCAGCTTCCTATGTGACTCTTCATATTCATATTCTATTTACATTATTTACATAATATATGGAACCATAATTTGAGGATTAGGTTTCATATTCATATTCTATTTACATTATTTACATAATATATGGAACCATAATTTGAGGATTAGGTTTCCAACACATCGATAGATCAACTATAAATTCTAGAGACAGTTTGTAGTAGTCTTCTACTATACCAAGTATTTCTACAAATTTCTAGATGAACAAAATGTTTAATAGAAAATTTCATGACTATATTGATAATAAATACAAGCTTGAACACTATTGGACTAAACCTACTACTTGCATACATAATGCAAGAGACTATAGAAAACCTTGTCTTATAATCAGTCTAAGACAAAATATAATGTGGATCCAAATTTCAAACCCCCGTGGAGCAAGAGGCTTAAGCCATTACTACACCTTTGTTTATGGAGCTTATTCCAAATGCCTCTCGTGTAGAGGATGTTCCACTGTGTCATCTTATGATTCAAGTAAAGTCCAAACTCATGTTGCCACCATCCACCCTAGGAATTTATGTTGGTTTTATGTCTTCCATGTCAGTTTCTAGAGCTTGTAGGTCCTCTTCTTTCTTTTTATTCTCCTCTTCACCGTGATATTGAACCTCCATCATTGTTGTCACTGTAGGGGTTCTGGCTTCAGGAGATAGTACATCGATTTAAGCCTTCGCAATCACTGTAAAATAGAGAAAGAGAAAATTGAACATGGTTGTAATGTACCCACACCATTCTACCATGACCTATACATAGAATTTTATGTCCTTAACATGAGACTCCTCATTCTCTCCTAGGATTATTACATAATTTTGAATGTCCAAGAGAATGTCCACCATTGTAGATAGGTGTCTCTCGATGCCTCTACTGGCATCCACCAAAGGGACACCCTCTACCACGGTCCACAACCATCTTGGCAACTGGGAGTGCAAAGTATTTCTTGCACCACGACAGTGAGGGCATCCTAAAATTTCCATTAGAAATTTTCCAGACAATTGTCCACCACTATGAAAGAGTTGGTGTTAGAAGTGGAGGAAGAGAGCTTCAAGTAGTGCATGTTTCTATGTCTACATGCCCTTAAGGAATTTATTGAACCATAGGTCACCATCATTAACATCATTACTCTCCAATTAATTCAAAGGGATGTGATTTTAACGCACCACCTTCTCAAACTCCCTTTCCATCTTGTTTCCCATTGCATCATTTTGATTCATATGCAAACGCCTAGCTGTCACCCCATTTGGGGATATTTAAAATTATAAGTTATATTAATCATAAGGTCATCTTAAATCTGTTATAAAACTTAACTGCATTTTTTTATATAACTTAACTTCCGAATTTTGGGTGCCTCCTCCCAACTAGGTCACGCCTAAGGGGGATTGAACCTAGGTCGCTTTGCTGATGAGACCCAAATCTCAACCAATTGAGCAGGTAGGAATTGACAACCTTTGGATTTTTAATATAAAGTAAACATAGTATTTTTAATATGAAAAAACAACCTAATATTATGACCATTCAGACACATTTTTCATTTTTAAAGTTATCTTTTTAAGTCTTAATCTTAATGAAATCTTAATCAACTTGCAAAAATAGTTTACCATCCACCCCAATTTATTCTACAAGATCATAGATGAAAAAATATCCCTTCAAAATATTATTCTTCTAAAAGAGCTTCACTTCCACCCTAGATTTATCCTTACACAATCATGGATGAAAATTTCTCCCTTCGTACTTTAGGTCTTTCAAAAATAACTTAGCATTCACACTAGATTTATCCTAGATGAAAATTATTTCCTTCACATACTTGTTTAGTGTAGTCTTCATTATTTTTTTCAACGTTTACGTTGGATTTGTCTTTACACAATCATATATGAAATGTGCGTCCTTCAAAGTATTCCTAATATCTACTTTAGATTTATTTTTCTTTGAAAAATATGCCTATAAATTCCCAAGACTATACCCTATTGAATAAGTCAACAGGAATTGAACTTGTTTAAATAAGTAAAAAAGACTGTTATATTTTGAATAAGTCTGGAGGACTTGAACCTAAAATTGATGCTAGAGTGGTAATTCTAGGCATCATCGACAAAAGATGCTTTATGTGATTAAAGTGATATTACTTTTATATTTTTTGACATCCAACTTGTTATGGGACAACTTGTTAAATGAGAGAGTAAGCTTACTAGTGGATATGACTCGAAAAGTAAATAAAATTTAAGAAGATAAATTAAATCTAAGTTTGAGAAGAAGAATAATTTATAAATTAAATAAATATGATAAATTAAAAAGTGAACGCTAACTACTTTCTCCAAATTAAGAAAAGAGAAAAGAAGAGAAAGAAAAGAAAACGACTTCTCATTATTTTCTAGGAGACTCTAACTCTACAAAAAAAAGAAACAATCCTAAAAAGGAAAGAATCCATCCTGTAAAAACGGTTAAGAAAGTAATGAATATATAGTAGATAACGGATATTTTAGGAGGAAAGTCTTTCCATTTTTGTAGTACAGGTCAAGCTCGATTATCCTATTGACCAATCTGTTTTCAACCCAAATGAGTTTCGGGGATTTGGACTTAATATCTTGGTTTTATTGAAAGGAGTATTTACATAGGATACATAAAGCTGATTAAAGAGGTTCAATTGTCAAGTCTACTTAATGAAGATTCATATTATCGCACAAACCCTAAGTCATTATTTGTTAGTAATCTTGGTTTGGCTTGGGGCTGACCTCTGCAAGGATTGATATGTAATGAATGTTTGTGGAATATACTATTGGGTGGAACAAGATTGTGCCATAACAAGTTGGCTGGTCAAAATAGATAAGTATCTAATTGTTTTTGTTTATTTAAGAGAGTTTTGGTTATGTTTATATTAATTGCTAATTCTATTTTCTATTATGCATTAGCTTCTTTAGCAAGATTGGTAAACCAATATGTACTGTTACTACCAAACTTGAAATACTATTCCATTTTATAGCTATCAATGTTCTTATTTATTTAATAGAGTTGTTATGGGATCAATGTTCTAATCACAGTTAAAAAGCTATAAGTTTGCCAATGAGATTTATTTATCATAGCATGATCTAATGTGTAGTTATGTGGAAAAAAATAGAATCAAGAAGTTTGTTTATTTATTTGCAAATTAAAATATTTTTTTCCTCATAAAAAATCCTAATTTTATTTCATCAAAGAACAAAATTACATTCGCAAATCTATATAAGGCCAAAAATACCCCATACATTGTCAATAGAAGACATATAAAAAAACTTGTATTGTCCATATCAAAACTATTACAGTTTTGGACATCCATACTATCATATAGAAACATAGCTAAAACTTCGCTCACTAGAAATCAACAAGCAGATTCAAAACCACGAAAAAGAGTTTGCATGACAGAGCCTATAGCAACCTCCGGATTCGACAGCTTGTGAGCAACTGCACCACCACCATGGGCACCGCCGCCACACAAAAGGATGTCGCTGACAAAGAAAAGCCCCAAAATTCCTCCGCTGCTGCAAGAATCAAGTCGCCTCACAAAAACTTGCAAATAAAATTATTTATAACAACTAATCATTCCTATTATTTCTTCTTCACTATAATCATAGGAGTATTTCTAGTGGTTTGGAATTAGTATTATTTAAAAGATTGTTTTTATTCCTATTAACATTATTTAATAGTTTGTCTTTATTTTTAAATTTTTTGTAAGTAAGTATCCATGGGGGATTTGAACTCATGAGCTCCATTTAAAACTTATCATCTTAACTACTCATTACCAATTTCTCTAACCCCCATGAGAAAAATATCTTTTACTACTATTTTAATTCTTTAGAATTTAAGAAGTAGATTGTATTTAGTATGCTAGCATAGAACAAAATCTAAACTATAAATAAGTAGTTAATAATATTATAAATATTATTTTTAATCATGAGTCAAAAACCTAAGGAGAAATATCCAGTTAATAAACAAAGGCATAATGGCTTATATCATTCTCCAGGTATACACCAATGGTTTATATAATAATTTATTATTATAAACAAGTCGAATCTTAACTTCAAAACCATACACATTACATTATTAAACAAGTGGAATAAGCAATGCAGTTGCTTAGTACCTGCCACTTATGTAAGAAACAATGTAAAGTAAATTGGCATCAGATAAACAAAATTAAAATACTAAAAATTCCACTCGCTGTTGAGAATTGAAAATAAAAACTACTCTCAATTCGCTATTGAGAATGCAAAATAAAAATTAGTACCTAATTGAGAATTGAACTGTCTATTGCCCAGCAATGAATTAAAATAGAAATGATTTACAGTTGAGAATTGTGAATAAATATTAGTCTCTACTAGCTGTTGAAAAATGAAAATAGCTAGATGTAGGGGATTGAATTCCTGTGTGATTGATCTGCGAATTTACTGTTTAACTTGTAAATGAAGCTATTTCTTTAAACGTATATGTCAATTAAAATAAAAAATAAAAAATATATATGTATAAAAAATTATGCGAAATCAAATGCATTCTTAAATTACTAATAAGGTAAATGTAATTGCCAGAGATGTTCTACAGCCAATCAACCCATAACGAAAATTTACACCTTATCAATAAAGAATTTGGATTCTTCTCAATTAGAATTGGATTCTTCCCAATTATTTTATCTTAAATTAATAAAAGTATATCATTTGATATTTTTTCA
>LPNX010006488.1:303904-316500 GCA_001517045.1 Pseudotsuga menziesii
CCGGGATTGGTTAACGGCACAAGCAACGGGCAGCCCTACAATCATTTATTAGCAGTGGAGTTCGATTCGATCACGAGTGTGCAATTCTATGACCCTGACAACAACCACGTGGGTTTGGACATTAACAGCCTAACCTCGGTGCAGACAGAGACTGCCGGCTATTGGAATGAAGAAGATTTCCAGCCCTTCAGCCTCAAGAGCGGACGCAACATACAGGCTTGGATCGATTACGACCATCTTCAAAGCCGTCTCAACGTTACCATAACGTTGGCCGGCTTGCCAAGACCGCAGAAACCCCTCATATCTCAGACAATTGATCTACAGAACGTTCTGCAAGAGCAGATGTTCGCTGGCTTTTCAGCTTCTACGGGGAATTTTGGGGAAGACCATTACGTTCTCGCGTGGAGCTTCACCACTTAAGGCACGACCCCCCCTCTCGATATGTCGCGTCTCCCCTCGTTTGTTCAGCATTCCAAGAATTCAGGCCGGGGATTGATAGCCGGCGTTACAGTGGCCACTCTGGGTTTTTTCTCACTGGTCATGGTTGCGGCGGTGTTTCTCAAAAGAGCGAAGCACAGAGAAACAATCGAAGAATTTACCCACACACCTGCAAACGCCAATTCGACCAGTCGTCGGAGGTCATGGATCCGCTGACTGTTTGAATTATAAATAACATAATAATAAAATATAATAAATGCTAATGTCATAGTAGCCATGTGTCAAGTGAAAACCAGATACCAAACTCCAAGGCTGACATCATCCCTTATTGGCCAATTAGAAGCTGACAAAAAAAGCAAAGGCAAATATTTTTATCAAAATTTAAAATATTTTTTGGCAAACTCCAAAGCTAAACTTTAGAAAACAGATTTTAAATTTTTGGTCAAAGGGCAACTAATAGGAGGTCAAAATCGAACGAGCACGTATAATAATGACACAAGGTCGAACTCTAATAGTTTCAAAACCATTTCACATATTCTGCATAAATAAAATTTCAATGTAAAACTAATGATTATTAACCAACCCAAGGTCGATTTGAGGGCCAACCTTCCATTATGCAAGTACTCCATACATTTAACAAGTAAACAAACATTATAATGTTAATAGCATGCGAATCGTGCAATAATGCCTATGACGTTGGAGGTTCGAATCACCATAATTAATATTCAGTAACATGCTACTCATGATGTAAAGGATACAAGTCATGAATTCAAATGTCCATAAAAACAATTAGATACAAAGAGTTAAAGAACTGCAAACAATCGAGGATCAAGTCCCATGGTTTCTCCATGACATTTAAATGCATAGACAAAATATTATAAACATTTGGCTAATAGAAATCGACTATAAATGCATTGTTTAACACACAAAATATATGCACTAGACAAAATATTATAAACATTTGGCTAATAGAAATCAACTAATAAATGCATTGTTTAACACCCAAAAGATATGCACCGAACATGTTCACTTTAAGTTGTAGATATATGCCTTATAAGAGTCTCATGGCCGACACAACTATGTACTTAACCAATAATACAAAGAATTGGCCTCCATTTTATAAATCGTTACACAAAACTAGAATACACAATGTTTAAATAAAATCCGGGGTTAATTCCCACTAATGGCATACAAAACATTATTTTATACCATAGGTTAACATCAGTAATTGCAAACGTTTAATCAAATTACATCCTATTCCAAGTACAATTTATTTTCTAATAACCGACATCGAGAAGAGAAATGCCGGGATTGTGCATTCGCACTATTGAAAAGATCTGAGGGCTTGCAATTCTTTGGTGACCGAAAGAGGTAATCTTAACAAACTTTTGGGATACAAGATTCTCCCTCTTTACATATTTCCATATATGTGAGACGGTCAATGAAATGATTTCTAACAAATGTGTATGGCCCTAGCATATTTCCACAAAAAGCAACCTTTTTGGAAATCTTGCCCTTGACGACTAGGTGGATAGGATACAAAAAATGGGTTGTTGGAGGTGATTTCGACCTGATCACATCCTTGGGGGAGAAAAAGGGTGGAAGAAAAGCCCTAGGAGTGACCAATGAAGCCTTTAGAGATTTTATAGAAGAGAATAGGTTGGTGGACATGGAAATAAAAAATGGGTGGTTTACCTGGAATAATAAACATGGGGTGAATACCACGTAGCTTCCAGGATGGACAAATTTCTATTTTCAGAAGGATTAGAAAATGGTGGAGGTGATGTGATAGCTCAAGTCCTTCCTGTAGCTGGTTCTGATCACTGGCCAGTGTGTCTTGTGTGGAAAGGGACTGGCCTACCAATCCGAAGACCTTTTCACTTTGAACAGTTCTGGATAGAAGAAAAGGAACTCAAATAATTAGTTCATCAGTGGTGGGAAGACTTACACACTCCTAGGGGAACACAGATGTATTAATTCCATTAGAAATTGAAGGCCCTGAAAGAAAGGATCCGTATTTAGAACAAGGAGGAATTTGGAAATATATTCCAGGGCAAAAAGCGCATGTTGGAACAACTTGAAGAAATTCAAAGGAGATGAATGAATAATGGGTATGCTGACTAACTAAAGAAGCTGGAAAATTCCACCTTGGAGTAGGTTAGTGCCCAAGAGAAACAAGAGGGAATATATTGGAAACAAAAATCAAGAAACCAATGGCTCCAGGAGGGAGAATGCAATACCATGTTTTTTCACCAATCAACTATGTAGAAAAGATAGAGATTCAGACTATCCCGTCTGAAGAAGGAGATTGAACAAAATGTGGAAGCAAAGGAGGATATGGAAGAAGAGTTGATCAGCTATTTTGGTTCCATCATGAAGGAAGATAGGGTTGACAGATTAGAGCTTATCACAAAGATAACCCAACATATCCCTTCTCAGGTGATCCCATCACATAAAAACCTTTTAAATAAGTTGATTTTGTTACGAGAGGTTGAGGAAGCAGTTAATCAGATGGTAAATGGAAAATCCCCAGGACCATGAGGGGTGCTTTAGGCCTTCAATGCCACTTTCCTCACTCTTATCCCTAAGTCTGAAGGGGTTGATTCTCCAAGTAAGTTCAGGCCTATAGCTCTATGTAATGTTATTTATATGATCATCACTAAAGTCATATCAAATAGGATTAAACCCATCCTCTCAATGTCAGTTTCCCCGAAGCAATCGGGATTTATGGAAGGACACCAAATTCTTGATGGGGTCATTTTGGTTCATGAAGTGATTAATTCTTTGAAGGGAATGAAGAAGCCAATAATGCTTCTCAAGTTGGATATTTCTAAGGCCTATGATAAGTTAAGTTGGCAATTCATGAGATAAATTCTCAAAGCCTATGACTTCAATCAAGAGTAGATTGTGTGGATCATGAACCTGCCATCTTCTAATTTTTTTCTCCATCTTGATAAATGGGGTGCCCACGAATACTTTTATACCCACATGAGGTATTCATCAAGCTTGGTATCATTTATCTCCTTTCATGTTTATCTTAGTGGAAGAAGTACTAAGTAGGTTGATCAAAGTCATGACAAAGGACGGTGAGATTAAAGGGCTGAATCTTCACAATGGGGCTAGCAAATAAACACACCAACAATTTGTTGATGATATGGTTTTTATGGGAAACCCTTCAGTCCAAGAATCCAGAGCGTTTAGGAATTGAATTTCTATTTTATCGATGGCATCAGGTCTGGAGATTACTAAGTGAAAAATCTCAAGTTTTCTTCTTTAACACTTCCAGGGTTTCTCAAAGAAACATCATTAGAATCTTGGGATTCCAGGGGATCTCACTTCCATGCAAATATTTAGGTTTCGCTATGGCTAAGGGTATAATTAGAAAAGTTTCCTAAGCTGACTTATTAGACCGAATGAGGAGGAATTTATCTAGACAGATCTTGACACCTCTCAATCTTGCTAGCAGAGTGATTCTCCTCAAAGTTGTAATTCAAACGACACCCATCTACATTTTTTATGTTATGGTGACACCCAAAGCAACCCATAAGGATATAAGAAGCATTCCACACCAATTCTTATGGTGGGGGGGGACCCTAATAGACACAAGTGGGCGTAGATTAGGTGGGACAAGATTTATAGATAAAAAATCCAAGGGGTTCTTGGTATTCGATATCCAAAAAGAATAATGATATATTGGGGGCTAAAATTTAGTGGAATTGGGTTACCCACAAGGAGGAGCCTTGGGAAAATCTATTCCATATCAAATATGCCCAAGATTGGTAAAAAAGGACCTCATTCATTTCAGTGAGGACAAACAAGGATCACATGTTTGGAGAATATCCCTTGGTAGTAGAAGTATCATACAAGACCACAACTTATGGGAAAGCTGGGATGGGAAGGAGGTTTCTGGAAAGACTCATGGCAACAAATGCCCAAAATTGCAACTCATATCAATAATAAGGTGAGCCAGGTCAGAGTTGCGGAGCATGGTCTCATCAAGTTCAACCAATTTTGGGATAGGGGGCCAGTATCTAGGGACTACCGTGAATGGAATCCTCTCGATTGGTGGGAGGTGAGTTTTTCAGTGGACAAGGCACCTAGGATCATGGAAAACCTTTAGGATATATGTATAAAGATTCAAAATGGTCCAGATAAATTGAGATGGGGATACGCGACTAAAGGAATTTTTAACACTAAGGATGCCTATGAGCTCTTGACTAACAGTGGGGAGATACAACAAGAAGAAATTTGGAAAAAGGTGTAGATTTCAAATCCATGGCCCAAAGTGGCCACGTTTTTGTGTAATGTATCAAAATTTTTTAACTTGGGAGAATCTTAAAAAATGATGTGTGGCTGGTCGATCAATAGGTAAAATGTGTAACCATGAGGAAGAAACAATGAATCACCTCCTAGAATCTTTCCCCTTCGCCTTTGTGTTATGGGACAAAGGAGCATAAATCTTCAGGATATTAAAACACATTCTTAGGAATCTAGATCAGACCATCAGGGTTTGGGATATCAAATCCTTCCAAAACCCGATTGTTGCATACATATGGTTATGTTCACTGGGTTACGGATATGGGATGTTTGGAAGGAGAGAAATAACGAAAATTTTTCAAGACAAAAGGTCCGATGTTCTGACTGTATGGAGTAGCATTGTTGCACATATTCAGTAAATAGTTAAAGTCGGCAAGTGGGATGAAAAGGATTGGGACATGGGTGATCAAGAAGGGAGAATCCTTATAGAATGGGGGATGAATAAGGTAGATCAAGGCTGGGTCAGGGGGAATATGATGATGGGTCTCTAGGATATCCCAAAGGTTTGGGTCCCCCCACTGGCTAGTTACTTCAAACTTAATTTTGATGGTGCCTCTAAAGGAAATCCTAGTTCTGTTGGGTTTGGAGGGGTGATCAGAAACCCGGAGGGCCACATTTTGAAAATATACCATGGTTACATTGGCTATGACTCAAATAATTCCGCTGAACTAGACTTGGATCCTTTATGGTTTGAATCTAGTTTCACGAAATGGTTGGGAGCCAACCATAATTGAGGGAGACTCTAGGGTCATCATTCAAATGGAAAAAAGGCTTCAACATGGAAAACATGCGTCTATGGTGTCCAAAATTTGGTGGATGATTTATAGGGTGGAGCAATTGGAGGCCCAGATGTCATCTCCGCATGCTTGGAATTTTTTCCATGTCATGTTTGATGGAAACAAAGTCGTATCATTTAGTGAATGTGGGGGAATATGATAAGTGTCGTCGAAAAGAGGGAAATCTAGCTAACTTTGGTCCACAAGAATGAGTTAACCAATGCAAGCAGTTGACATCCTAGGACATGTGATGCATCATAGAGGAAATAAATGACGCAGGGAATATGAACGATGATAAGGTTAGGGCTCATGCGTCTAGTACAACTACCACCGCAAACAATCACTATATCTCTCCCATGTTTGGTTATAATACTAACCAATATCAAGACCAATGAGATGAGCATTTAAATATCAACACCTGTGACAATGACGATAGTTTGTGGCAATGTCATCAAACTAAGGACGATGCAAGCCAGCCTAATGTGAGTTGAAAGGAGATCGAAAGGGGTCGTCTTGCGTAGTCATAAGCATGGAATCTTAATGATGGGGGTAATTAGTATGTGGAAGGGTGAGATTTCTATAAAACTAGAAGGAAATCCATCGATTCACTATAACTTTCTTAGTTGCATCACCTTCCTTGAGCTATGTGTGTTGAAGAGGAAAAACGAGAGTGTTGTGGGTTGGTCTTGCGACTGGTGAAATAACATGGCTCCTAGGGGAAGGAAATCCAAGGAGATTTTGAAGCAGGAGAAGAAAGAAAAAATGGTGAAGGTCATTCGAAAAAAAAGAAGGCTTATCGGGAGGTGAGGTTTTTTAAGGATAGGGTCCCTCTCACTATCAGAGAGGAGATTGAACGAGTGGAGAAGGACATGAGGTAGAAGGTAAATTCTATCAATATGGAGGATATTAGGGAGGAGGCCACAAAATGGGTGAAAGATCCAGGATCGACTACAGGGTGATTGTCTATGTATGGCCACATCATTTCTACCTACTGGGAAATGAAGGGCCTCCTGTCCCATGTGTTGATGGAGAGAGAAAATAAAGTGTCTGGCGATGTCGAATCAGTGAATGCATGGAAGCAACACAATCATGATTGTCATCTCATGCATTGGAAAATCGACCCGATGGCCAACAAAATGGGTCTACAGGTTTATCCTTCTCCCATTGGTAGTTATGGTGTTGGTTCATCTTGTTCGAGTGGGAGTGCTTAGGGTTTGACACAAGGAATTGAAAGACATTAAGTTGGGGAAAAAGAAGTCAACCATATTGGTATCCAAATTGGTCGTTGGAGCTTTTCAGGCCCAACCTATGGAGGGGATCTGTCCGAGGAACATTGATGGCTTGCTTTTCTGGTTCTGTTCCTATTAAGTTGGGAATGATGTATGTACTATATTTTTAGTTTATTTGTTTATCATTTTGTTTGTAAGAACACTATGGAGAGGGTGGGGTTTATATCACATATGGAAATCGAATATGTAACAAGAGGGAATTCTCTTCATAGTTTTGATGTTGGTAGGACTATCTTAGGGTTATGCAAAAAATTTGGGGTTTATGGGATGAATATATGGCTGCTTCATTTCTCTGTGAACAACAAGGCCCTATGTTTTGATTTCCATGTACTCTTTTTTACTTAAGTATAATGTCTTGCTTATATAAAAAAATTAAGTAACATTTTATTATAATGTTGTAATGTAAACATTATATTAATAAACACCCTATAATATAGAATTGCCAATATAGGGAATATTAACTATTATAATGTTAAGTTATAATGATGTTGATTTATAATTGAATGTAAATATAATTGTGACGATAATTACACAAGGGTCTATAAATACATGTTATTAGTGTATTTGCAATAAGAGAGGAAAAATTATGTTAACTCTGGAAGGAGCCTGTCGTTTACTTAGGATTTAAAGACCTCGACAACGTCAAAGGTGTGAACGATCATAAACTTCCAGTTAAATGTTGGTTTAAATATCAATGACGAAGTTATGTTAGTTTCATTAGTAGCATGTTTTGACAACCTCCTATTGTGACAATGGAATAGGTTAATTACGTCAAATATCATCCTTAGCATTTAATCCATAAAGAAAAATATTGTGTTATTTTTTGAGTTGTTACAAGTTGTATCATAGATAGTTTGCAACACTTTGTGGCCTATGGACTTATCCACAAGTGGATTTTTTTTAAACTTGTAAATTTTTAACTAGCAAATAGTATTCTTCGCACATTAGGGCAATAGATGTCACTTCTAGAACAAGTGCAACCAAATCTTCCAAACAACTTAGGAAGCTACATTTCAATTTCTGGATAGTTATTTAAATTGGTTTTATACACAACTAGTAATAAGGATGAATTGTAAAGGGCTTGGGAATATTTGGATAACCAAGAGGAGTTAGTAGATCAACAACGAAATCAAATATAGTTGAATCAGAATTAAAAACATAACTATGAGTGCTGAAATAAATTCTATCCAGCAAGGTCATATTAACCCGCCCCAATAAGAAGGTGAACAATAGAACGTGACACCCTCTGAACTACTAAAAAATATGCATAAGTTTAAAAGAGGAACTACAAAGTTTTAAAAATAATAATATGAGAGATAAACAAGCACAATAGGATTTGAATACTGTCCTATTACAAAAACTATCAGAAATAAACCACTAGCTAGCATGTACCTCTAGTAATGTAGTGAAAGGACCCAAAAAGGAGGAAGGAAATCATATCCAAGAATTAAATTTTAAACATTTAAAATATAATTATTCTTCTTCTAATTTTAAAAGAAGAGGATACAATAGTAGGATACAATAGTAGATCTTGAAAATATACCATGGCTACATTGGCTATGACTCAAATAATTCCGCTGAACTAGACTCGGATCCTTTATGGTTTGAATCTAGTTTCACGAAATGGTTGGGAGCCAACCATAATTGAGGGAGACTCTAGGGTCATCATTCAAATGGAAAAAGGCTTCAACATGGAAAACATGCATCTATGGTGTCCAAAATTTGGTGGATGATTTATAGGGTGGAGCAATTGGAGGCCCAGATGTCATCTCCGCATGCTTGGAATTTTTTCCATGTCATGTTTGATGGAAACAAAGTCGTCAATCATTTAGTGAATGTGGGGGAATATGATAAGTGTCGTCGAAAAGAGGGAAATATAGCTAACTTTGGTCCACAAGAATGAGTTAACCAGTGCAAGTAGTTGACATCCTAGGACATGTGATGCATCATAGAGGAAATAAATGACGCAGGGAATATGAACGATGATAAGGTTAGGGCTCATGCGTCCAGTACAACTACTGCCGAAAACAATCACTATATCTCTCCCATGTTTGGTTATAATACTAACCAATATCAAGACCAATGAGATGAGCATTTAAATATCAACATATGTGACAATGACGATAGTTTGTGGCAATGTCATCAAACTAAGGACAATGCAAGCCAGCCTAATGCGAGTTGAAAGGAGATCGAATGGGGTCGTCTTGCATAGTCATAAGCATGGAATCTTAATGATGGGGGTAATTAGTATGTGGAAGGGTGATATTTCTATAAAACTAGAAGGAAATCCATCGATTCACTATAACTTTCTTAGTTGCATCACCTTCCTTGAGCTTTGTGTGTTGAAGAGGAAAAACCAGAGTGTTGTGGGTTGGTCTTGCGACTGGTGAAATAACATGGCTCCTAGGGGAAGGAAATCCAAGGATATTTTGAAGCAAGAGAAGAAATAAAAAATGGTGAAGGTCATTCGAAAAAAAAGAAGGCTTATCGGGAGGTGAGGTTTTTTAGGGATAGGGTCCCTCTCACTATCAGAGAGGATATTGAATGAGTGGAGAAGGACATGAGGTAGAAGGTAAATTCTATCAATATGGAGGATATTAGGGAGGAGGCCACAAAATGGGTGAAAGATCTAGGATCGACTATAGGGTGATTGTCTATGTATGGCCACATCATTTCCACCTACTGGGAAATGAAGGGCCTCCTGTCCCATGTGTTGATGGAGAGAGAAAATAAAGTGTCTGGCGATGTCGAATCAGTGAATGCATGGAAGCAACAAAATCGTGGCTGTCATCTCATGCATTGGAAAATCGACCCGATGGCTAGCAAAATGGGTCTACAGGTTTATCCTTCTCCCATCGGTAGTTATGGTGTTGGTTCATCTTGTTCGAGTGGGAGTGCTTAGGGTTTAACACAAGGAATTGAAAGACATTAAGTTGGGGATAAAGAAGGTGACCATATTGGTATCCAAATTGGTCGTTGGAGCTTTTCAGGCCCAACCTATGGAGGGGATCCGTCCGAGGAACATCGATGGCTTGTTTTTCTGGTTCTGTTCCTATTAAGTTGGGAATGATGTATGTACTATATTTTTAGTTTATTTGTTTATCATTTTGTTTGTAAGAACACTATGGAGAGGTTGGGGTTTATATCACATATGGAAATCGAATATGTAACAAGAGGGAATTCTCTTCATAGTTTTGATGTTGGTAGGACTATCTTAGGGTTATGCAAAAAATTTGGGGTTTATGGGATGAATATATGGCTTCTTCATTTCTCTGTTAACAACAAGGCCCTATGTTTTGATTTCCATGTACTCTTTTTTACTTAAGTATAATGTCTTGCTTATATAAAAAATTAAGTAACATTTTATTATAATGTTGTAATGTAAAAATTATATTAATAAACACACTATAATATAGAATTGCCAATATAGGGAATATTAACAATTATAATGTTAAGTTATAATGATGTTCATTTATAATTGAATGTAAATATAATTGTGACTATAATTACACAAGGGTCTATAAATACATGTTATTAGTGTATTTGCAATAAGAGAGGAAAAATTATGTTAACTCTGGAAGGAGCATGTCGTTTACTTAGGATTTAAAGACCTCGACAACGTCAAAGGTGTGAACGATCATAAACTTCCATTTAAATGTTGGTTTAAATATCAATGACGAAGTTATGTTAGTTTCATTAGTAGCATGTTTTGACAACCTCCTATTGTGACAATGGAATAGGTTAATTACGTCAAATATCATCCTTAGCATTTAATCCATAAAGAAAAATATTGTGTTATTTTTTGAGTTGTTACAAGTTGTATCATAGATAGATTGCAACACTTTGTGGCCTATGGACTTATCCACAAGTGGATTTTTTTAACCTTGTAATTTTTTAACTAGCAAATAGTATTCTTCGCACATTAGGGCAATAGATGTCACTTCTAGAACAAGTGCAACCAAATCTTCCAAACAACTTAGGAAGCTACATTTCAATTTCTGGATAGTTATTTAAATTGGTTTTAGACACAACTAGTAATAAGGATGAATTGTAAAGGGTTTGGGAATATTTGGATAACCAAGAGGAGTTAGTAGATCAACAACGAAATCAAATATAGTTGAATCAGAATTAAAAACATAACTATGAGTGCTGAAATAAATTCTATCCAGCAAGGTCATATTAACCCGCCCCAATAAGAAGGTGAACAATAGAACGTGACACCCTCTGAACTACTAAAAAGTATGCATAAGTTTAAAAGCGGAACTACAAAGTTTTAAAAATAATAATATGAGAGATAAACAAGCACAATAGGATTTGAATACTGTCCTATTACAAAAACTATCAGAAATAAACCACTAGCTAGCATGTACCTCTAGTAATGTAGTGAAAGGACCCAAAAAGGAGGAAGGAAATCATATCCAAGAATTAAATTTTAAACATTTAAAATATAATTATTCTTCTTCTAATTTTAAAAGAAGAGGATACAATAGTAGTTCTTCTGAATTTTCATCCTCGCCCCATCATAGAAAATGGTCTAAACATTCATATAATACAGATCTGAAAGGGGAGTTTAAAAAGATTAAATCTCCAACCTTTGACGGTGAAGCAGAATCTGGTCAAAAATAGGAAGAACGGTCACTTGGATTGTCTGAATAGTTTCATGTGTATGCATATCCAAGTGAGATAAAGGATCAATTGGAAATTTACAATCTCAATGGAAAGGTTGTCCATTGGTGGAGAGATCTGAAGCTCATTAAAGGTTTGAAAGAAAGAAAGATTGAGTGGTATGCATTTAAACAATTGTTCAAGGAAAAATACTTAACTGAAAGGTTATATGATTATAAGAAAATTAAGGAATTTCACGAGTTAAAAATGGCATCTATTAGTACGGACAATTTAATTAACAAGTTCTTAGAACTATTGCGTTGTGATCCTTACATAAAACAAGTTAATATCAAAATACAAATATTTTTGAGTTGTCTACCAATTCACTATGCAAACAAGATAGAATTTGATACACCAAAAAATTTAGATGAAGCTCTTTACAAAGAAAGATTGTGTTATGAACATAGCCAAAATAGAGATGAAACTAAACATAAAGTTCATGATGTGAAATGGACCTTTGTTGATAGAAGGAATAAAGGTTTCAAGACACCTAAACACATAAATCAGTGACAACATATTTCCAACTAGCATAAATTTTTAGAATACTAAAAGTGTTAGTAAAAGAAAGTATCAAACTAATATTCCAGCCCAAAGTGAAAATAGACTAGTGACTTATCCCAGAAACATAACGTCAATTCCTGAAATCATAAAGTGTTGGGAATGTCAAGGACCTCATTACCTCGAGGATTCTCCTAACCTAAAGGGAAAGACTCTAAACAATTTTCAAGAAGATCCATTAGTTGGTGACATGGATATAATTCCAAGGATTTGTGCAGCACTTAAAGATTGACAAGCAGCCTTTCAACCATCTATGATTGGTTTAAAAGGTAAAATTTCTGCACATATTGTTTCTATTTTAAATTATCATGGAGCATATCGTAGTTACATCTCTCCAAATATCATAGAAAAATGTTGTTTAAAGAAAAATAAGCATAGTAAAACTTGTCTAGTATAACTACAAGGAAAAAAATAATGTTGGTTGTGGATCCTGATCTTCCTGATTCAGAGATGTTAATATTTCAGGCATTTTTGGACCCAAGCACATGATGGGGGGTGTGGGAGGAACCCCCCCCCCCCCCCCCCCCCCCCCCCCCCCCCCCCCCCCCCCCCC
>LPNX010006488.1:316725-371874 GCA_001517045.1 Pseudotsuga menziesii
AATCTTGATGTTATATAAATTGATGCTTTACTTTCAACTTTTTCAAAGAGTCTTAGATTTCTTATATTTTTTAAATGGAGAATATATTAGATTTCTTAAAGAGTCTTCAAGTGTATATGAAATCCCATTAATACATGATTAACATAGACATGGTCTGTATGTCACGCATTTTGAGGATCATTTTTCAATATGGGACCTCCTATAAGAATGAATTGTTCAGCTTCTCTTGCTCCCAGTGACATCAATTGAATTTTTTCCATGTTGCATCTTCATCTATATGAAGGTTAGGATTTGAAGCATATTTTGTCTAAGTTGGTTCTACTCCTTTTGCTATTTCAAAAACCTTCCATTGTCTTATTTGTATATTTGAATTTCCACCCTCAAGCTCCTCATGTTATCTGAAATATGGTAATGTCCCTTCCTGGATGGACATTAAGTGTTGAGCATGTTGAGCACCTAGGGGTTAAAAAACTGAATTAATTAAATTACGTAGGGAAATTTGGTTATTTCATACTAAGGAGGAATTTACTAAGTTTATTTCTAAATTTGGATTATTTATGTGTAATTATTTAATTATTATGCAAAATAATGACATGTGGAAATGAGTTCCATGTCAAGAGGGAGCATCAGGAAAGTCAACTTGCCTTTGATGAAAAATATAAACTTTAAAGAAAATTGGCAAAAGAAAACAGTCAGAAAAAGATAGAAACTGACAGAACCAAAGAAAAGCCAACAGTTTAAAAAGCAGAAAGTGCAAGAAAAGTAGTATTAAAATTCCTTGTATTGTTGCATCATGTTAAAGAACTATTTCTGAGATTTATTTCTACATCCATGTCTTTTATTTGATGTTATAAACATGATCTAGAATTTTTATATCAATATGAACCTTTATGACTGCATTTTACATGGTTTTACTCAACATAGTCTAGATTTGCACCTAGAATTGGCTACTTTTACCAAAAGATGCATAATTCGACCTTTGAGACTCCAAATCCAATAATTATTGTTCTGATGTGTTCTTAACATGTTTATACAAGTATAAAATGTTTGAAACAGATAATTTGTAGCTCCTTCACCCATTTGGGAAATCATGAAGATGAAGCGAGTGAGTTGTCCTAAGAGCTAGTTTTACCATTGCGACCTTTAGAATCATTTTTAGTTGTTTCTGATCGATGTAAACCATAAAATAATTATATATACTTTCATGAAATAGTTCTATAAGCTTTGGAATTCCCTCTTAGCCACCGGTTTCTTGGAAACTGATAGTAACAGTTTTTATTTGCACTGGTTGGGACCCCCATAATCTTGGTCGTAGACTTCAGAATGGATGATTTTCAAAACCTAAATGGGACCAAATTATAGGTTCTTAGGAACCTGAAAAATCAGTATCCTTCCTTTCCTTGTTGATATCACCTTTAAAACCCAGTTACTCCCTCTTTAGCTTGCTAATTTTCCCACTTGTCAGCTAGTTATCTTAAATTTTGTTTAAAATTTATTGCACAGAGTTAGCTAGCCTGAATTCTGATTCAGGAAAATTATAGTGGTATCTGAGATCTTTCCTTGGCACATCCTGTGGAAATAAGGCTCTTTTTTGAATAAGATTGCAAATCACTAAATCAAGTTGTAGCTATGAGGCTCCTACCAGTGATCGAAGAAGACCTTGAGCAGTATGAAGAAGAAGACAATGAAGATCCCTCATGCAGTACCTTAGGTAGATTTAGTAGAGATGATGTTGATGACTTCTGTGTTCTAGCATATGATTAAGTCATATGCCATAAATCTATAAGTGTTGTTGGTCAAATGTTCTTTGGAAAGAACTCTAAGGAAACCTTCCAGTATTTCATGGAATACTATGCTTTAAAAGAAGAGATAAGGGAGGTCTTGTCTTTCCGAGATTACTGCTACCTTGAGATGAAGAAGTTGTTAAAGGACCCCTACTACCAATAAAATGAAGTAAGCATTGCACATATGACTGATAGTGTGTGCCAAGAAGTGGGGTTAGTATAACCCAAGGGAACTAAAGTAGATGCAAAAATGGACCCCTATTTTACTAGTTAGTGCAAGGAGGAGGATGTTGTCAATGGTGGTAAGATATATTTTGGATCAGATCCAAAAAAAGGATATCGATCAGATTTAAAATCACCATTTGGGATTTACAATGAAGCAGAAGACGAGCATACATCAGTTGGATGCAAACCAGAATATTTGGTGGAAGATCAAGCTATCATAGCTCCACCACACGAAGAGAAAAATATGATGCAAAGGGATGAAAAAAATTCATATTTTTGTATTCCGTTGCATCATGATGAATTTGCAGCCACATCAGAGGAGAGGCTTGACATCAGTGAGAATCCACATCCCACTATCATCATTGATGAGAGACGTGAACCACCTAGTCTTGCAAGTGGGAAAACAGAAATAAAGATCCATGAAAGGGAGCGTAAGTTATGGCAATGTATTTTAAGTGAAGGAGAAGGATAAGTTTCCCATGAACATAAAAAGAAAGATGTTGCAGCAATGGAATAACTAAAAATTATGTTCAAGCAAGTGAAATTTGCATGGCAGCCATCGAAAGACATAACTAAAATCCTTATTGGTGACGATTGTGCAACAAAAGAGTAGGGTGTTCATTCACTTGACCCTACCTGTCACATGCCCCAATTTTGCAAAAAACAATTTTATATTATTGAGGACAATATGTTAAATTTTATGCTAAGTTGTAATTGATGACTCAACAGGGTCAATGATATTTAATGTAAATTCTGAATATTTTATTTATAAATAAATAAAGGAGGAGACAAAAGCTTAGGAGAGATGTTAAAAGAGTGTTTATTGGTCAAAATTGTGGAGGAGACTGGGTGGAGATCAAACTGACATATGGCAGCATCCTCAAACCACTTCCAACTGTTGAAGCTGGCAAACTCCCTACATTTGGGGTCATTATTCCCCAAGAAAGTGGAATCAGAGCAGGTGGCTCAATTAATGACAGCTGACCCAAAAGAGCAATCTTTATAAAAATTCCCATTGAAGAGAGCTGAGGCTGCTCATTCTAGAGAAGTGATCATTTAGGTTGAATGAATGAACTTGAGAGAAATTCAATGGAAGGGAAATTTGGAAAGTGTTTGAGGGGATAATTGGAAAGTGTTTTGAATGAATGTACTTCAGAGAAATTCAATGTAAGCTGCCTGTTGAAAAATTTGAAAATTCTTGGCTGGTTCAGTTAACCACTGGTGCAAACAGGAAGGTAACTTGTTTTGTAAAGAAATGTGCAGTAGTTATGGATCAATTTGAAACTGTTGTAAAGCTTAATGTACTACCTCTTGGTTCTTACGACATACTAATCGGTATGGATTGGTTAAAGCAACATAGGGTTATCTTAAACTGTTATGATAAAACTTTTACGTGTATAAATAATCATGGAAAATCAGTAAGTGTAAAGGGAATCCCTAGAAAAACAACCATAAGGCAGATTTATGCTCTGCAGCTTAAGAGAGCTATTAGGAAGGGTTGTAAAGCTTATGCAGTAACAATAACTGATGAGGAAAATCTAAATAAAACAGACAAATTAAAACTGGAGGACATACCAGTTTTAAGAGAGTATGTTGATGTATTTCCGGAAGAAATTCCGGGACTACCTCCAAAAAGGGAACTAGATTTTACCATTGAGTTGGTACCTAGTGTAGTACCCAGCTCAAAGGCCCCTTATCGAATGAACATACTTGAACTTAATGAACTAAAGTCACAATTAAAAGAACTTATTGACAAGAAGTATATTTGACCTAATGTGTCTCCCTGGGGGGCACCTGTCATCTTCGTTAAGAAAAAGGACAGAACTATGCAACTTTCATAGATTATCGTCAGTTGAATAAGATGACTATTAAAAATAGATACCCGTTGCCTCGCATAGATGATCTGTTTGATCAACTACGTGGAGCCACGGTGTTTTCAAAAATTGATTTAAGGTCTGGATATCACCAAGTTAGGATTAAAGATGAAGACATCTTTAAAACAACTTTTAGGACTCGATATGGCCATTACGGGTTTGTCGTCATGCCATTCGGGCTTACTAATGGCCTAGCTGTTTTTATGTGTTTAATGAACAATGTTATGCATAAGTATCTATATAAGTTTGTAGTCGTGTTTATTGACGAAATATTAATCTATTCGAAAACTGAAGAAGAACATAAAGGACATTTAAAAATTGTATTGCAAGAGTTACGAGATCATCAACTCTTTGAAAAGTTTAGTAAATGTGATTTCTTTAAGGATAAAATCCAGTACTTAGGTCATGTGGTGACTAAGGAAGTGATTTCGGTGGATCCCAAAAAGATAAAAGCAATTGAGGATTGGCCGGTTCCTAAGGATGTAACTAATGTTCGATCCATCATGGGAATTATCGGTTATTACCGGAGGTTCATTGAAGGTTTTTTGAGAATCACAAATCTGATAACTTCTTTGCAGAAGAAAGGAAAGAAATTTGATTGGAACCTGAAATGCGAGGATAGCTTTAAAAAGTTAAAAACAGTATTAACCAGCGCACCTATTTTAAGAATAGTTGATCCAAATAAAGAATTTGTAGTATGTATTGACGCCTGCAATGATGGTTTAGGTGGAGTATTGACTCAAGAAGGGCATGTTATTGCTTATGAGTCTAGGAAATTAAAAATTCATGAAAATAATTATGCAACTTATGATATGGAATTAGTTGTTGTTATACATGCTCTAAAGATGTGGCGTCATCACCTAATTGGTAGAAAATTTATTTTAATGACCGATAATAAAGGACTAAAATATATGTTAGATCAGCCTAATCTAAATGCTAGACAAGCTACGTGGCTAGCTTTTCTAAGTGAGTATGATCTCGAAATTCAGCACATTAAAGGGAAAGAAAATAAAGTTGTTGATGCATTAAGTAGAAATGCAAGGATGAACTATACAACAGTTATCAGCAAGTATACAATAGATCTAGATGAACATCTTAAAGCAGGGGTAGAACAAGATGAAATTTACCAAAATTTACAAGCTAAAATGAAAGAAAAACCAACAGAAAGCTTAAGTAAAGGGTACAGTTTGAATGAAAAAGGATTTTTACTGTACAAAGATAGAATATATGTACCTAATGTACCTAAAGTTAAGTTATTAATTTTAGATGAAATCCATAAAACTCCATACTCAGGCCATCCAGGTTATTAGAAGACTATAACCATGTTAACAAAAGAATATTTTTGGCCAAACATGAAGACTGAACTGGAAGAATATATAGCTAGGTGTTTTGAATGTCAACAGGTGAAAACTGAACATCAACACCAAGCTGGATTACTTCAGCCGTTGCCCATTCCTAGCTGGAAATGGAAGATAATTAGTCTCGATTTTGTTACTGTATTGCCTAAAAATCAAAATTTAAATGATTCTATCATGGTAGTGGTCTATAAATTAAGTAAATCAGCCCACTTTATACTTGTTGAAACTACGTATAAAGCTACAAACATAGCTGATGTCTTTCTAAAGCAAATTTTCCGATTGCATGGAATACCAAAAGTTATAATCTCAGATAGAGACCCTAAATTTACAGGTAACTTTTGGAAATCTGTGTTTAAAGGATTAAACACTACACTAAATTTTAGTACTTTGTTCCATCCTCAAACAGATGGGCAGACTGAAAGAGTAAACCAAGTACTGGAATATTTACTAAGAATGTATGTGAAAGACCAGCTAGGTAAATGGGAGGATTATTTGCATCTGGTAGAATTTGCTTATAATAATAATTATCAAGCGTCAGCCAGATTTAGTCCTTTCGAAATCTTGTATGGTAGGAAATGTAATACTCCTATCTCATGGAGTAATCCGGCGGATAGATTAGTATTAGGTCCTGAACTATTGAAGGAAATGGAAGAAATTGTAAAGCAGGTACAAGGTAATCTGAAAATTGCGCAGGATGAACAGAAAAGTCAAGCAGGCCTTAAAATAACTCCAAAAGAGTTTTAGGTAGGTGAACATGTGTTCATCAAGGTGAGACCCAAAAAGATCTCTCTGAGGTTGGGTAGTTGTGCCAAACTAGCACCTCGTTACTATGGTCCATTTGAAATACTGTCCAAGATTGGACAAGTAGCTTATCAATTAGCATTACCTCAGAATTTAAGAGTTCATAATGCTTTTCACATTTATGTATTAAAGAAATATGTTCATGATGCTACTCATGTTGTTAACTGGAATGATATACAGGTGGAACCAGAAGGAGATTTTCTGGTGGAACCGGACTGTATCCTCGGGCGGAGGGAGATCACACTTCGGAACCGCACCATTGGTCAAGTGAAGGTGCAATGGAAGCACCTTAGTCTAGAGGAGGCCACCTAGGAATTGGAAAGTAATATACGCGATGCATATCCAATTTTGTTCCAGGGGGATTTTGAGGACGAAGAATAAATAACATCAAGGATGATGTTATACTTTAAGGGGGGGTGTATGTCACATGCCCCAATTTTGCAAAATATAATTTTATATTATTGAGGACGATATGTTAAATTTTATGCTAAGTTGTAATTGATGACTCAGCAGGGTCAAGGATATTTAATGTAAATTCTGAATATTTTATTTATAAATAAATAAAGGAGGAGACAACAGCTTAGGAGAGCTATTAAAAGAGTGTTTACTGGTCAAATTGGTGGAGGAGACTGGGTGGAGAGAAAACTGACATATGGCAGCATCCTCAAACCACTTCCAACTGTTGCAGGTGGAAACCGCCCTACATTTGGGGTGATGATTCCCCAAGAAAGTGGAATCAGAGCAGGTGGCTCAATTAATGACAACTGACCCAAAAGACCTAGGCAATCTTTATAAAAAAAACCATTGAAGAGAGCTGAGGCTGCTCATTCTAGAGAAGTGATCATTCAGGTTGAATGAATGTACTTCAGAGAAATTCAATGGAAGGGAAATTTGGAAAGTGTTTGAGGGGATAACTGCTGATTGATCTAGTGTAGCTTTTAAGCTGAAGATCATACTGCTGAGAGAAGAGTATTTACTGAGGTATTGAACTAGTCAGTTGAAAGAGGGTTCTCCTGTTTGCATTCTCCACCAATTCTCAGCCAAGAAGACTAGGAATAGGCTCGGGGGTCCCGAGGAAGCGTTGTTTGAGCGCTCTCCGGGATATTGGTAGGGAGGAACGACCTCCTAACGTTGTTGTTGTCTGTCCTCAACAGGTTCTAAGTTATTTTATTTTACTGTGTTAGTTAATTAAATCTTAGATACCTGTTATATGAATGCTATCATTTCAGTTTGTGAAATGTTTGAGTTAATATTTTTATTGAATTATTTAGAAATGGAATGGATTTAGAAAATAATGTGTTAGAATGTAAATAATTTCTAGACTGAGTTTTTCCACACCAGGAAACCAGGCCATACTCTAGCATAGGGAGAATGTTTAAATAGATAAGAGAATGAAAATAGTAGATAGGATTGTGTAACTATAGATAGTAGAATAATTTTATTTCAATGTTAAAATATTATGGAGGAAAAACAGTGTTATGATTTATTTCTATTTCTCTGTTTTCACTTAGTATAACTGAATGAAATGCAGCAAAAAGAATACATTAGAGTTACAATGATTACGTACAGTTAAGTATATAAACAGGCTACTAACCACATAGTTTATCTTCTAACAATATCAACTAAACCTAAGACTAATATTTAGTATAAACTAGGTAGGGTTATATTAAAAGACCTTAATTTACAAAGAGTAAACAAAGTTACAGAGTTTATTTTCCATCCTTTCGAGAACTCTGAATAAATTCCACCTAACATTTCAGTAAATAAAAGCAATGTAAATAGAAACAATAACTAGTATAAAACTAAAATATTTACCTATGTAGAAACTATTTTACATTTACCAGACATGCTTATACCTGTGAAGGAAAAGCTTGGGGTTCAAAACCCTAACTTATAAATTATTTAAGTATAATTTAAATTACTTAAATATTTAAGCCTTTTCATTGATAACTATATAAATACACCTTACAAGAAGTTTCCAAAGCATACTTTAGACTGTTTACAGTATTTTTTGAAAACAAATGTCTTTTGAAAAGAAGCAAGATAAGTTACAGTTAACAAGTTAAAATACCACCACACACCTGTAATAATCAAACCGAATTAACAAGTAGCAGAACCTAAGGATTAATAAATAACATATTTTATACAAGGGTTTTATTTCCAGTAAAACCCTAGCTAGTATATTCTTGATAAGTAAGTTTTAAAATTATAAATTTCACATTATGACTGAGCTATAGTCAACATTTTAACAATATCTATTTATAAAAGATATCTTAGACAGTAATTTTCTTCATTAACAGTCGAAGAGGAAAAACCCTAAATTACAATGAATCATAATTTACAAGATTACAAAACCATTGCAAAAATGAGACTGAGCTCGAAGTAAACTCTTTCTTAGAAACCCAATGTATTACATTGTCGGGTCGTAAGGCTGGAAACTTAACCAAATTACAACACCCAGCTCAAGGCCGGATCTACCCATCATCATAGCGAGGGTTTGTAATCAAAATTGAACAAACAACTTATTAAAACCATGTATATAACGAAGAAACCGGACAAGCTTCGAAGATCGGGGTTTCACCATCAACAACCCTATTTACAAGCAGGGTAAAAACCCATTCTTTGAACCCAAGGCTTACCAGATTGGAGCAACGAGTCCCCAAAGCGAGCCAACATTATCTTCGTCACTGAAATATAGAGTTGTCACGAGTTCCTGCAAGAAGAGCACCATACTGTGCGTTAATAGAAAGCTCCATCTCCATTGAAAACCTATTGTCAAAACATTTTACCATGAGTTTTTCATATTAAAAGAAAAAGCAAATATATTTACCTATAAATAAAAGAGTATCGAGCAACGAAGAGACTGTCACCAGCTGCGTAATGCACACACAAAAATCTCCAAACCCTATGGCATCTGTGGAGCATAGACAGTAGCAAAGAATCCTTAGCTTCACAAAGCAGTGACAGGCCACGAGGAAAGCGAGATTGAGCTAAGGACAGGCTGAGAGCCAAATATAAAAACCAGTAAACACTCGCATGGTGAAGTTCATAGCTAAGAAGGTTGGAAAACAAACACCGAACTCAGGAAACTACAACAACTTTAAACCAAAGTTTTGGAGCAAGCTAGTAGAGGAACAACCCTCACAGCCGCCATGGAAACTTCACAGTGCAGCCCACAAGACAACGAGAACTTCGGAGGAAAATGACAAAGCAAATAGGGTTTGCGAGACTTTTATATCGCCAATGCATGGAC
The DNA here is from genome assembly GCA_001517045.1 of Pseudotsuga menziesii. Taxonomy (NCBI): domain Eukaryota; kingdom Viridiplantae; phylum Streptophyta; class Pinopsida; order Pinales; family Pinaceae; genus Pseudotsuga; species Pseudotsuga menziesii. The sequence goes on from LPNX010006488.1 coordinate 326,021, forward strand.
AGGAGGTGACCACGTGCCCTCCAATTCTTTTAACCATGCAAGGGTCGAGTCCATAGTCCATCTGTGGTTTCAAACATCAATTATTAAAACAATGATTTTAATCACACCATGCACAAACTATGGAGTACGCTTATATATATATCACTCCAAAGTTCATACATAAACTATATCATAATGTTTGATAGCTTCGAGATTTGCGTATGGATTAACGATGATTTCTTAAAGTTGACCTTAGTGAAAGGTGGTAACCACTTGATCATATGGATAATCCCAATGTCGATCATGCTTAGGACCTTTCCATCTACCATTAGAATTATATACTTGCAAAATGATGATAAAATAAATATATGTTATATTCCAAACTTATCACTTGTAAACCGAGGGCTTTGGGTGGTTATAATATATGGAGTTTGAATAGAGTAGTAAAAGTATTTAAAACATAACAATTACAAGGCTTGACCTTGGTATAAGCTCTCATAGATAATAGTTGCTTACTTGACTTGTCAATACTAGTATTAGACCATATCATTATTTGACAAGGATAGTTTGTGATTGTTTATGATAACCTGTTCTTAGCATAGTGAATAATCTTGGTCATATTAATGACACATAGGGTCAAACTTCAGATTAGAAGTTCTAGGTAGAAAAATCTACCATAATAGTTATTATAAACATTAACTTGTTGTAAGCTAGGCAACCTGATAATACTAAATTTATAATGGAATAAAACCATGCTCAAGTCTATAATAATTGGAATGACACTGATAATACATTTACCTATGACTTAGATTTATGAAGTAAGGGTAAATAGTATTCCATCATGAAACGATGCTTTTAATCACAATAATCAAGCTTATAATGTCAAGGATATTTCCTGTTAGCTGGAATATTTCACCTTCTACGGACAGCAATGTGTTCCACTGGTCTGAATGGTTCAGATCCAGAACAAACAGAGGACATAGGTTGAAGATTCTCCCTAGACGTTGTAGATATCTGGAATACAAGGCTTTGATAGTCCACCTGTGTACCTGCAATCAAGCTCAACATGAAACAGATCAAAGCAACCAGAATATGATCTACTAATCTATGCTAGTGACTAAGGAATATAGCAACATACATGTGAAATCACAACAACAACAACATATGTGGGACATAAATCAACTTGCATTAAAGAAATATGAAGAAGTTTACATTCAAGCCTTAGTGTTGACATGCATCTCCATGAAACCAGACATTCTCATCCCCAAAAGCTCTGATTCTATCTCTCTATGCTCTCTCCAAACGATCTTGGGCCAATGATGAATCCAACAGCATAACAATACCTCAAGTGTTCTCTCTCACAACCATGGCCATAAGCTTGTATTTATAAGGCTAGATGGATAGGGTAGGTTGAGATATTTGTGGGTGAGGTGGCCTCCAAGATCCTAAGATGGGGGATCTCGAGCTCAACTAACCCACCACGGTAGGGATAAGGGATATCTCAAGGTTTATCATCTAGAAGCCTCGAGAAGCTTCTCGTTTTCCCTTTTTACCCAAGGTACCGTGTTTCTCCTTCTATGACAGAGCGGTTCTGGTAATATCCGCTTATGGACCAAGGGCCATAAGAGGTGGCACCGCTTATGGGAAACAGATGATGGGCGGTGAAAACAGGGGTAGCGCGTATGGATAAAGGGTCAAGCGCGGTGCTAGGAATTTGCATGAAAAGATTGACAAATGATATGAGTTTCCACTCTAGAAGCTGGGATTCAAGGCAAGTAGGTATGTCAAATGTCTTATCACATGATGGTGACAGGATTTTGGTATAACAGGATGCACCCCAAAGCTCCGACTCTATCTCTCTATGCCCATGAGTCTTAGAGGGATACGATAAACGAGAGCTTTGAGAGAGCCTTGTATTCCAAATATCTACAGCGGCCAGGGAGAGTCTTCAACCTCTGTCCTCTATTTGTTCTGGATTTGAACCATTCAGACCAATGGAACACCTTGTTGTCCGTAGGAGGTGAAATATTCCAGCTAACAAATCTAGAGCATATGTGAGGACCTAAGCTCTCTATTTTATTTTTTTTATTGCTTATTGTCCTTGGTCCATAAGTGGTTATTACCAGAACCGCTCTATCATAGAAGGAGAAATGCGGTACCCTGGGTAAAAATGGAAAAAGAGAAGTTTCTTGAGGCTTCTAGATGATAAGCCTTGTGTCCTACCTTATCCCTACTATTGTGGGTTGGTTGAGCTCGAGATCCCTCATCCTAGGATCTTAGAAGCCACCTCACCCACTAATTTCTCAACCTACTCTATCCATTAAAGCCTTATAAATATGAGCTCATAGCCATGGTTGAGGAGAGAACACTTGAGGTATTGTTATGCTGTTGGATTGATCATTGGCCCAAGATCATTTGGATAGAGCATAGAGAGCTAGAGTCAGATCTTTTGGGGATGAGAATGTCTGGTTTCATGGAGATGCATGTCAACACTAAGGCTTGGTTGTAAACTTCTTCATATTCTTTAATGCAAGTTGATTTATGTCTCACATATGTTGTTGTTGTTGTGATTTCGCATGTATGTTGCTAGATTCCTTAGTCACTAGCATAGATTAGTAGATCATATTCTGGTTTCTTTGATCTGTTTCGTGTTGAGCTTGATTGTGGGTACACAGGTGGACTATCAAAGCCTTGTATTCCAGATATCTACAGCGTCTAGGGAGATTCTTCAACCTCTGTCCTCTATTTGTTCTGGATCTGAACCATTCAGACTAGTGGAACACCTTGCTGTCCGCAGGAGGTGAAATATTCCAGCTAACAAATCTGGCGACTCCATTGGGGATTGAACCCAGAATCTAGAATATGAGTTAGCTGGAATATTTCACCTCCTACAGACGACAAGGTGTTCCACTGGTCTGAATGGTTCAGATCCAGAACAAATAGAGGGCAGAGGTTGAAGACTCTCCCTAGACGCTGTAGATATATGGAATACAAGGCTTTGATAGTCCACCTGTGTACCTGCAATCAAGCTCAACATGAAACAGATTAAAGAAACCAGAATATAATCTACTAATCTATGCTATTGACTAAGTAATCTAACAACATATATATGAAATCACAACAACAACAACATATGTGGGACAAAAATCAACTTGCATTAAAGAATATGAAGAAGTTTACAACCAAGCCTTAGATTTGACATGCATCTCCATGAAACCAAGCATTCTCATCCCCATAAGCTCTGACTTTAGCTCTCTCTATGCTCTCCAATGATATAGACCAAATGATCAATCCAACAGCATAACAATGCCTTTAGAGTTCTCTCCCTCAACCGTGGCTATGAGCTCATATTTATAAGGCTTTAATGGATAGAGTAGGTTGAGAAATTAGTGGGTGAGGTGGCTTCTAAGATACTAGGATGAGGGATCTCAAGCTCAACCAACCCACAATAGTAGGGATAATGTAGGACACGAGGCTTATCATCTAGAAGCCTCGAGAAGCTTCTCTTTTTCCCTTTTTACCTAGGGTACCACGTTTCTCCTTCTATGACAGAGTGGTTCTGGTAATAACCGCTTATGGACACAGGAAAATAAGTGGTGGCACCGCTTATGGGCAACATATGATGGGCGGTGCGAACAGGGGTACCGCTCCTGGATAAAGGGGCATGCGTGGTACCTTGGGTAAAAAGGGAAAAAGAGAAGTTTCTCGAGGCTTCTAGATGATAAGCCTCCTGTCCTACCTTATCCATACTATTGTGGGTTGGTTGAGCTCGAGATCCCTCATCCTAGGATCTTAGAAGCCACCTCAACCACTAATTTCTCAACCTACTCTATCCATTAAAGCCTTATAAATATGAGCTTATAGCCATGGTTGAGGGAGAGAATTCTGAAGACATTGTTATGCTGTTGGATTGATCATTTGGTCTATATCATTGGAGAGCATAGAGAGAGCTAAAGTCAGAGCTTATGGGGATGAGAATGCTTGGTTTCATGGAGATGCATGTCAACACTAAGGCTTGGTTGTAAACTTATTCATATTCTTCAATGCAAGTTGATTTCTGTCCCACATATGTCGTTGTTGTTCTGATTTCATATATATGTTGTTAGATTTCTTAGTCACTAGCATAGATTAGTAGATTATATTCTGGTTGCTTTGATCTGTTTCGTGTTGAGCTTGATTGCAGGTACACAGGTGGACTATCAAAGCCTTGTATTCCAGATATCTACAGCGTCTAGGGAGAGTCTTCAACCTCTATCCTCTATTTGTTCTGGATCTGAACCATTCAAACCAATGGAACACCTTGCTATCCACAGGAGGTGAAATATTCCAGCTAATAAATCCGACGACTCTGCTAGGGAATGAAGTTGTGTATCTTCCTCAATCTGCAACTCTTGTCCGAATCCAGGCTCCTTCTTCAACTCTCTTCAGTCATATCTACTCTCTAACTGACTCCATTTGGGTTTGAAACCTCCAGATCTATTCAGATCTGAGTCATTTCGGTCTTTTATGCTCTGTTTCCATACTCAATTCAACAGTATTTGCCTTGATCTAGCCTTTTTCTAACTTGATCTGTCGTTCTCTATTGTGTTTTGGATTTTTTCAGGGAACTGCACATGTTCTGTTAGCCAGAAGTAGTGCCACCACCTGAATCCAGTGAGCAAGGAGCGTTTCTGCCTCAAAACCCCCTGTCAGCAGCTTCATCTGCGCGGTGCCAGGTAGGTCTTGTTCCAGACTTTGTATTTTCATTTTTGTGTGTTTTTGGCTTACTTTTTGATGAAAATGAAGTGTGTTCTAGTCACTTTGATTGTTGTATTCTTTCTGCATTCAAAGAGAGTTTATGTTTCTTGCATTGGATTTTGCATTATTTTCTTTGCTTGAAACCTCTTGCTCTTTTCTGTAGATACTATTCATTGGAATTGGAAATATACATTTCATTTTCATGTGTAGGCTTTGGTTTGTTTTAGACTTGGAATGCATGAGTGATCCATGTCATTTTTAGTCTTTCTTTGCTTGGGGCAATTCTTGTTTCCTTTTGCATGCTGATTTTTTCAGTGCTTGGTAGGAAAGATTGGTTCTTCATTTCCTTGTTTGTTTCAAAGAGAAGTTTTAGTTTTCTCTCTCTTTTGCTTTATCCGCAAGTTGGTTGAATGATTTTCTTCTTGTTTTGTGCATGATTGCTTGAAATTCTAGATCTTACTTTCATCAAGAAGAAATATCTGTTTTCAGCTTTGCTTGCATTAGAGTTAGATTTGTTTGGAAATGTTAGTGAAATCATCTTTCCATCAAGTTTTTATGCGTCTTTTTCAAGCATGAAAAGATAGGAAACTTTTTGATTTATGTTATATGTTCTCTAGATCTCTTTCTTATTTGCTTTGAAGATTGTTTGGGGTGCATTGATATTTTACTTTTCATTTGAAAAGATAGAATTGCATTTGCATTTAGGTGTGCATTTTTGGGAAGAAAAGTAAATCTCTCTCCCTCTCTTAGGTAGAATTTCATTGAAGAGGAAAACTTGCATTATCATATAAATCAGTGTGCATCTTCTTTAATTTCAAGTTTTCACTCAATGGTTCCACCAAAACACACAAGATAAAATTAACAGTAGTACTAGGTTAAAACTTTTAGCAATTTGAGTGATAAGTTAGAGACGTGTTTAGGCGTCGTTAAACACAGGAGCTATCATTATTTGTCAGCATTACATCCCGGGACTCGTGTGGTTCTTCCACGTGCCATCGATATATCGAACATCCTTTCACATACCCTTGAGGTATATAGAAAGGTACTTCATGTACTCGATTGTATATCGGAAGGCCCCATGTGTACGGTTATGCATTAGACAACACTACTACAAATTTGAGCTCCCTTGTACCTTGCGTATATCGGGAGACCCTTTTAGGAATCTTCAAACCATCTGAGTTATCCTTTTGGCCTGTCCTGTGAGGTTCCTCACTCTTATCCACTCATTTCACATGTTTTCTTGTTTCTTTTAGTTTGAGTAGTACTTGCTTGTGCATGGTAGCTAGGGGGTTACTAGAGAGTTTAGAGATGGCATCCTCATCTGGGACTACCACTCAAGAGGTCCCTTTCTAAGGTGTGCCTTTTGTATTCCATCCAAGTGAAGGTATTGGTCCTCCCTTTATTGCCACTCTAAGTCTTCCTGGATTAACTATAGGATTACCGGTTTGGATTTTTAATCTGGTAATTCCTGTTACACCTAATGTCTCAAATGTCACCTCTCCTCCAGGAAAGGATCGACCTCAACCTAATCCCTCTCCTTCTTCATCGGTTGTTGTTCCACCCCTTTCTTCTTCTTCACTTGACCAAAGCTCTATGGTTAGTAGTCATGTGGATAAGAAGAAGAAGAAAGGGAAGAGTAAGAAGAAGAAGGATAAGAAAGAGAAAAAGCAGCAACTATCTGCCCTTGATGGTGCTCATTCTAAGAGAACGCCCAAAAAACCCAAGTTCCCTTGTAAGCTTTGCAAGGGGGACCACCTTCTTAAGGAGTGTCCCGATCTCTCCCATGTACACTTCATTTTCATCAAAAATTAAGCCAAAAACACAAAAAAAATCCAAAGACAAAGTCTGGAACAGGGCCTATCTGGCGACTCCGCTAGGGAATGAAGTTGTGTATCAGTCATTATGATCTTCCTTAGTCTGCAAATCTTGTTCGAATCCAGGATCCTACTTCAACTCTCTTTAGTCAGATCTACTCTCTGACTGACTCCATTTGGGTTTGAAACCTCTAGTTAACATACTGATGTACTACAAATGCCTACTCGACAACACGCTCCGATTGAGCCGACATTTTCACTTCGTCGCAATGACTCATTCTCTCAAAGCTATCGTTTGTCGTATCCCTCTAAGACTCATTCTTTGGGGGGCATCCTGTTATACCAAAATCCTGTCACCATCATGTGATAAGATATTTGACATACCTACTTGCCTTGAATCCCAACTTCTGGAGTGGAAACCCATGCTAAATGTCAATCTTTCATACAAATTCCCATCACTGCGCATGCCCCTTTATCCAGGAGCATTACCCCTATTCGCACCGCCCATCATCTGTTGCCCATAAGTGGTGCCACTGCTTATTGTCCTTGGTCCATAAGTGGTTATTACCAGAACCACTCTGTCATAGAAGGAGAAACACGGTACCCTGGGTAAAAAGGGAAAAAGAGAAGTTTCTCGAGGCTTCTAGATGATAAGCCTTGTGTCCTACCTTATCCCTACTGTTGTGGGTTGGTTGAGCCGAGATCCCTCATCCTAGGATCTTGGAGGCCACCTCACCGACTAATTTCTCAACCTACCCTATCCATCTAGCCTTATAAATAAGAGCTCATAGCCATGATTGAGGGGGGAACACTTGAGGTATTGTTATGCTGTTGGATTGATCATTGACCCAAGATAATTTGCAGAGAGCATAGAGAGCTAGAGCTGGAGATTTTGGGGATGAGAATGTCTGGTTTCATGGAGATGCATGTCAACACCAAGGATTGGTTGTAAACTTCTTCATATTTATTTAATGCAAGTTGATTTCTGTCCCACATATGTTGTTGTTTTTGTGATTTCGCATGTATGTTGCTAGATTCCTTAGTCACTAGCATAGATTAGTAGATCATATTCTGGTTGCTTTGATATGTTTCGTGTTGATATTGATTGCAGGTACACAGGTGGACTATCAAATTCTTGTATTCCAGATATCTACAGCGTCTAGGGAGAGTCTTCAACCTCTGTCCTTGATTTGTTATGGATCTGAACCATTCAGACCAATGGAACACCTTGCTATCCGCAGGAGGTGAAATATTCCAGCTAACAAATCTAGAGCATATGTGGGACCTAAGCGGTTTATTCCTCTCATGGATCTGCCTTGTATTGGTCTGGAGCCATGAGTTTGGTTACTTGTGTCTATCAGTCAACATACCGATGTACTACAAATGCCTACTTGATGACATGCTCCGATTGAGCCAACATTTTCGCCTCATGGCAACGACTTGTTCTCTCAAATCTCTCGTTTATCGTATTCCTAGAGAGATAGAGTCGGACTGACTTGAGGAGATCCGTTTCATTTTTTAACGAGCTTGACATAGAATGGGAACTTTGCTCAGAACATGGTTTCATTTTTATGCAAGCTTGAAACCAAGTGATAGAGGACTCTAGCTCTCTATTTGGAATTTCTTTCTATGTCAGACTATAGATCAAGTCAGAAAAAGGATAGATCAAGGAAAATACTGTTGAATTGAGTATGGAAACAGAGCATAAAAGACCAAAATGACTCAGATCTGAACAGATCTAGAGGTTTCAAACCCAAACGGAGTCAGTCAGAGAGTAGATCTGACTGAAGAGAGTTGAAGAAGAAGCCTGGATTCAGAAAAGAGTTCCAGACTGAGGAAGATCAGAACGACTGATACACAAGTTCATTCCCCAGCGAAGTCGCCAGATAGGCCCTATTCTAGACTTTGTCTTCTGAATTTTTGTGTGTTTTTGGCTTACTTTTTGATGAAGATGAAACCATTGCTAAGATTCCAAATACAGAGCTAGAGTCGAAGCTTATGGGGATGAGAATGCTTGGTTTCATGGAGATGCATGTCAACACTAAGGCTTGGTTGTAAACTTCTTCATATTTCTTTAATGTAAGTTGATTTATGTCCCACATATGTTGTTGTTGTTGTGATTTCGCATGTATGTTGCTAGATTCCTTAGTCACTAGCATAGATTAGTAGATCATATTCTGGTTTCTTTGATCTGTTTTGTGTTGACCTTGATTGCAGGTACACAGGAGGAACACAGATGTACTACAGATGCTCTATTTGTTCTGGATCTGAACCATTTAGACCAGTGAAACACCTTGCTATTCGCAGGAGGTGTTAGCTGGAATATTTCACCTCCTGTGGATAGCAAGGTGTTCCACTGGTTTGAATGGTTCATATCCAAAACAAATAGAAAATAGAGGTTGAAGACTCTCCCTAGACGTTATAGATATCTGGAATACAAGGCTTTGATAGTCCTCCTGTGTACCTGCAATCAAGCTCAACATGAAACAGATCAAAGAAACCAAAATATGATCTACTAATCTATGCTAGTGACTAAGGAATCTAGCAACATACATGCGAAATAACAACAACAACATATGTGGGACATAAATCAACTTGCATTAAAGAAATATGAAGAAGTTTACAACCAAGCCTTAGTGTTGACATGCATCTCCATGAAACCAAGCATTCTCATCCCCATAAGCTCCGACTCTAGCTCTCTCTATGCTCTCCAATGATATGGACCAAGTGATCAATCCAACAACATAACAATGCCTTAAGAGTTCTCTCCCTCAACCATGGCTATGAGCTCATATTTATAAGGCTTTAATGGATAGGGATGGTTGAGAGATTAGTGGGTGAGGTGGCCTCTAAGATCCTAGGATGAGGGATCTTGAGCTCAACTAACCCACAACAGTAGGGATAAGGGAGGACATGAGGCTTATCATCTAGAAGCCTTGAGAAGCTTCTCTTTTTCCCTTTTTACCCAGGGTACCGTGTTTCTCCTTCTATGACAGAGTGGTTCAAGTAATAAACACTTATGGACCAAGGGCCATAAGCGATGGCACCGCTTATGGGAAACAGATGATGGGCACTGCTAACAGGGGTACTGCGTATGGATAAAGGGTCAAGCGCGGTGCTGGGAATTTGCATGAAAAGATTGACAAATGATATGAGTTTCCACTCCAGAAACTGGGATTCAGGGCAAGTAGGTCTGTCAAATGTCTTATCACATGATGGTGACAGGATTTTGGTATAATAGGATTCCCCCCAAAGCATGAGTCTTAGAGGGATACGATAAATGAGAGCTTTGAGAGAACAAGTCGTTGCCATGAGGTGAAAATGTCAGCTCGATCGGAGCATGTTGTCGAGTAGGCATCTATAGTACATCCAAATGTTGACTCATAGACAGAAGTAACCAAACTCATGGCTACAGACCAATACAAGGCATATCCATGAGAGGAATAAACAAGCATGGCTACTAAAATACAACGTAGATCCATGTGATAGAGGACTCAAACTTGGACATAGCTACAAGACATACAACGTAGATCTATGTCATACATACGCAAATTTGAGCATAGCCATGGCCATACAAATGTGGATCCATGCTAGATATACATAACTCCATCGCAACCTGGGGAAAAAGCAATGAGCGCTTTTAAACTAACACCCAAGGTCTTCGTCTCATCTTCCACAAAGTACGATTCTATCCATGTGATTACAATGATCTCAAGTCGAACATGGTAGAAACCACTTGATTACCGGCCAATGATGTGAATCGTTAACAAGTGCGAGGGAGATCACCATTAATGTCATTGATTCCCAAGGTACTATAGTACAATCTACTGGGTGTGAATAGATGTCCTAATGTCGAACACCCTGTCGTTTCTATCGATTAAAGGTCAATGATGTGAACCTATGTCGAGAGCGAGAGAAATTGTCATTAAGGCATACAGATCTCAAGGTACTAAATATTGTTGACGAGAAAAGTCTCGTCGAAGGAGGGACATGATGAGTCCCACATCGACGACATGAAACTCAGAACATAGTTCTGGAATTATATGTATGTAGTAACCATATGACTGACTCAAAGATACTGACACAAAGACTGTGTAGACTGCAGAGGTGACACTTCTTAAAATCCCCTTTGAACATTGGGCGGAAAGACAAAAGACTTGGTAGCATGACTAGATGGGACCAACACACAATGCGACAATGGACAATGCATTCTTTTGAAAGACTCAAAGGAGTGACATGACTCATGAAAGTGGATCATCACGGAGATCAACTGAATACGAAATTGTCTGACATGATTGTGTAGACAAGTGCCATGTTCAAAGGTAACGACAAACAATTGTCATTATTTGCAAAATGATTCCCTTCCCATTTCCCCATCATGATCGATGAGTGCCTCTTTTCGGTTTTATGAGTTCAAAGAGGGTAACAAACACTCGGTATAGCTTGTTGAAAGACAAGTCTAGACTCATATGTTTTATGAACCTGAGAGAGGAGGGGTTCGATCCCAAAATGGGTCTTTCAATGTTTAATTTTAACGAGTCCACCGAAAGAAAACTTGGTGTCGTTCATGTTTAGAGAGTCTGAACGAATACTGAAGAAAACTCCAAAGGGGTCCTTTTTCATATGATTTAGTCTCTAAGGCCCGAAAAAGTATAAAATCATACCTTAGGGAACTCTTCTAGTCATGATTTGCTGGAGTGTTCCTTTTTCGTAAATAGTCCTATCCGAACCGAAAAAGAGATAACCTACCATCGGATGGACGACCCTTCAAATACTTTAATGAATGTGAAGAAGACAATATCGCTCAACAATATTTTCGTATTTAGGGATCCTAAAAAGAGTTTAAAGAGAACTCCATTAACCTTTTTCATGTTTGAATCCAGAGCACAAAAAAGTAACAAACTAAGCTCAAACCACTTTTCATGTTTTAACCAGAGCACGAAAAATGAAAAGTAAGCTCAACACCATCTTACTGTTTTTAACGAGCTCAAAGATCAGTTGAAAGAATGCTTAGGGATTGGTTTCATTTTTACGCAAGCTTGAAACAAATGGGTAAACTATGCTTGAAAAACCCCATTAACATGATATACAGAGGTTGGAATCTTGGCCCTAGCATGATTTCTAGCGAAGCCTACCCCTAGCATGGTTGCTAGCGGCTCGACATGCCCCCAAGATTTGTTTCATTTGGTGATTCTTCTTCCATACCCAACCTAAAAACCCGGTTACTAATGTGAAAATGCTCACCAGGGACGTAGGAAGAATGAGAATCAGGCAGTTGGAAAGAAGGTTCAGGTTCTAACACTAAAGTGAAGACTCGACTCAAGGGAAGGGGATCTGTTTCATTTTTACGCAAGATTGAAACAGAAGGTAACTATGCTTGGAACATGATTTCATTTTTATGCAAGCTTGAAACCAAAAGGTAAACTATGCTTAAGGAAAACTACTTCATTTTTTAACGAGCTTGAAATAGAAAATGAACTATGCTCAAGAATGATTTCATTTTTATGCAAGCTTGAAACCAAAAGGTAAACTATGCTTGAGGATATCTATTTCATTTTTTAACGAGCTTGACATAGAATGATAACATTGCTCAAAGGCATCTATTTCATTTTTTAATGAGCTTGACATAGAATGGGAACTATGCTCACAGAACACTGACATGATGGTCAGAACCTGACATGATGGATAGGTGTTGTTTCATTTTTTTAACGAGCTTGACACAGAATGGGAACTATGCTTAAGGAGTGGTTTTATTTTTTAACGAACTTGAAACCAAAAGTAAACTATGCTCTACAACCTGCTCCTACCAAACATGATATCCAGAGGTTGGTAGGTTGCCCCCATTTATAAAAGCTAGAGGCTTAGCTCCATTTTGATTTCCATAGACTAGAGCCATGCCCCCCATTTTACCTATGATGGGAAGAAGCTAACTAGAAGGGGAAAGAGCCACAAGAACATGCGGCACATTTAGGGCAGTCTCATTACTAGGAGTAATGTGATGGTCAGGTGTAACAAACGAAAGTTGATCAATGGTCACCATCTTCCCATCATGGGGAAAATGCATAACTCGAAAGAGTGTGGACACAACAACCTTCATGGCATAAACATAATCACGTCCAAGGAGCAGATTGAAATCTAAAGGACCTTGGACCACCATAACATCAATGCAGACAGTTTTTCCTCCTAATGTAATAGGAAAATAAGGAAGGGTCCCTAAAGGTGCAGTAGGTCGTCTATTAAAATCCAGTATCTGATCGATGGCTGGAAAAGCTGAGGTGAACCTAAAGCTTGCCAAGTAGTTGAGGATAGAATACTAACAGAAGCCCCTTTGTCAATAATAGTACGAAGTATCCGCCTAGCAATAACATTCACAACTATCTCGAAAGGAACACTTGAATGAAGACAAGGCTTTGTTAGGTTACTCCAGTCAAAGGAAATAACCTCACTACTCGGAGAGGGTTCTGTCGAAACAGACAAAATTTTCTCTTGTTGAGAACAATCAGAATGAAGCATAAAAACTTCGGCAGGTTTTGGTTCATTCTCTACTAGAAGAGAAGAACAAGACGAAGATTTGGTCAAAAAGACTACTTCAATCTTAACACTTTCTGATGAAAGAGTGGGATCGGGTGGAAATGACACCGACTCGACCACTTTAAATTCACTCTCCAAAGGAAGAGTGGGATCAACCATAGATAAATCTGAATCAACCACTTGTTCAACCAATGGGGGATCGAGGGATAACTTACTATCACTTGTTGGAATCACCTATTGATGATCAGTAATATTTTTCAACCAACGTGAAGCTTCATCCATGCTTGGACAAAGAAAAGTACGATGCATAGCCTTGCATATCAAACAAGGATACAAGAATTTACCCTTACGACATTTTACCAATGGGTTACTGGTTGAGGGAGTATTGTCAACATATTGATCAGAGGTTGATGACATATATGGTTTGGACCTTTTAGACCACTCTTCTTGTACACGGGAGAGACCAGGACACTCCTTAAGAAGGTGGTCCCCCTTGCAAAGCTTACAAGGGAACTTGGGTTTTTCGGGCGTTCTCTTAGAATGACCACCATCAAGGGAAGATATTTGCTGCCTTTTCTCTTTCTTATCCTTCTTCTTCTTACTCTTCCCTTTCTTCTTCTTCTTATCCACATGACTACTAACCATAGAGCTTTGGTCAAGTGAAGAAGAAGAAAGGGAGGAAGCCACAACCGACAAAGAAGGATACAGATTAGGTTGAGGTCGATCCTCTCCCAGAGGAGAGTTGACATTTGAGACATTAGGTGTAACAGGAATTACCGGATTAAAAATCCAGACCGGTAATCCTATAGTTAATCCAGGAAGATTTAGAGTGGCAATAAAGGGAGGACCAATACCTTCACTTGGAGGGAATAAAAAAGGTACACCTTGAAAAGGGACCTCTTGAGTGGTAGTCCCAGATGAGGATGCCATCTCTAAACTCTCTAATAACCCCCTAACTACCATGCATAAGCAAGTACTACTCAAACTAAAAGAAACAAGCAAACATATGAAAGGAGTGGATAAGAGTCAGGAACCTCACAGGACAGGCCAAAAGGATAACTCAGATGGTTTGAGGATTCCTAAAAGGGTCTCCTGATATACGCAAGGTACAAGGGAGCTCAAATCAGTAGTAGTGCTATCTAATGCATAACCGTACACAAGGGGCATTCCGATATACAATCGAGTACGTGAAGTACCTTTCTATATACCTCAAGGGTACGTGAAAGGTCATTCGATATACCGACGGTACGTGGAAGAACCACGCGAGTCCTGGGATGTAATGCTGACAAATAACGACAGCTCCTACGCTTAACAATGCCCGAACACATCTCTAACTTATCACTCAAATTTCTATCTAAATTTTAGCCTAGTACTACCGTTAATTTTATCTTGTGCGTTTAAGTGGAACCATGGAGTGAAAACTTGAATTTAAAGAAGATGCATACTAATCTATATGATAATGCAAGTTTTCCTCTTTAATGAAATTCTACCTGAGAGAGGGAGAGAGATTTACTTTTCTTCCAAAAATGCACACCCAAATGCAAATGCAATTCTATCTTTTCAAACTAAAAGTGAAATAAGAATGCACCCCAAACAATCTTCAAAGTAAATAAGAAAGAGATCTAGAGAACATATAACATAAATCAAAATGTTTCTTATCTTTTCATGCTTGAAAAAGACGCATAAAAACTTGATGGAAAGATGATTTCACTAACGTTTCCAAACAAATCTAACTCTAATGCACGTAAGGATGAAAATAGATGTTTCTTCTCAATGAAAGTAAGATCTAGAATTTCAAACAATCATGCACAAAACAAGAAGAAAATCGTTCAAGAAACTTGCGAATAAAGAAAAAGAGAGAGAAAACTAAAACTTCTCTTTGAAACAAACAAGGAAATGAAGAACCAATCTTTCCTCCCAAGAACTGAAAAAATCAGCATGCGGAAGGAAACAAGAATCACCCAAGCAAAGAAAGACTCAAAACAACATGGATCACTCATGCATTCCAATTCCAAAACAAACCAAAGCCTACACAGGAAAATGAAATGTATATTTTCCAATTCCAACTAACAAATCTGGCGACTCCGCTGGGGATTAGTATATTAGTTGTTTTGATCTTCCTCAGTCTGCAACTCTTGTTCGAATCTAGGATCCATTTTCTTCAACTCTCTTTAGTCATATCTACTTTCTAACTTGCTTCATTTGGGTTTGAAACTTCCAGATTTGTTTAGATTTGAATCATTTCGACCTTTTATGCTCTGTTTTTATACTCAATCTATCATCCTTTACCTTGATCTGGTCTTTTACTGACTTGATCTATCATTCTCTTTGTGTTTTGGATTTTTATAGGGAACCACACATGCTCTGTTGGCGAGAAGCGGTGCCATTGTCTGAGTCCTGTTAGCGATACGCGGTGCCACCGCCTGAATCCAGTGAACAAGAAGTGGTTCTACCCCAAAACCGCCTCCCAGCAGCTTCATCTACGCAGTTCCAGGTAGGCCCTAATCCAGACTGTCTTTTGATTTTTTGTGTGTTTTTGGCTTACTTTTTTATTGTTATATTCCCTTTGCATTCAAAGAGAGTTTGTGTTTCTTGCATTAGATTTTCTGTTCTTTGCTTTACTTGAAACCTCTTTCCTTTTTCTGTAGATATTATTAATTATAATTGGAAAATATACATTTCATTTTCATGTGTAGGCTTTGGTTTGTTTTGGACTTGGAATGCATGAGTGATCCATGTTGTTTTGAGTCTTTCTTTGGAATGCATAAGTGATCCATGTTGTTTTGAGTCTTTCATTTAACGTCGATTCTTCTTCCATACCCATCCTAAAAACCTGGTTACTAATGTGAAAATGTTCACCAGGGGGGTAGGAAGAACGAGAATTGGGAAGGTGAAAAGAAGGTTCAAGTTCTAACACTAAAGTGAAGACTCGACTCAAGGGAAGGGGATTTGTTTCATTTTTCCACAAGCTTGAAACAGAAGGTAACTATGCTTGGAACATGGTTTCATTTTTATGCAAGCTTGAAACCAAAAGGTAAACTATGCTAAAGGAAACCTACTTCATTTTTTAACGAGCTTGAAATAGAAAATGAACTATGCTCAAGAATGATTTCATTTTTATGCAAGCTTGAAACCAAAAAGTAAACTATGCTTGAGGAGATCCGTTTCATTTTTATGCAAGCTTGAAACCAAAAGCATAAACTATGCTTAAGGAGTGGTTTTATTTTTTAACGAGCTTGAAACCAAAAGTAAACTATGCTCTCGACATGATTTCATTTTTATGCAAGCTTGAAACCAAAAGTAAACTATGCTCTACAAGGTCAAGCGCGGTGCTAGGAATTTGCATGAAAAGATTGACAAATGATATGAGTTTCCACTCCAGAAGTTGGGATTCAGGGCAAGTAGGTATGTCAAATGTCTTATCACATGATGGTGACAGGATTTTGGTATAACAAGATGCCCCCCAAAGCATGATTCTTAGAGGGATATGATAAACGAGAGCTTTGAGAGAACAAGTCGTTGCCATGAGGCGAAAACACACAAAAAATAAAAAGACAAAGTCTAGAACAGGGCCTACCTGGCACCGCACAGATGAAGCTGCTGACAGACGGTTTTGAGGTAGAACTGCTTCTTGCTCACTGGATTCAGGCAGTGGCACTGCGTATCGCTAACGGGACTTAGGAGGTGGCACCGCTTCTTGCCAACAGAGCATGTGTGGTTCCCTATAAAAATCCAAAACACAAAGAGAACGATAAATCAAGTCAGTAAAAGACCAGATCAGGGTAAAGGCTGATAGATTGAGTATAAAAACAGAGCATAAAAGGTTGAAATGATTCAGATCTGGAAGTTTCAAACCCAAATGAAGCAAGTCAGAAAGTAGATCTGACTTAAGAGAGTTGAAGAAAATGGAGCCTGGATTCGGACAAGAGTTGCAGACTGAGGAAGATCAGAATAACTGATATACTAATTCCCCAGTGGAGTCGCCAGATTTGTTAGCTGGAATATTTCACCTTCTGCAGACAGCAAGGTGTTCCACTGGTCTGAATGGTTCAGATCCAGAACAAATAGAGGACAGAGATTGAAGACTCTCCCTAGATGCTGTAGATATTTGGAATACAAGGCTTTGATAGTCCATGTGTGTACCTGCAATCAAGCTCAACATGAAACAGATCAAAGCAACTAGAATATGATCTACTAATCTATGCTAGTGACTAAGGAATCTAGCAACATACATGTGAAATCACAACAACAACAACATATGTGGGACAGAAATCAACTTGAATTAAAGAAATATGAAGAAGTTTACAACCAAGCCTCAGTGTTGACATGCATCTCCATGAAACCAGACATTCTCATCCCCAAAAGCTCCAACTCTAGCTCTCTATCCTCTCTCCAAATGATCTTGGGCCAATGATGAATCCAACAACATAACAATACCTCAAGTGTTCTCTCTCTCAACCATGGCCATAAGCTTGTATTTATAAGGCTAGATGGATAGGGTAGGTTGAGAGATTTGTGGGTGAGGTGGCCTCCAATATCCTAAGATGGGGTATCTCAAGCTCAACTGACCCACTACAGTAGGGATAAGGGATATCTCGAGGTTTATCATCTAGAAGCCTCGAGAAGCTTCTCTTTTTCCCTTTTTACCCAGGGTACCGCGTTTCTCCTTCTATGATAGAACGATTCTAGTAATAACCGCTTATGGACCAAGGGCCATAAGTGGTGGTACCGCTTATGGGCAATAGATGATGGGCGGTGCAAACAGGGGTACCGCATATGGATAAAGGGTCAACGTGGTGCTGGGAATTTGCATGAAAAGATTGACAAATGATATGAGTTTCCACTCCAGAAGCTGGGATTCAGGGCAAGTAGGTATGTCAAATGTCTTATCACATGATGGTGACAGGATTTTGGTATAACATTTCCAGGCAGTAAGATTACTACATAATGCAAGTAACAATCAGATTGGTACTTTAGTAAATAATATGGTAATGTATGTGGTTACAATAGTACATGTAGCAAGATGATAATGTAAGTATGAAAGTTTATAACTTGTTAGTGAGCATTTTTATTTTACATACAAGTAACAGGTTGATAATTTCCATAACTAGTAAGCTAGCGACAAAATAGAAACATGTACTCTATTGGAAATCTTTACTATCCAGATTGATAGAAGTGCTTCATGAAATAAAAGATAGTTACTTTACCTCATCAGAGCTTTCTTTTAAATAGTTAGTTAATTACTAGAATTTTACAAGCAACAAATTTACTTCTTGCTACTTTATGAAGTAAATCCCTACTCGATCGATCATTACCTGTTAACCTGTGAGAACCAGTAGTCCATCTGCGTTAGCATAAATGCTAAGTAAGCCCAAGTTTTCAAAGATAGATTTCACCTACTTGCCAAAAAGTAAACTTATTAGTAAAACTAAAAGAAAGCTGTGTGCAGGTCCATCTCTTATACTTTACACAAAAATGAAAGCTATATTAGTTAACGTAATATGAAAATGATTAATAATAAGTGTTAGACTGTTTCATTTTCTGCTAACTGCTAGTAGTTAGTAAACTGCGTATTCACACATTTTATGCTATCTTAAAAAATTTAAATTTTTATGAAATTTTGGGATTTTGACATTTGGTATCAGAGCACAAGGTTCAAACTTTAGACCTTGATGAATCCCAACTTGCTTTTATGAAACAATGAATATATGTTATATCAGCCTAATCTAAATGCTAGACAAGCTAGGTGGCTATCTTTTCTAAGTGAGTATGATTTCGAAATTCAGCACATTAAAGGGAAAGAAAATAAAGTTGCTGATGCGTTAAGTAGAAATGCAAGGATGAAATATATAGCAGTTATCAACAAGTATACAATAGATTTAGATGAACATCTTGAAGCAGGGGTAGAAAAGGATGAAATTTACCAAAATTTACAAGCTAAAACGAAAGAAAAACCAACATAAAGCTTAAGTAAAGGGTACAGTTTGAATGAAAAAGGATTTTTACTGTACAAAGACAGAATATATGTACCTAAAGTACCTAAAGTTAAGTTATTAATTTTAGATGAAATCCATAAAATTCCATACTCAGGCCATCCATAAAAGGCCTAGTCAATCTTTATAAAAATTCCCATTGAAGAGAGCTGAGGTTGCTCATTCTAGAGAAGTGATCATTCAGGTTGAATGAATGTACTTTAGAGAAATTCAATGGAAGGGAAATTTGGAAAGTGTTTGAGGGGATAACTGCTGATTGCTCTAGTGTAGCTTTTAAGCTGAATATCATACTGCTGAAAGCAGAGGACTTACTAAGGTATTGAACTAGTCAGTTGAAAGAGGGTTCTACGGTTTGCATTCTCCACCAGTTCTCAGCCAAGAAGACCAGGAACAGGCTCGAGGGTCTTGAGGAAGCTTTGTTTGAGCGCTCTCCAGGAGATTGGTAGGGAGGAATGGCCTCCTAACGCTGTTGTTGTCTATCCTCAACATGTTCTAAGTTATTTTATTTTACTGTGTTAGTTAATTAAATATTAGATAACTGCTATATGAATGCTATCAGTTCATTTTGTGAAATGTTTGAGTTAGTATTTTTATTAAATTATTTAGAAATGAAATGGATTTAAAAAATAATGTGTTAGAATGTAAACAATTTCTAGACTGTGTTTTTCCACACTGGGAAACCAGGTCATACTCTAGCACAGGTAGAATGTTTAAGTAGATAAGAGAATGAAAATAGTAGATAGGATTGTGTAACTATAGATGGTAGAATAATTTTATTTCAATGTTAAGATACTATGGAGGAAAAAAAGTGTTATGATTTATTTCTATTTCTCTGTTTTCACTTAGTATAACTGAATGAAATGCAGCAAAAAAACTACATTAGAGTTACGTATATAAACAGGCTACTAACCACATAGTTTATCTTCTAACAATATCAACTAAACCTAAGACTAATATTTAGTATAAACTAGATAGGGTTATATTAAAAGTCCTTAATTTACAAAGAGTAAACAGAGTTACAGAGTTTATTTTCTATCCTTTCAAGAACTCTGAATAAATTCTACATCACAGTCCAGTAAATAAAAGCAATGTAAATAGAAATAATAACTAGTATAAAACTAAAATATTTACCTATGTAGAAACTATTTTACATTTACCAGATAGGCTTATACCTGTGAAGGAAAAGCTTCAGGGTTGAAACCCTAACTTATAAATTATTTAAATATAATTTAAATTACTTAAAGATTTAAACCTTTTCATTGATAACTATATAAATACACCTTACAGGAAGTTTCCAAAGCATACTTTAGACTATTTACGGTCTTTTTTGAAAGCAAATGTCTTTTATAAAGAAGCAATATAAGTTAAAGTTAACAAGTTAAAATACCACCACACACCTGTAATAATCAAACCGAATTAACAAGTAGCAGAACCTAAGTGTTAATAAATAACATATTTTAGACAAGGGTTTTATTTTCGGCAAAACCCTAGCTAGTATATTTTGGACAGGTAAGTTTTAAAATTATAAATTTCACATTACGACTGAGCTACAGTCAGCATTTTAACAATATCTATTTATAAGAGATATCTTAGACAGTAATTTTCTTCATTAACAGTCGAAGAGGAAAAACCCTAAATTACAATGAATCATAATTTACAAGATTACAAAACCATTGCAAAAACGAGACTGAGCTCGAAGTAAACTCTCTCTTAGAAACCCAATGTATTACATTGTCAGGCCGTAAGGCTAGAAACTTAACCAAATTACAACACCCAGCTCAAGGTCAGATCTACCCATCATCATAGCGAGGGTTTGTAATCAAAATTGAACAAACAACTTATTAAAACCACGTATCTAACAAAGAAATCGAACAAGCTTCCAAGCTCGGGGTTTCACCATCAACAACCCTGTTTACAAGTAGGGTAAAAACCCATTCTTTGAACCTAGGGCTTACCGGATTGGAGCCACAAGTCCCCGAAGCGAGCTAGCGTTATCTTTGTCACTGAAATATAGAGCTATCACGAGTTCCTGCAAGAAGAGAACCATAGTGTGCGTTAATACAAAGCTCCATATCCATTGAAAACCTACTGTAAAAACATTTTACCATGAGTTTTTCATATTAAAAGAAAAACCAAATATATTTACCTATAAATAAAAGAGTATCAAGCAGTGAAGAGACTGTCACTAACTGCATAATGCACACACAAAAATCTCCAAACCCTACGGCGTCTGTGGAGCACAGACAGTATCAAAGAATCCTTAGCTTCACAAAGCAGTGACAGGCCACGCGGAAAGCAAGATTGAGCTAAGGACAAGTCGAGAGCCAAATACAAAAACCAGCAAACACTCACATGGTGAAGTTCACAGCTAATAAGGTTGGAAAACAAAGACCGAACTCAGGAAACTGCAGCAACTTTAAACCAAAGTTTTGGAGCAAGCTAGCAGAGGAACAACCCTCACGGCCGCCATGGAAACTTCACAGTGCAGACCACAGGCCAGCAAGAACTTCAGAGGCAAATTCCAAAGAAAATAGGGTTTGCGAGACTTTTATATCGCCAATGCATGGACAAGAGGTGACCACGTGCCCTCCAATTCTTTTAACCATGCAAGGGTCAAGTCCATAGTCCATCTGCGGTTTCAAATATTAATTTTTAAAACAATGGTTTTAATCAAACCATGCACAAACTATGGAGTACGCATATATATATATATATATATATATATATATCACACCAAAGTTCATACATAAACTATATCATAATGTTTGATAGCTTCGATATTTGCATATGGATTAATGATGATTTCTTAACGTTGACCTTAGTGAAAGGTGGTAACCACTTGATCATATGGATAATCCCAATGTCAATCATGCTTAGGACCTTTCCATTTACCATTAGAATTATATACTTGCAAAACGATGATAAAATAAATATATGTTATATTCCAAACTTATCACTTGTAAACCGACGGCTTTGGGTGGTTATAATATATGGAGTTTGAATAGAATAGTAAAAGTATTTAAAACATAACAATTACAAGGCTCGACCTTGGTATAAGCTCTCATAGATAATAGTTGCTTACTCGACTTGTCAATACTAGTATTAGACCATATAATTATTTGACAAGGATAGTTTGTGATTGTTTATGATAACTTGTTCTTAGCATAGTGAAGAATCTTGGTCATATTAATGACACATAGGGTCAAACTTCAGATTAGAAGTTCTAGGTAGAAAAATCTACCATAATAGTTATTATAAACATTAACTTGTTGTAAGCTAGGCAACATGATAATAGTAAATTTATAATGGAATAAAACCATGCTCAAGTCTATAATAATTGGAATGACACTGATAATACATTTACCTATGACTTAGAGTTATGAAGTAAGGGTAAATAGTATTCCATCATGAAATGACAATCACAATAATCAAGATTATAATGTCAAGGAGATTTCCAGGCAGTAAAAAACCTACAGAATGCAAGTAATAATCAAATTGGTACTTTAGTAAATAATATGGTAATGTATGTGGTTACAATAGTACATGCAGCAAGACGATAATGTAAGTATGAAAGTTTATAACTTGTTAGTGAGCATTTTTATTTTATATACAAGTAACAAGTTGATAATTTCCATAACTAGTAAGCTAGCAACAAAATAGAAACATGTACTATATTGGAGATCTTTACTATCCATATTGATAGAAGTCCTTCGTGAAATAAAAGACAGTTACTTTACCTCATCAAAGCTTGCTTTTAAATAGTCAGTTAATTACTAGAATTTTACAAGAAACAGATATACTTCTTGCTACTTTATGAATTAAACCCCTACTCGATCGATCGTCACCTATTAACCTATAAGAACCAGCAGTCCATCTGCGTTAGCATAAATGCTAAGCCCAAGTTTTCAAAGATAGATTTCACCTACTTGCCAAAAAGTAAACTTATTAGTAAAACTGAAAGAAAGTTGTGTGCAGGTCCATCTCTTATACTTTACACAAAAATGAAAGCTGTATTAGTTAATGCAATATGAAAATGATTAATACTAAGTGTTAGCCTGTTTCATTTTCTGCTAACCACTAGTAGTTAGTAAACTGTGTATTCAGACATTTTATGCTATCTTAAAAAATTTAACTTTTTATGAAATTTTGGGGTTTTGACATTACCTCTAGTGCGATATAAGAACAATCCAGAAGAAACACCCTGGACATGGTTGAAAGAGTACCTACTGATGGGTGCTCAAGTTTCAATGAGACATCTACTAAAGGATGTCCACCTCTCTATGTTGTTGACATAGATATTTCACTTCAAGAAGTTGTTACAAAACCAAATCTCCATGAGCATGCAAACCTAGTAGCAGCTAAATAAAAGGTCCCAATATCGAATTCCACATCACCACTGGAGTTTCATGAAGTTGATCCAAGAAAGATGGAAGAAGAAGAGGTTCATCTGCCAGAACTTCATTTTCTTGTAGGGTCACCGAAGATGAGTGAGTGCAATATCAAAGAGGCTCTACACACTCTCCATGGAACCCATGCATTGATGAAAAATCTCTGTTGGAAGTTGGAGGAGAAATATTCCATGGAAGACATGGAGAAGTTTTAGAAGGCCATGACAAGCATCAAAGGTAATTTTATCCATTTTCTTTATGATAGAGATAGTTCACTTTATCTTGTTGAGTTGTTGCATGGAGCATCCTTGAAGGATGAATAAGATATTTTCAACCTCACACAAGATTTTTTGAGCACCCAAGATTCCTTGAAGATCACTCAATGTGCACTCCAAGAGTCCAAGATGGAGATATAGAAACTTCATAAGAAGTTGTAAATATCTTACTTGTCCACCTACACACCATTAACCCATCCTCACAAGCATGATTGCATTCTTGATCATATGGAGGAATCTCATGAGATGGTGGATCATGAGATGCATTTGGTATTGCACATGCTTGAGGATTGTGCAGACAATCTTGATGAGAACCAAGCACTTGATCTTTCCCAAACAAAACTTGAGTTGTTTTGTGGAGAGAGTCTCTTCTCCATGGAAGAGTTAGATGAGCTCACCTTATTTGGATCATCCAGTGATGAAGAAGATGCAGCCATAATTTTGGTGGATGATTATTGCAGAGAGTTGATTCACAGTTCTTCAACCCACACTTCTATTTCAACCACACCAAGTGGGGATGAAAATTAGGAGAAGGAAATTCCCTTGTTGGTGCCACATGAGGAGAAGGAGGTTCCCATAGGTGTTCATCACGACTTTATGAATGCACCATTCCCTTCCTAGAAACAACATACGAATCCATTTGCATTCATTGATGCCTCTTTCATTCAATTGCACACATTGAGTGGACCCAGTGGCATAGAGTTGAGCCATTGGAGTTGTACACTAGTTCCATGTTTGGGAGATCATAAGATTTCTCTAGGTGAGAAAGACTCATGGATGGAGAAGTATATGCACATATTTCTTCCATTTGATTCCATTCATCCACAAATGGATTGGGTGGAAGATTACATGTCACACATGGATACTTCTTGTAGAAACTTTATGCTCATGATTAGTGGAAGGTCGCTAAGCAAGCAAAATGCAAAGATAAGTTGTTGATACATATTTCTTGCATAAAGTGGCCTCTATGGAGAAAATGCACACATTTGGATGGATGCTTGTACCCTTTGACCAGTGGAAGAGAGTTTCCCAATGGATGTGTTCAGATGTATATTTTGGTCTAAGTGTCATTCCATTCCCTTGTTGGATGAGGAGACGCATATTTCTATTTCCTACTTGCATTCTCGGAGATAATTTTGATGCATCATTTTATTGTGAGCATATTGGGAATCCTTGTTTGTTGGATGATTCCTACCCTTTTGGTGGGTGTACATGGGATTTTCACCCTTGTCAGTCAATCTTCAGGGATTTCATATTTGTTTCTTGTGTGCATTGGTCCCATAAGAACCTTCATAGGAGATTGGAAAGACTTGTTTGGATTCGGCCTCACTTTGGGGACTTGTATTTTATGATGGATAATATTTCTATGTGTTGACCTAGCTTGGAGAATGAAATACTTATATGTCATTTGCATGATTCAATAATTCTTCATGGTGTTATTCCCATCCTTCATAGTACCTTTCATGATGGTGGTTTATGTATGATGTTGATGATGCTTAGGAGGATGCACAGTGGACAGTTGGATCTTGGCATTCCTTGGGGTGTCAAGTTTCTACCCTTGACACTACTACATGGATACTTGCAGTTGAGGAAATGGGATCTAGGAATAATTTTTTTCTGAAGATTTTTTTGGATGGCATTTTCACTAATGGGGATGAAATGCAAGTAATGGAACCCTAGCATTGCTTGTCTTTGGAGCATCTATTTACATGTTGGCTTGATGGAGCAATACAACCTTTCTTCACATGAGTTCATCTATGTGATATTATTGACTAGTTCTCCTAAATGGGGGATTATTTCTTTGGGTGAAAACATTTTGCAGCACCCAGCAGTTTCAAAAGCAGAAAGTGTAGGAAAAGCAGTCACTGCAAAAGCAGGCAACTTTGCCCAATGGAGGGCGCAATTTCTATTTTGATGAGAGGATACTTGCAAGGAAACATCTCCAACCCTAATAAGGAAACTTTGAGTCAAAGAGGGGCGCAATTTCCACTTTGGATTAAAGGTAACAATCAAGGAAACATTACTTAAGCCTATTACTTGCTATTTTATTCAAGGAGGGTGCATCAATGGATTAGGGTTAGGGTTTTCAAGTGGCAACTTGCCCAACGGGTGAAGGAATTTCTCAAAAGGTCGCTCAAGGTTTATTTAAGGGTTCTTCCAAATCCATTTCTCATTTTGGATTGTTAATTTTTTTATGTTATGTAAATATAAGATTCTAAAATGAGATATGAGACTCATTCCCCTTGGATGATGCGCCCCAATTCTCCATTCCCTTCCCTTCTCTTCTCTTCTTTTAGTCAGTGCAGATCACACAGAGGCCAAGGGGAAACCATCTAAGATTCAGGTCGAGCTCTAATAGTAGCCTTAATAAATTAATGGAAGTATTTCAGGTGTATCTATCAGATCCTAAAGTTTCCAATACATGGATACATCTGAGGGTTCGAATATCCAAGTCTCTCAATGATATTAGCTACTAAAATTCCTTGTATTGTTGCATCTTGTTAAAGAATGCTATATAGACTATTTATGAGATTTATTTATACATCCATGTATTTTATTTTATTTTATAAACATGCACAGCAATTTTTATATCAATATGAATCTTTATGACTGAGTTTTACATGGTTTTACTCAACCTAGTCCATATTTGCACCTAGAATTGACTAGTTTTTCCATAAGATGCATAACTCGACCTGTGGGTCTCCAAATACAATAATTATTGTTCTTATGTGTTCTTAAGATGTTTATCTAAGTATCCAATGTATGAAATGGAGAATTCGTAGCCTCCTTCACCCATTTGGGGAATACTAAAAATGAAGCTAGTGAGTTGTCCTAAGACCTAGTTTTACCATTGTTTAGGATCATTTTTTAGTTTTTTATGATATGTGTAAACATGAAAATGATTATATATACTTTCATGAAATATTTATAGAATATTCCTAATACTCTCTTATCCATTGGTTTCTTGGAAACTGATAGTAAAGGTTTTTGTTTGCACCGATTGGGACTCCCAGAAGCCTAGGAGTAGACTTCAGCCTGACTGATGTTAGAAACCTAAACGAGAACAAAATACAGGTTCTTAGGACCTTTAACAATAATTATCATTCCTTTCCTTTTTGATATCACCTTTAAAACCTAGTTACTCTCTCTTCAACTTGCTAATTCTCCCAATTATCAGCTAGTTATCTTAAATCTTGTTTTAAATTTTATTGCATAGAGTTAGTGAGCCTGAATTCTGATTCAGGAAAATTACAAATATCTATATAAGTACCTCTATTTTTTCATACATTGTACTATGTCTCTACAATCAGGGCTAGGTTTTCACCGATGGCTACTTTAAAATCACAGGGGTCTTGTGCATCATTCATGATGACAATTTCTTGGTCTAGTTAAGATTAAGGATTTGTTATTCAACTATTCTAAGAAACTAGAAGTGGTTTGTTGGGAAATGAACCTTAATTTATTTTTCCTTATGGAAGAGCTCTTCATTTATTGTAAATTTAGTCGAATTTGATAATGGATTAGGATATATTAGTTATATAAGATCATTTCATGTTATGTATTAAAAATATATTTTAGCAATTAATACTTAAATTGAACTATAATAATTGTGCACAACAACAATTATTTTAGATAGTATTTAAAAAAATTATCACCCTTTTAATTATTTTATATTTTGTGATTCTACCTATCATAATAAAATTGCAAATCAAACATGATTCTCTCTCCTCATTTCCCCTTATTAAAGTAGGAAAAGTGTTCATGGATTTAATAAATTCTTAGGGCACACTACAGGGACCAACTGGCGACATGTACCAATAAGAACATTGCATTCATTGACATTAATGGGTTTGAGTTTCTGCATATTTCCCTTGGTTAAGTCATCTTCACGTTCACTATGGAGAAAAATCTATGTGTCATTAATCTTTTATAGATTTGGAAGACAAAATCATTGTGGGTCCCTACTAAACCTTTGATATTCCCACCAAGAAAAGTATTTAATCATTGATATGTTGTATATCTGATTATTTTAAGAATTTGTGGGATCAAGAGGGATAATTTAGGTTGGGTGCATATTTTAACACAACTCCAAAAAGGTGTCGACGCATGTTCCCTTGACAAATCACTTTGAGGACCCTTAACATGGGGTCCCTTCCTCCAACTTTGTATCAATTAAATGGTGGGTGGGGACTCTTTTCTAACTCACCCTATGATAACCTCCCCCTACTTTCATTATGTAAAATAAACACGTCATTGATTTATTGTATATTTGATCGTGGGTGAAATTGTAGGGTTGATAAGGGTAATTTGGGTAGGGAACATCATTCAACACCATGCTAATTGGGTGCATAAACACATCACCCCTATTTCACACCTCCTATTAGTAATTATGATATGACTTGGTCAAATAATGGAGGTTATAACCCCTTTAGACAAAATTTGGCAATCCCACTGAATTGGAAATCTCCCCTCCATGTTCATGCAAAGGTTTTGCGTAATAAACTATGGTTATTTCATGATCCCAAGGAGTAAAAAAAGTTTCTATCTAACATTCAAATCTCATTTCTAAGGAATACAAGATCAAATCCTCATCCATTATTAGTTTAAAACACTACCAAAATTATTTTATTTCCTTGTAACTCGATGGTTATGTTCTAATCCCACTCATAGAAATTTGCATATGAGAATGCTCAAATTTCCCATATCTATTTTATGAATTTTCCAAAAATATTAATGTTTTCAAATGTTTAGCATGCCATCATGAAATATATCATTCCACATAAATTGCAAAAAATGGCTCAACATTGAATATAATCTCTAATAACACACTAGAGTGTCCCCTTCCATGCATGGAATGAGAAGCCACTAAATAACCCATTAAATTTGTGGTCCATTACTATATCACCCATCATGACAAAACCATATTAGGCTTACAAGAAAGACACATAATTATTCGAATGCATGCATGGGTTCAAATAATAATGCAATGAATAAATAACATTATACTATTTGAAAGTCATAGAGTCCATACCCATATTCATAATGAATCACATTCACACACAACATGACTAATACATATATTTGTATAGTAGTAAATATAATTGATTTGAAAATTTATAAACCTAGGTAGAAAACTTATATTTTTGTACAATATAGTTAAGAAACCAATTTTTTATTAAAAATTTCCCACCCTACCATACGAATCTAGTGTAAATTCCATCCTCAAGTTGGGCTACGAGGATACCAATTTGAAGGCTCCAAGCTATAGTCTTACAACTCACTCAATGCCACCTAATTTTTCACATTGATCATCATATATTTTCTTCATATCCCTTTAGGCATATCATCTAATGATAAATAATCCATGGGACTCTCTTCCATTTCCCTACACAACCACTAAATAATAAAATGGAATGTATTTCCCTCCTCTGCTTCAGTAGTCCCTTAGGAATATGCTTCCTCTTTTAGTGATCTATATTGTAGGTAGGAAGTGTCCAAACTATTGATTTCCTTATGGAAATATTTTGGGAGATTAAAACTTGGGATTCCAAGGAACCAATGAGAAACAATAAAGTTTAAATAAAATCATGCTACATTTCCCAACCTATATTATCATCCTCAACCTTTCCATCCCTTACCCAAGGTATAAAAATTACTCTTCACAGTGTCTATTTTTAGTCATTTCTAAATATGGATAATGAGTAACTATCAAGAATGTAGAATGAAAACTCTTGTGGACAGAATGCTCATGGCAATAGTGAGATTGACAATGACAATGAAAGAATAATTTCCCATGTTTATTAAAACTTTTCCAAGTTGTTTGTGTTATGCCCATGCTTTCATAACTTTGTCAAGTAGACTTCCTCACCAACTTCCACATACATTCATTACTTTTTTCAATTAAATACATGCAATGATTATTTTTCATTTTAATCCAATTTTTAAGGTTGATCTTCAATTATGGAACACGATGGAAAATAAATGAGTACCTAGGATTACACTTGGAGAAATATGGTTACTTTCCCATAGGACCCATTTAATCTTCCCCTATTGTGGAACTATAAACCCTCCCATACTCTATGTAAGAGTCTTAGATATTTATATATTTATTTATAGCATTGAAATTACATAGATTCCCCCCATGATGGGTGCAATTATGTCCCATCCATGCAAAGGGATGAGGTGGTGACAATTTTTAAATGATACATGTGGGGGGGAGGGATGTGGCCACTCTCATCGACTCATTAAATTTAGTCCAAACAATGACATGATGGTTCCCTTATGCACTTGGTACATCATCTGGCTTACATAAGGATGATTTGTGCATTATGGCATCATGCGTTGCCTCATCTCATGATGGGAAGAGAAATTATGACAAATTAAGGTATCTCAACAAGTAGAGACAAATGCAACCATTCCCCTACTGTAGCCTGAATCATTGTTTTCGATGCACTCCTACTACTTCCATCTTGCCAATTGTATCGTTGTTTCTTTTGTTATTTAGCTGCAAACTTACCACAAGCAAGATTGGTACATGTGTGATCCTTGAGATGATTATAACTAAGGTTACTACATGTAGAACGCCATAAGGACCTAGGAACACCCATGTGCCTCGGAATCTACGAGATATGGAAATGGAAAAGAATTTTTACAAGAGTAGGGTGTCTTAAAAGGCTCAAGACCGAGATAAAATAATGGATATGTGCCATAGAAACAATAGGCTAGTGCCTACAACTCAAAAACTCATTGATGATTTTGGGGACCTATTCGAAGACTTAGACTCTTCCCAAATGAGGGAAGCCCGCCACACCAGAACTCTGCAACTGTTATGTTCCATGAAATATCTCCCTTACATGGCCCTTGATGAGTTCATAGAGCATGAGTTGCAGAAGGATATCCATGGAACCGGGGTGGAGTATAGCCTATCAAGGTTGGAGTACGGTGTGAGGCTCTTATCCCATATTCAAGTCACATATAACGAGAACATCAACACCAAAATGAACACTATGGATAAGGAGTTCATGGGAAGAAGGTTTAGAGTTACAGCCTCAGCTCAGACTCCTATAGATTCTTCAGTTCATCCTCTTGTACAACACTTAGTGCATAAGGGTGATATGATTACTATGGAATTCAAATGACAAGAACTAGGTTCTATCCAATCCATTATTATTATCTCTGATGATGAGTAAACTTAGATGGACTTCACTTGTTCAATTATCTAGTTTTGATAATCTAATTATTTTAAAATTTTGGTTACAAATATTTGAACGATCTCAGTTCCCATTTTGATTTTCCATAACCCTTAGCCTATGGGAGAACCCTATGACAACACTTTGATGGACATTACTTAGGCTATTTATCTTATAATTTCATTGATGTTTATCGATAAGCTTATTTTTTTAGGCATAGGGATCATCACAAACACATGGTCACACCTGGTAGTAGGTCACTGTATTTTTTTCATGTACATATTTTTTTAATATAATTCAAATAATGAACTTCTCAAAAAAATGTTTTACATATATTTTATTCCATTTTGTTAAGTCTATCACATTCCATAGAAAATATGCTTACAACATCTATATGCCTATCCATTATCTTGTCATGCCTTGGCGTTGAGCTCTACACTAGGACTCCATAGTAACATGCTTATAGGATTTACAAAATGGTGACAGTTATTTAAGGTTGCATGAATCAACCCCCTTCATTATAACAACCCATTTATAATTTATATATAATCTAATTGTAGGAATTCGTGTCGAGGTATTTCATCTATCCTACCTAACTATCTCAAACAACATTACCTCTATAATCTAAATATAAATACCCCATCCTTACCATTTAAATGAATGATTTGAGGAAATCCTACTCATAAGAATATTTCAACACTAAGAAGTGTGAAAACAAATCTCTAACTATGTTTTCATTGAGCATGCACAATCTTTTATAGCTTTACATTAAGAAAACTAACTCAACACTAGTAGGAAAAGTGAGATAAATGACTACATGACTAAAAAAGTTAGTCAAAAGAGTGTTTTTAAGCTAAAATGACTAAATTATAGAAAAATTAAAAATGACCAATTTAGTCATTAGAAAAAAAAACTAAATAGTTAGTCACACAATTTAAAAAAATGATTAAATTTTCATTTATTTGAAAAAAACTAGAGAAAAGAGGGGAAATAAAACTAGAAAAAGAGGGGAAATAAATAAAAAGAGGGAAAATAAAATGAGAAGAAAAATTAGGGAAAATAAAAGAAAAGAAAGCATTTGAGCATTTTTAGGTTTTTGTTCTGGGAATACTATGCTCTAGTTGAGAACAAAGCTACAGGTCATTGCTGTAGAGTGTGGGAATGATCAAGATGGAGTAATAAGATCGAGAGGTTTTGCATCAATAAGCCACATCCCATTACTTCCTACATAGTGAATACCTTCTGTGAACATCCAAAGTTTTGTATTTCTTCACAAATCATCTGCCCCAATGAAAATTCATTTCTTTATAAATATCAGTCTCATAATTTCACTTCAAGTATTTGGTTTGGGTTCATGTTACTTTGAGTGCATTATATTTTCATTTTTATGAAAGATTCAACAAGATGGAAGTGGATAATTAGAGTGAAGTGAGTTTCATGATGAGGGGTCCAATATTGCCTTGATTGCAAGCAGGTAAGAGTTGTTAATCTACTGAAAATGGTTCTTGCAACAAACTAAGAGATAATATTAACAAGATCATAAAACTAGAAACTAAGAACAATCATAGAGATAGTATAATAAAGCATCAACTAATCCATGACATTAAAAAAATAAAATGCTTCATCAGAGGAAACCGTAATAATACTCTCCTACCCAAAAAAAATGAGAAATGCATATGCTAAAAATTAAGAACTAGAATCCCTATTGTTCCTCCTAACAACATAAGAATTGGCATCCAATGCTTTCAATAGAGAGGGAAAATGTTGTTGCATCCAGTATTGAGAAATCCAATGAAACTAATTTGGTAGTTTAATTTTTTAAACAAAGGTA
This sequence comes from Pseudotsuga menziesii, assembly GCA_001517045.1. Classification (NCBI taxonomy): domain Eukaryota; kingdom Viridiplantae; phylum Streptophyta; class Pinopsida; order Pinales; family Pinaceae; genus Pseudotsuga; species Pseudotsuga menziesii. The sequence continues at coordinate 358,759 of LPNX010006488.1, forward strand.
GGAGATGATAAATCCTTGACAATTTTGGCACATATTCATGTTGAAAACTTGATTTGCAACAAGTAGAAGCTAATTATCTATAACAATGTTTATAGGATTACTAGTCAGGGTCTTTATCTCTAATGCCAATTTATGATATACATTGACAACATCATGGATTCTTAACCAATTTGAAATATCATAGTGGAAAGCAATGTGATCCTGAAGAGAAGCTTCAAGTGATGAATGAATTCAAAATGGGTTGTGAATCAATGAAAGGAGAGCACCAAATTTGAACTTCCAACAAAGGAAATAATTGTATAACATGCACGAGAAACTGTGAAGTTTATTGAGTGTAATCTTGAGCTATGTCTTGAGGAAACTGAGGATAATGAGAAAAAAATGAAAATTTTGAAGGAGGAGATGGAAAAAAGTCCTCTTAAAATATTGAATGAACCAAAGAGTGAAAATATGGAATAGAATGATGTTGTGGATAGGATTGTTGGATAAAATTTAAAGAATTGTTTTGAACTTTAGGATCAATGTATTGTGGTAGTTCAAGTTTGTTACAAATAATATACTTGATGTTACCTTTATGTAGTAGGTAAGTGTTGTTTAATGCATCATATTGGGCCTTCTTATCATACTAATAAGTTCAACAATACATTATTCCACACCAATCCATATTTTTCACATCATAAGCGACTTTATCCACAAATTTAGGACCAAAAGAAAATGAGACAATGCATGTATGCATGATATGGGAAGAGGAACCATGTTACATATATCAAATTTCATAAGGATGAGGGTCCACTAGTGGAAAGTGCACCTTATCGACTATGTATTTGATAATCGAATTCTCTTGTGAGTCATTGTCAAATATACAAGTAGTGGAGAAATCATGGAAGAGATATGCACGTGTGATAAATAAAAAGCAGTATCAAGATTTCAGGGGAGTGTATTTTTGTATCTATGTGACTTTATTCAATTTGGGAACCTCTTCATATGAACCATAGAATAAAAAATCAAAAGCACGGTGCATTATGATCATAGCATCACAATGCACTATGAACATATGATTCAAACATGTCAATACAATCAATAGGGTTGTTCTTTTATTCTCTCCATATATAACAAACTTCCATGAAGTGAGGATGATTTGGTCCACAAATATGGGTCATTGGTTCTAACCATTTCCATGAGATGAGAAATGTCCCATACTTTATTCATTTGGTCTACTAGATTCAACCACAACAATGTCAACCATTCAGTTGATGGTTTAGTTGATCACCTAGTCAAGCATCCAGTCGACTACTCTGTTAGTTGATTGATGTCCTTCGTTAACCTATCTCTAGAATATCCATAGGTGTGATGAACCTGCATAACCTGAGGTTCCAACATTCCCCCCATCAGCACAACACTAGAGATTCGTGAGATGTAATTACATTATCTAAATGTGCCCCCATAATTGCATCTACCTGAATCCCAAGCATAGCATGAAGTTTCACAAACTTAGATTATAGTGAAGGATTTATAAAGAAATCATCAATATAATCATCTATCCTACAATAAACAAGTGAGACAAAATTGTCCTATTCCAACTATCTTGGATAATGAACATGAATTTTAACATTTTTCATCTTGTTGTGAGCAACAGGATTGTCAACAACCTATATTGTACTTTGATTGTGACAATGAATAATATTTGAGGCTTGAATAGGAAAATAAATCTCTTCTAAAACATGATGGATCCAAATTACCCTTGTAGCTTCATTAAGAGTGCCTTGATACTCTGATTCTGTATTCGAAAGAGAGACCAACTTGTATTTCTTACACGACTAAACCAAGGATTCATAACTTAGTTGAACCACATATACAGAAGTGGAATTATGGTAATAAATGTCACCTACCCAGTCATAATCGGTGAACCTAACTAGTGGTTCTCTATTGTGACAATACGTAATACCATACTAATAATTTTTTTTAATATGGCGAACAATTCTCTTTGTGGATTTGCAATAGATTTGTGGAGGATCCTACATGAATCAAGATACCACACTAACATCAAAAAAGATATCTTATTGTTGGAACCATTTGTCCATAATACCCTCATCTTGTCGGCTAATGTTATCTTTTGAATTTTTTAATCCATATTTTGTGGATGTTTGGCCCCATGTTTGTTAATTTGGGTCCCTACCCAAACCTATTTATAAATATCCTTCGTGGCTAGTATATCATCATGATGAATCGTGTTCTCTTTTTCCTAAGTGCAATTCGGTGTCTTTAGACACCACCATTTTCTAGGAATATCATTTTTCTCTTATGTTGTTTTATTTCTGCTCCAACGTGGTATTAGAGAATTTGGTGTTTGTAACATGGTTTGGTGGAAGCTTGAGAAGAGTTCTAGTATGATCTTAAGAAGATATTTATTTTTTTGTGAGCCCTAACTAGCTGTTATAATTGCTCATAATTGTTCTGATAATGATTTCATGCTTGAAATATTTTAACCAATACATGGGATTATTTTGCTGCTGGTGTTTTTTGAGATATGAATAAGCGATTTGGCTATATGATGACTCTCTCTATTGATTTTGCTATGAATAGGGTTCAAAATTCATAGTTTGTGAATATTGTCACATCTTCTTAAGATCACATATTGACATGTGAATTTGTCTTGAATATATGGGAATCAAAGATACACTTCCTTGAGGCATGATCTGAGTTTTTTCGGGTATGCATGGTTTCTATATGCTAATTTTGTGTATGGATTCATTGTCCTAGTTGTTCATTTGATTCCATAATTCATTGGATGTGAATATTAAATCATATGTTTGGTGGAAGATTGATGTTGCAATTTGGGCTCATCAAATATCCTTGGTACAGTGAGTGTTGGCTCATATTTCCCTTCAACTAGAAACTATCTGCATTTCATTGTCGATTGAGTTATTATACCATTGACCACATTTATAATTGGGTCAACTAAAATTCCTGTTGGAAATATATATATTGTTGGCCACACAGTGAAGTAATTGGATAGAGATTCAATCGGTGACTCCGTGAAATTACCTAAACTATTGCATTCACCACTTGAAAGCATGTAACACATTGAATGATGAAAGTAGGGTTCTTCTTACCAAATTGTGCAATGTATACATATTGAGATAAATTAGTTGTTGACGTGTCTAAGTTATAGCTATGATAGTTGGTTTCGATGGATTTGAGTTTGGTTATTGTCCGACCTCCCAACAAAATGTTTTGTTGAAAAAGGACCAGCTAGTGTATGCCCTCGATTGAATGGTGACTGCATCATATTTGTTTTATCCTTGATTACCTTGAGGATTCGACCAGTTCCTAGTATCGTTGAAGAATGCATTGAAAGGAGACTCTATTTTTTTACCTTTTTTATGGTTGACTGAATACCAACTGACTTGACCATCTTGTCGAACTCAAACAACATCGACTTACACACTTCTTACATCTAAACTTTGACTGGAGTTGTCAATCAAAGTCTGGCTTATGTGCATTAATTGACTTTAGTTGATTGTATTGAGAATTATTTCATTCAAATAATTGTTTTCACTTGTATGTGATTGAATCAATTGATAGTGCTCAATTGTCTCGACTCTAGCATAGTCAACTGATTCTGGTGCTTAGGATATTTTTTCCATTTTTTTTGCAATATGTAAAAAAGTAAAAACTTGTGCAAATAATGATGATGAAGCCTTAATTTTACAAAAGTTGCAAGAGATTTGTGAAATAAAGGTTTCTTCATTGCAAGAATCTCATGATCAAATTTATAAATAGGTACAAAATTTGGAAACTATTAACTCTCAATTGCAGGAAGAGAATAGGAAATGAAAGAAGAATTAAGGTATTCGCATTCCTTTCTTGAGAATGAAGCTACTATTTTCCATACTATTGTTTCGCAGAGGATGGATGAAAAATATCAAAGATTTGTTGTCTTGGAGAATACCATGGAGACCATATTCCAAGGTTTGGTAAATTAATTTGGGGACAAGCCATATTTGATTGATGAATTGGAAGTGTTAATATTTGAGCAATAGTAAAGATATTTGAACTTTAAATGCTTTTATCAATCAATTTATGAACATATGAATCTCATAAAAACATCAATCACACATATCATTCATCCACATGAGACAAGATATACCCTGTGAAAACCCTCGACCTAATACATAGGATGAAAAACCCAACAATTCTTTGAGTATAATAGATAGAGTGCAGAGAATGGTTTACAACACTATAGAAAATTTCCTGATAAGAGAGAGCATCCAGAAATAGAGAAGATAGATCACTCAAACAACTATAATATACTTTCCATGTGCCTAACACATTAATAACAAGTCAAAACAACCTCCCATGAAAAGAATAGTGAATGGGTGTGATGGATAATGCTTCCTAGTACATGCTAATGCACCTTTCCAGCACTAGTGCCAAATAGGTGCCTTGGTTTTCTCACCATGCCCAAGACATGTGCCATACCTTCTATAATTAACTTTAACTAAATGTCAACTGACTTTGAACTGGACTCAATATTTTAACTGAATGCATGACCATGATGCTTTAACATGATAGCATAATTCTTTAACTTCAGTGTCATCCATGCAAAATACTGTATTTACAATTATTGACATTGCATGGATTACTTTAAGTTAACTAATGCATGCTTTATTACAACTGAGGATTTAACTAAAGCCTTATCAATTCAAGTTCACTATAGGTATACTTAGGAAATTCAAATTCTTTCTCTCTCTATGCTTATGTCTTTATCATTAACTTTCACTGTATGGTCCACATGTGTATTTATTATTTATTCATTGTATCATATTATACTCATAATAATTGTCACAACTTATGATCATATTATATTACTCCCGGACCATATAGTCATTTACTAAAGTAATTCACTACAGGGGTAGTTAATCCCTAAAGGAGACTTAATAGTAATATGTGACCATGGTTAGTAATACATCACATAACAATTGTTCTTCAAGTCACTTCACCTCCATGACTGAAGGTCCATCCCATAGGGTACCATATATGAGAATACTTGACTTGATATAACTCACAAGACTATCTTTATATTACACACAAGTCACCATCTCAATCATATATATATATATATATATATATATATATATATATATATATATATAAACAAGAAGAAGAGGTGAAATCTCTCTCTCATGAAGATATTGATGGATTGAAGACAAATATTGGTAAACTAGAAGTAGAGAATGTCCAGCTAACAAATGAGGATACTCATTTGTAGGCATGTGTTGATGAGCTTCGTGAGGAAGTTGTTCATCTTCAAGAAGACAATAATTGCTTGTTTGATGAATATAAAGTTTTAAAAGCAGATTATGATGCTCTATTACTGCATATGACTAAAAAATATGAGACTATTAAGGACTTGCAAGATTGTAAGAAGATTCTGGAATAGGACGTTTGTAGACTACATCTTGATGAGAAGAATATTATTGTGATACCAACTGTTGTTGATCTGACATGCCTATTTTGTCTCATGATTTGTTGCATACTAATGATGTTGTTTCTCCTAGCTTTGAAAAGCATACTATAGGTATTAGGTCACTATTGTTGAGCGAAATGGGATATACTGGTGGAGGACTTGAGAAGAATGGCCAGGGTATTGTTTTCATTATTAAAATTGAATTAAATCCACCACGAGCGGGGCTTGGATATGATGGTGCTATATCTAGTTTTTTTTACACTAGGAAAGTGTTGTTTGTTGTTGGAGGTGTCCAAACTGATTCACTTGAACCAATTGTTGAGAATATTGATGATATGGTTGTCACATAATCCTTGAAGAAAATGATTTGGATTTGTACATCAATGGAGAAGTTCAAGAACCAGAGGGAGATGACGCTAAGGCTACTCATAAAAAGAACTTGGTTAAATCCAATAGAATCATTGCAAATTCAATCAAGGATCATCTCATCCCCTGTGTGTCATCATTTAAGACATCGAAGGAAGTATTTGATGCTTTGACAAAAATGTTCGAAGGGAAGAACATCAACCGAAAGATGAATTTGAGGAACCAATTGAAGAATGTGAAGACATAGAACTCATAGACTATACAATCTTACTTCACAAGGGTTGCTCAAACCAAAGAACAGATTGAAGCAGTTGAAGAGAATGTAGAATAAGGAGAAATTGTGATGACTACCTTGAATGGTCTCCCTAGATCATGGAACTCATTCATTCAAGGAATCTGTGCAAGAAGGAAGTTGATATATTTCAGTAGACTCCGACAAGAATGCACACAAGAATAATCCCAACTTGTAACAAGAGAAGAGAATATGTGAGTAATTAAAGATCAAGCTCTCACAATTCACACCAGGAAGAGGTACAAGAAAAAGGATAAGAAGGAGAACCATTATCACAACAAGAAGAAGGATAAGAAACAAAAGAAGATCAAGAGAGATCCTCCCAATGTTCGATGTTATACTTATTATTAGAAGGGACAGTTTGCAAGAGATTGTACCATCATGACAAAGAGACACCATGCTCATATTGTCGAAGACGATGAACCAACAAACAAAATATTTAGAAGAGAGAAGGATGATTTAGATGAAGAGTATGTGCTAATCTCAACACTTACTGACACTATATCACATGAAGAGAAGTTATTGGCTTATGGATAGTGGGGAATCTAAACACATGACAAGATACAAAGAATCATTCATTAATTTTTCTGAGCATGAGTTGCCTCACAAGGTGAAACTTGGGGATGATTATCAATACCCCATAAAAGGGACTAGAGAAGCTTCATACAAGCTAGACTCCTGGAAATATTTAAAGATGAAGAATGTGCTATATGTTCCAGGATTGAAGAATAATCTTCTCTCCATATCTGCACTAGATGCAAAGGGAATGAGAGTTGCATTTGTCAATGACCAAGTCTTGATGTGGCCTAAAGAAAAACATAATAGACGATGCAACACTGATTGGAGAAGAATACGGTGGCTTGTACAAACTAAAAGGACAACTTGAACAAACATTGGTTCATGAGTCAATAGAACCTAGTGAACTATGGCACTAAATGCTTGCACATGTGCACTATAGAGCACTATCAATGGCAAGAAAAGCAGTCTCTGGACTTCTAGAGATCCAAGAAAAGCATGAAGGCATTTACAAAGGATGTGCACAAGGAAAGAATGAAAATAAGTCATTTCCAAACAGTGAAAAAAAGGCTAAAGGAATACTAGAGATAGTACACTCGGATGTATGTGGACCCATGTATTCTAGCTCATTAAGTAGGTATGTGTATTGTATTTCCTTTATAGATGATTTATCACATAATACTTGGATATATTTCTTGAAAGGTAAAAATGAAGTATTCAGTAAGTTCAAGGAATATAAATCCTTGGTCAAGAACCAAACCGAAAGGATGATCAAGACTTTGCTATCAGATAATGGCAGAGAATTCACCTCTAAAGAATTCAAGGAACTCTGCAGAGAGTCTGGGATTAAGAGGGATTTGAGCACTCCATATAATTCTCAGTAGAATGGGGTTGCAGAATGAAATAACTGAACCATAATGGAAGCATCAAAATCAATTCTACATGACCTGGATATTCCTATGCACCTTTGGGTGGAAGCAGCAAGAATAGTTGTGTATGTATAGAACCGTGCTTCTCATCGAGTACTTGGCAACAAAACTATGGAAGAGGATTTATTAGGAGAGAAACCAGAAGTCAACCATCTTAGAATATTTGGTTGTTTTGTTTACATGCATATCCCAAACTAGAAGAGGACCAAGCTCGATCATTCTGAGAGGAAGGGTATATTCGTAGGATACAGTGATACATCAAAGGAATACTGAATATACTTTCTAGGATTCAAAAAGATAGACATAAGTAGAGATGTAACCTTTGATGAAGATTCGACATACTTTATATCCAAGAGGCTACCTATTCAAGAGGTCAAGGAACTTGAAGAAATGAGAGTCCGAGACATGGAAATTGGAGAAACAATTCCAAAAGACCATGGATATCATGACATGGAAGAGCCACAAGAGCCGATAGAGGAACTTCTCGAAAATGACTCTCACAAGAGGAAACCAACATGGGTAGAGGAGCTCATACAAGAAGCATAAAGGTATGGCACTCTAGAAGGAATGCATAGAGAAAATAAAATTCCAAGGCCTTACAACAACTATGTGGCCCTGTTGTGTGACATCATTGACAAGGAACCTTCCACCCATGAAGAGGCTGCAGAAAAGAAAGAATGGAAGGATGTCATAATCGAGGAGTGTCAGTGGATCATGAAGAATGATGTATAGGATATAGTTCTGAGACCAAAAAAGAAGTTTGTACTGGCTTCGAGCAGAAAAGAAAGAATGGAAGGATGTCATGATCGAGGAGTGTCAGTGGATCATGAAGAATGATGTATAGGAGATAGTTCTGAGACCAGAAAAGAAGTCTGTCCTGACTTCGAAGTGAATCTATAAGATCAAGAATGTTGTATATGGAAGAATAAATAAATACAAAGTAATATTTGTAGCACGAGGCTTCTCACATAAATAAGGCATAGACTATGAAGAGACATTTGAACCCCTGGTGAGGTACACTTCCATTAGGACCACACTTGCATTAGCTGCAGTTATGAAATGGAAGATACACCGGATGGATGTCAAGACAAAATTCTTAAATGGTGTAGTCTAGGAGGAAGTGTACATGGAATAAACACTAGGATTCGAGACACATGACAAGAAGACTCATGTGTACAAATTGAAGAAGGCCTTGTATGGATTGAAACGGGAACCGAGGACATGGTACGACAGGATGGATAGCTTCATGATAAGCCAAGGCTTTACCAAGAGTAAAGCGGATTCCAACCTTTACTTCAAGGATGAAGGAAAAATACCAATGACGCTCTTGATATATGTCGATGACTTGTTTTTGACAGGAGAGGATGAACTCATTGGAGATTCATTTCTATATAGTTCAAGATGAAATACCTAGGGATTATGCACTAGTTCTTAGGAATGGAGGTGTGGAATAATGTAGATGGGATTTTCCTTAGTTAAGGAAAGTATACAGTGGATATTCTGAAGAGATTCAGAATGTTGTATATCAAGGTGATAGCCACACCTATGGAATCAAACTTGATGCTTCTGTGTGATGCTTCATCAGAGTTGGTTGATGCCACACTGTATCATAGATGATTGGCTCATTGATGTATCTGACGAATACTATACCCAACATATGCTTTGCTATGAACACCCTGATCCAGTTCCTAATGGATCCGAGACATGTTCACCTGATAGATGCAACGCATGTATTGAGGTACCTAAAAGTTACAGTGGATTATGGGATCATGTATGATGCGAATCAAAAGATTAACCTACATGTTTATGTTGATTTGTATTGGGAAGTTAGCACCACTGATAGGAATATCACTTTGGGTTTCTGCTTCATATTGGAATCTGGCATGATCTCCTAGTTTAGCAGGAAGCAGTCATGCATGGCACTGAGTACAACCGAGGCAGAGTATGTTGCCACTTGCTTGGCAAGTTGCGAGGAAGTGTGGTTGTGGAAGTTACTGTATGATTTGTTGGATCTCTAGTTAGATGTGACTTGTATCTTCTATGACAATAAAAGTTTTGTGAAGCTATCGGAGAACCCTGTGTTCCATGACAAGTCGAAGCACATAGAGATCAAGTTCCATTATATTAGGGATATGGTGCAGAGAGGAGCAGTGAAGCTCCAGTACGTGGAAACATATGAGCAAATAATCGATGTGTTGACCAAGCCTCTAGATAGAGTGAAGTTCGAGTACTTCATAGAAATACTTGGTTTGTTCCAGATTGAGACCCCTCGAAAGAGGGAGTGATGAGTTCTAGCATAGATGGAAAGACATGTGGTATGAGCGTAAAATCTTAGTGAAGATCGTATTTTTCTCGGATGTAATCATTCATGTTGGTTGTCCTTGGATGTAATAAGTCCTGGTGAAGCTTGTAGGTTATCCTTGGATGTAATCAGTCCTGATATGGTTCTATGCTAGAAATAATGAGAGACTAGAAGACGTGATGCATGATATCTCACATGGGAAATGAGATAGGTTGTCTAAGCGGAAAAGACCTTGGTGTAGCAGAATCCTTGGACGTAATAAGTCCTATAGGTCGTCTGAGTGTAAATACGAGTCCTTGCATGAAACGTAGGTTACTTAGACATAATCAGTCATGAGATTGGTTATCCGAATGTAAATATGAGCCCTAGCGTGGTACACAATTTATTTAGATGTAATAATTCCCGAGACATGTTATCTGAATGTAACTATGAGCCCTCGTGTGGTACGTAGGTTATTCGGATGTAATAAGTCATGTGGGTTGTCCGAGTGTAAAAAGGAGCCCTGGCATGGTACACAGGTTACTCAGATGTAATACGCCCCGAAGGTTGTCTGAATGGAAAATATATTAGATGCAAGTTGTTCATATATAATAAGTCCTTGAAGTTCACCTAGAATGTAAAATCCCTGGTGTAGTAGGTTGTTTGGTTGTAATCAATCCTTACATATATATCTATATATGTGTGTTTTCCCATGTTGGAGATGATAAGGTTACGAAGCACTTGAGGTTCACCTAGAAATTTCTCCTATGCTGGTAGAATGTAGGTTGACCGTGGAGAGATGTAATGCACTTGGTGTGCTCCTAATCGATTCTTGAAAATATTTGTGTTTTTTGTATTTGTTCTATCTTATGCATATTGTTGTACTTGTTGTTCTTTCAGATAAAGATCCTAACTAAGCTAATAAGATCTAAGAAAAACTAATAGCGCTAAGATCTACTAGGGTGTTAAGAAACTGTTTATCTTAAATCTGAACCGTAACCGTTGGATTCCCAAGGTCCTCACACTTAGTTGGTGTTTTCTTCCCTAAAATTACGTCAAACAAATTCCCTAAAACATGAATAGTAGGGGGATATTTGGGTTTCCTACCTAGTTTATGAAGGCACGATTTTCTAACCATTTTAGCATAAATTGGCACATCATGGATGGTCTGTAACAATGATATTTTAACATAGAGATTCTGAAGCTCCCCTAAAAGATTAAAATCTGGTTATTTTTGTACCTTTCTTACTTCCAGTCTTTCCGAATATGGAGGAGTAATTTTATAGGGTTGAGTAATAGTCATTGTTACTTCTCTGCAGTTATAACCAGATGAGTATCCATGTCTTCCTCTTGTTTGTGTTCTTCATTCAAAGATGAAGGTTCTTCTTTAGTTATTATTTGTGAATTATTTCTCCAAACCTTAGGTGAACATCATTGCACCCAAAAGGGCCAATTCTATAAGCAGGGAAAATTGGTGCTTCAACTTGTTGAACCGCCTTATTATTAGGGTTGGAATTCGCTTGCACGGGAAATTAGGTATGAATTGCAGGGGGTCATTTTAGCACTGATAGGCATGTTTGTTGGGAGTTGCAAATGGGATTGGGTGGGAATCATTCCATATGGTGCTCGTTTATGTGGTTTTGATTGTAACCCAAGTATTATTGTGTAGGAAAATAATAATTTCACCAGCTTTGAGAACAACCCAGATTCTGAGCTAGTTGTTGTGACTGTGGTACCCATGGAGGCAGGAACTAAGAAGGTTGTGGGTTCTACCAATTTTGAGAGTGGAATTTTGAGTGTTGTGGCATGTATTGACCTTATGGAAATTGATACATATACTTATTTTTCCAATTATTGAAAAAGAATGGGCCATAATCCATACTTAGGGCGTTATTTTTTCCATTTTTTCTTCTTCCCCAAGAAATAGGCGGGCTCACTTTCCTCATTGTTTCTATGGAATTTTGTTTCTAAACCTTACAGTAAAGGACGATATTTTTTCGGGTGGTCCTTATCACATACTACACATAGTTCCACAACCTTAAGTGAACACTCCTTTGTTGGGTGCTTATGTCTACACCATGGGCAGAAAACACCTAATACTTTGTCCTCCTCAAATTGTCTATGTTTTGTTTGAAATACATCAAGTTGGGAAGACAAGGTTCCAAGGATGTTTGTTTTGAATTCTTCCAATAAAGTGTCAATATCTGCTTGGGTTACCCCACTGTTAACTTCCCTAGTCACTCTATTGGAAATCTATCTAATCCTTGTTCTATTTCTATAAGATCCACATGCACATCTCCTCCACCAGTCACAAATAGTATCATACCTTTCCTTCGATATATATCCTTTCCCCATTACATTTAACATATTGAGCCACTCATCCTGCTTGCCTCAGACTCAGAAATTTCTTTAATACTTCATCTCCTAATGTAGAGTGTGGAGACCATTGCAGATTATACTGGAATCGCTCTACATAGTCCTCTAATTTACTACCCCCCTTCTAATTCATCTTAAATATTTCCTCTTTAAGATCTTGTGACTTCCAATACTTTTGGTACTTCATGAGAAAAGAATCCTTCAACTAATTCCACGTTGTAATATATACACCACCAAAAGTCGTGAAGCATCGTAAGGCCGCCCCTTTGAGAGTAGAAGGAAATCACTTGTGCTTCTGTGGGTTGGTAGTATAACCGTAGCTTCTACACAGCATGTTAAATTTGAATAGAAAATCACATGGATCTTATGTAGTCATCCTTTGAAATTTCAAGAGGGAAGACAATGCGATCGGATTCATTGGTTCCACCTTTAGAGTATCAGCGATGGGGAATTCAATAGTGGTCGTGGTAGTAGCCATTTATCTCAAATTTGTCTATTCCCACAACTGCTAATATCCTTTAGAAATCCTAAAATCCACATGACTCGAGTGATCAAAGGTGGCTCCTTTGTTTTCAGTGCAGAAGCCTTAATAACACTTCCTTGATTTACGGAAGTAGTTTCGGGAATAATTAAAATTTGATGTTTAATTGCGATTCCCTTAGTCTCCCCTTTTCCTCTTATGAATAAGTTGGATCTTGGTCCCTCTTACAGAGAAACAACTTATACTATTTTTTCAAGTGAAGGTGACCCTTTTTGTGGACGTAGTTCCCCTATATCACTTTGTTGTTTTAACACATATTTCAAGAAATCTAGAAAAATTCTATTACAAGGACTTCTATGACATTGAATTTTTTTGTAAACATTTTATTTATTTCATTTAATTTGT
>LPNX010006509.1:8119-55354 GCA_001517045.1 Pseudotsuga menziesii
ACATCTACACAATATTTAATAAACTCAGACTTGACATACTCACCACCATTGTCAGATCTGAGGACCTTGAGTTTCCTTCCACATTGGTTTTCAACCAAAGCCTTAAAGACTTTGAATAGGCCAAAAACTTCAGATTTGTGTTTCATGAAGTGAACCCAACAATACCTGGAAAAATCATCAATAAAGGTCAATGCATATTTGTCCTGACTCATGGAAATATGAGGGAATGGGCCAGTAACATCACTGTGACCAGCTCGAGGGGTGCAGAGGTTCTCTCATGACTAGATTTCTCAAACTTATGCTCTGGGTGTTTTCCTAGGATACAGCCTTGGCAGACTCCTTTGGAAAATTTTATCTTGGGCATCCCTATGACCATTTCTTTCTCACTAAGATCAGATAGATACTTGTAATTTAGATGGCCAAATCTTTCATGCCATAGCTTTCTAGCTTCATTAGCATGGATAAGAAGAGCAGAGGGGTTTGAGTAAGGTAGGAAGTGTGAAAACATGTATACCTTTTGAGCATGATTCGCTACTCCTTTTGCAATGACTCTACCACTTGAGATTTCTGTGATCTCAACTTCATTGGGGGAGAATATGACTTTCTTAGGAGACCCAGTTTGGGTCATCTGGTACACTGACAGAAGGTTGGAGGTGAGACCAGGGACATACAACACATTGTTGAAGTTACCATGATCAAGATCTATCCTTCCTTTGCCTTTACTTTCAGTGAGAGAGTCATCTCCCACTACAATAGATGGTCCTTTCGACATATCCAGTGAGGAGAAGGCCTCCTTAGTCAAAACCATGTGTCTTGAAGATCCAGAATCTATGATAAAACTGTGTGAGCTTGATGTGCCAGCAACTAGAGCATGAACTCTCTCTCTGTCATCTGAACTTGATCCTCCTTCTCTCTTCTTTGAGCTTTTTGGAAGGGAGATGCCATTCTTCTCTAGGAGATTGGTCAGCATATCAATATGATTTTTCATACAAGAGCTTTCAGTGTGATTTCCCTTCGAACAGTATGAGCACTTGTTCATTTCACCTTTGTTTTTCTTCTTCTAAGTATTTTTCTTGGGACCTTGTTGATCCTCTGGAGACTGCTTCTTGTCTCTTCTTTGCTCAGGTGGATTTTTAGCTTTATTTTTGCTTTTTGAATCCACCCTCGAATCTCCAGCAATCAAAGCTTGATCTTTGGATGGTTTGATGGTGCCCATCATCACCAGCTTGTCTTGTTCTTGTGTGAGAGATTCCATGAAATATGCAAGGCTAGGGATCTTCCAGGTTCGAGCTGTGAGTTTCGTGGCATAGAAGGTCGAAACAAAGAATGAGTAGTCAGGTCCTAGCTTTGAGAGGATGGCCAATACGAGCTGATCATCTTTCTTTTCGATACCACACTGCTTCAGCTGCAAAACTAGTGCTTTGAACTTGGAGAAATATAGCTGCAGGGATTCAAAGCTACTGGGACTCAGAGAAATCAGCTCATTTTCGATCTGATGTCCCCTCATCTCATATATCTTTCCAAAAAGATTAGAAAGCTTCTCCCATACTTGATCCGGTGAAGTTAATCCATTGAGATGGAAAAGGAGGTCTCGGGAAATACTGAGACATAGGAGGCCATAGGCCTCATCTCTCCGATTGTGCCATTTGATCTTCTCTGCAGCTACATTGGGCTCTGCTTCTGTTGCCATAGTCACCCTGTAGAGGCCTTTCGCTCTCAAAAAGATCTCCATCTCTGCTTTCCATTCAAAATAGTTGAAGGGAGTTAAGATAGTTTTTTGTGAATCCATAGCTTTAGAAAATCTGTCCCGGCTGTCAATAGAAGGATCCCAGTCTTGATGTCGAACCTGCAAATTTTTTTTTGAAGGAGAGTAACAACCTACAATGGCTCTGATACCATGTAGAAATTCATTCCAGCAATAGATTAATTTTACCCACAACAATTATTAATTGATCATGCAAAATTGCTAACAATGGAGACTGAATATGGAGTTGTAACACAAAATTATATTAACTGAGTGTACAATAGCCAACCCTGTAATAACATATGTTGCTGAATATATAGAATACATCAAGAGATTGAATTCATAAGGAGGCATCCAAAACTAGCATAAAGCAGGCTTACCCAAAATAGGCAAATCCCCCATAGGTGTAAAAAGTTGATCCCAAATCTGTCATGAGGCTCATGAATTGGCAAGGGTGCATGGGAAAGCTAATGAGTGGTGGAATGGTAGCTCATACATGCTTTTGCATGGAGGAAAGAGTGGAGGATGAAAGGGGCAAAAAACAAGTTCATTTCACCTAGTCTTGCTTTCCTATGTGCCTTAAAACACTGAAAAAGCAGGCAATAAAGCAGAAAAAGTAGGAGGGCTCCTAGGAGGCCAGGAATAAAGTAGATTTGATTCCTAAGGATTTCCCAAGCGCTACATGAGTCAAATATGGCAAGTTTGACCTATATGGATAGGCAATTAGCAACTTGCACATGGTGGGACTCATGAACTATGCAAATAAGAAAAAAATAAATGAATTAATGTCTAAGTGGGTAATACTATGGGTTTGATTATTCTAACAAATTGCAGAAAGGGATTCCATTTATGAAACAACGTCTCAAAACTATTTATAGAATGAGGTCTCTCGGTTGATGAGAGATAATGAAATTAGAGAGTCTGCAGACCCGTTGAGGGTGCTACAAAGGATAAGGGAAAAACAAAATGAGGAACTGATTCATCTGACATTGGTAGTTCCACTAACAGAAGGGCTCGAATAAAGGATTCAATTGTTGTTACAGCAACGTAAACAAGTGGATGTAAGTTATCAAATAAAAATGAAAATTCATTTATAAAAACTTTATAATATTTGATTTTATATTCTATTGAACTTATAATACAATGGTTTGGTTTGAATTTATAGCACGCTATGGAGATTATCAGTGGTCACTAGTACAAAATGAGGAATTAGCTACTAGGTGACTAAAAATTCTAGTCACCACAGGTTTTCTAAGTGATTTACTACTAAATATGAGCAATTTTGATTGACTCAACTATAAATGACTAAAATTAACGACTAATTTAGTCACCAGTTAACAAATATGACTAGATAATAAGTGACAGAGTTAAAAATGACTAAAATAAATGACTAATTTAGTCACGACATAAAAAATGACTAGCTAGAAGAATATGAATTAGTCATTTATAATTGTGTCATGGAAAATTGCAAATTTGGCAATGAAGTGTAATTTTTGTAAGTTGTCTACCTTCTATTAGTAATATTAGTGCCATGCACCTCGATCTTCATAGATCCAAAAAATCAATTGCATGAACTTTTAGCCTTATGGGGGCTTTTATGGTTCGCAAAAAAAAAAAATTCTCTAGCTTTCTATTTTTGGCGAATCAAAGGTCATGATAATTGATTGGGCCAGAGGTCTCACCAAGTTGTAGTCACTGAGTTATATATGATTGTTGGTTGAAAAGGATTGGGCTCCTAAAGAATTGTTTTCTTTCTTTATCCTTCAGGCATGTACCTATACAGGGAGTTCAATTCTGACGCGGACCTACTGTGTTGAATACTTAGGCTAAGAGGACTAGATTTACAAGTAATTTGTCTGAATCTAAGAAGATGCTTGAAGACACATATAACAAGAGTAAATGGAATTGGAATTCAGGCAATTCTAAACATGGTGATGAGATTGGTGTCGGTGGACAGAAATTGAAACTGAAAAATATTGGTATTGAGCTTCACGTTGGGTCTCCACTGCCTTCAGAATGGCATCATTAATGTTTAGACCTTCAGGTTTGTTCTGTGTTTTTCTTGATTATCTATTGTGTTTTTTTTCTATTCATGTTTTTTTTCGTTGTTGTGGATGTGGTGGAGATGAAATGGCTAGATCATGATTCCCTTATAGTAACAGAGGAATGCTACACCTGCAGATGCACTATAATAGGCCATAAGGATCAAATCTATTATTGGATATCCTGTGATTTTCACAAGTTGCAGCCCCGAAAATAGGTCAGACCTGTCCATGTTCATAATAATATTGCTATGTTTACAGATAAAACTCAGGAACTACCAATTCAAGGGTTGGTAGACCAAAAATGTTGTGTACAGGATTTCAAAATAAAGGTTATAATATCTAAGAATTTCCTCGCTTCAAGGTTTAAGGGAGGGACCTGGACTCTTTACTTTCCCTACGGGACCCCTTCCAGAAACACTTATGAGAGGAGTTGTGCAAGTATTTACCTGTTGTTGCACCTCTTTTTTTGTAGTAAAGTATAATGCTTTCCCAAATATGTCTAAAACTGCGTAATTTGCTTAATATTGTTATATTTGTAAGATTCATGAGCAGCCACCAAGAATTGTAAGACTCATTGATTAACTTTGGGGATTACAACAATCTCATATGAAAATAAGCCTTCCATTACTCGAAGAATCCAACCTTTTAACAGACTAATTCAGAATATTTTTTTTTTCAGAAAGAAAAAAGCCTGTCCTTGTTATTCTTAGAAGAATCAAAGGTCATCGGTACAATCATCCCATAAGCGGGTTACATACCAAAACATCCCACAAGAGTTCTGTTGGGGGGAAAGGCATAACAACAATAAAGAAAGATCCCATTAGAAAACTGTCTCATCATAAAGTGAGGACTGTCTTCTCATCCACATCTACCGAGTGCCAAAGGGATTTGAACAACATTCTAAAAGTGAGCACTCTTTCAATCATAACACATATGAGGGAAATGAAAAAATCCCTTTATCATGCTCAGAAGAGCTGAAAAAGTGTCCTGATAAACCAAATGGTTCTAAAAATATTCCTTAACACTGCCTTTACCCTGAGGAAAAGAGAGTGTAGATTTAGAGAGACGGTCAGCCACTACTACATTTCGATCCAAAATCCGACGGAAAAATCTGACGGTGCATGGATTTCTCTTTTTAAACTTACCAAAAATCACAAGGATATTTTTTTTTTTGGTTGTAAATGTGGCCACAAGCGTCGGTGAAGCGACGACTATTCTCATAACCGTCAGTTAAGTGACGACGCGTTAGTAAGCGTCGCTTAAGCGACGAACAGAAACTGCATAAATCAAGGCTAAGATTACTGTTGACTGTTCGACTATTGATCAGATGAGGTAGCTATTGAACAAATTGAAGTTGTTGTTGACTGTCCTCAATGGTATACTCTTGTACACTCTACCCTTGCTTTTTGTTGAAAGTAATGGCAATAGAACTATTGGTTATTTTTGCTCCCAAAAAGGTAGAAATGGAACTTAATGAGGGGTTTTAAAGACCTCCCAGTTAGTTACTAGGGAATAACCCTCTATCTTAATTGTTTATGTGTGGTTTTCTCAACAAGTTTCAACATGACCATCTAAACATTAACATGGAAAATGATATATTTTCCTCTTTTCCAGTATCATGAACATTGGAGTGGACTTTTAATTGTTGCAACCATTGGTTCAACTTAACTCACTAGACTTTCCTTGATAGGGTTTTATGTATATTTTCATTTCCAATTTGAACAAATATTGGGAAAAAGTGATACTGGAACTTGGTCTCTTTTTTCTCTAACTTATTTTTTGTTTCCATATTTCCCATTAGAGTGAGTGTTTGAGTTAGACATACCAAACTCCTTGAAAGGTTTAAGCTCACTCTGTAGATCTTCCATAAGGATTGCCATGTCGCAAGAGATGTTAGAGACCTGTGCTTCCATCTTTGAAAACCATTTCTTTAGTTATCCCTTGGATGGTCACTGTCATGGTTAGGGTTTTGAGTCTTATTTATTTAAGCCAATTTATGGATCTTGCATTTCCCCACAAAACCCCAAAGAAAGCTGCTATGATACCAACGTGATGTGTAAATTATCGTGGATATTCCACTAAACAATTCGTCATAGTACATCTTACATGTTTCTACAAAATCTTGGTGATGTGGTGTTTATTTAAGATCAAAATAATATTATAAACTAAGAGCTCAAAACAATGAAATACATTGAAAATGAAATAAAAAGAAGTCAAACAAATACCACACCATCCATATAATAAATATACGATGTACATTGAGAAATTAGATATTGGAAAACCTAGCCAAAAGATGAGGACTATGCCTTGCTCTTTTATTCTCAAATATGAAATGCAAATACAATGAAAGATGAACTCACCATGGAGTTGCCGTAGACACTATGCTCTATATAGTTGCCACAAAGTCTTTTACTTTATTTGTTATGCTCACAATATCCCACTCATTTGCTCTACTCAACCATGGAAAAATAAATCAATACCATAAGACTGGAACCCCTTGTTTTCCTAACAACATAGTATTTTACATGTCCTAATAGTTGTATAAGATCAGGGTTAACATTTTTGCATGCCTAAACTCTCGATTACAATTTGAGACCCTTGAGAATCTTCTTGAAAGTTCACACATGACTATCTCAACATGTATGCGTAATGAGAGATGACATGGCATACCCATATTATCATGGTGGTCAACAACATATATCAACTTATGAGAAACATAACTTTATCATATAGACCCCATCGAAGTGATCTTTATGTTGCTAGAAAGCTCTCGATGTGTAGAACATAAAAGGAGAGTTGATATTTTGTATGTAAATTTTGACCCAAATAGTCATTTAGTGCCCAAAATGAGCTCTAGAAGTTTCAAGGCCCCAAATCATTAAAACAAGGCCTATGCCTAAACTAAGAGCTATAAGTCAACGACACCAATTTTTTCACTAAAAATGTATCAAAATAGATGACAAAATATAGTGATCCATTATAGATAAAAAATTGTTTACAAAGCATAGCAATGAAGCCACTAACAATGTTACCTATTAGAATGATAAATAATGCTTTCACATCAACTTAAAACATGCAACCAAAACCCAATTTTATATAATGATTTTTTTTAACACATAACTTAGAAAAAAAAACCAGTTTTTTTTTGCAATGTACAATATTACTTAACCCCAACCCTTAAAATTATAATTCCACCATACATCACTAACATTTTGAAAAAAATTAAAATAATCAAAATAAAATTATAGTTACAACCCCACACATATAATAACCCTACATCACTAGCATTTTGAAAATTCAAATAATCAAAATAAAAAAGTACCCAAAAAAAATTGAATTAATTTTCTTAAAGAAGTCATCCTACTCATTAAGTCACTTTTGAATGAAATAAATGATCATTATTGCTCAACCAAGGTTCCATTCCCACTCCTCACTACTCCCTTTTTGGGGACGTTCATTACAAATGAGGCGAGTGACATGTTCGCGCTTTGAAGTTTGTTCAATAAATTGAACCATTGCAAACCAAAATAAATTCACTCCCGCCATTCCAGACTTCAAAGCAGATTGTAGTTAAAGGAGAGGAGAACCAGCGGGGAAGAAGGGAAAAAAATAATGGAGTCTCATAGCCCTCCACCCACAGCTAGATGAAATCCTCAACGAAGAGCCAAAACAGCAGTGACCCCTTCAGCTCCGTCTACCAGAAAACGCCCGCAGACTTCAAAGCTCTTGCTTTCGACGGAATATCCTCGGCCTAAATTAGAAGAACATCCACCATTGCCATCATCTGAAAATCCAGTTTCGAACCCCGCCGAAGCCCCGGAAGAAAATGATATAAACAAGAAAATCCTGCAGAGTCTGCGGATGAAAAAGACTCAAACCAATCGAATGAGGCAGAGTGTGGTGAACAAAATGATGCGAAAGAGCCCAGCAAATAAAATGCTCTAGTAGAAGAAAGACTGAAAAATAAGGAGGATCATCAGTGACCTGTAACTGAAAACACCAATGGGGTGAAGAGTCTTCAGGTTTTTCTTCGTATACAGCTGGCTAAGCTAAAGGAAGTGAGGAGCTCGGCTGTTGGCATTCTGAATGGCACTCGTCAGAAGCGCAAGGCACAGATTCTGCATAGGGGAGAGGAGCAACACATTTGTTTGCAATCCAATGATGCCCACTCCGTCACTCTTACGCCCCCTCCCTAACTGTTGGAGTCCAAGAGAGCCAAAACCGATATTTACAATGGATTCTCTCATGTATTCCTTCCACAATCCTCCTAGGTATGTTTGTGCTCTCCACCGTTTAAATTTTCTTCAACAAACACACCTCAATTAGAGGGTTGCCAAGCGTGACAGAGACTTCCTTAGGCTTATATGCCTGTTGGGAGGGATAATTATTCAACGTTTAGTAAGATATGCAGTTTGGGTGGGATAGTCCGCAGCAAGAAGGGAGTCCTGGAGGATGGCACATTACTCTGTCAACCTCATCAGTGAACCAATGCCCCATTAACATCCCCTTAAATTTTATACCATGCAAACAAAGAGATTTGATGTTTAGAGTTTTTAGTCTGTAAAATGACGAAATGGATAAGAAAATAAGCCTGTATTACACACTGACATAAATAAGACCTCCACCGGAATATGAGATGAAGGAACAGATTATGAGAACCCCTGCTAGATTCTTTCTACTTCACTGTACAGCTCCTTCCAGGGTTGTATAGCCAGGGACTATCTAGATGACATCATCAGGCTTTGCATTAGTCTCTTCACATTCCTTGATTAGGACATGGAGGCCTCTTTACCCTCCTCTTCCTTTACTTGTATTTCCACTTGCAATGTTGATGTGGAGTTAGGGCCTCACCCCTCATAGAGTTTGGTTAACTATGGTTCTTCTCTTTCTTATTTGTCATTTAGATCTCCTATATTTTTGTAACATTTTGGCTCTAGGAGTGTTTTAGACATTCCCACTGTTTAGAGGTCACTTATTTTTGTTGAAATTATATATATATATAGGCATAATTACATATGAAAATGTCAGAGCAGTATAACATTAACAGATGTAATAGTAAACAAACATAGAGTAGAAAATAAACACATCAGATCACAATAGTCATGAAAGTAAACAAATCACATCACACCAATCATGCAAAGTAGACACCATGATTTACTCTGGGAAAACCCTCTTTCTTTCAGAAGGGAAAAACCCAACATTTCTTATTATAGATTCAAGAAGAACACGTACACATGAAATGAACATAATGATCAAACCCTTAACACACGAGGGTAAGCATAAATAGATGATAAACCATGGCAGCCTGTAGATGATGATGACTTTTTCCATCTAATACAGACCCCAAATATTTATCATTTACTGCTTTGAGACTGGCATGCCATTGATTGTAAGAAGATGCCAATAGAGACTGCTTGTAGATGGACAATGACTGCTGCCACCAGTCACACTGAACAAGCCCTAACTATTGCAGACCGCTAAATATGAGATCTCAAGAGAAGAAGTCTGTAAATGGTGACTGTTACCTCCAAACAAAACTGATCCAAACCCCAACTTCTGCAATCAACTAAATAGAAACTGCATAAATCAAGGCTGAGATTGCTGTTGACTGTTCTATTGATCAAATGAGGTAGCTATTGACCAAATTGAGGTAGTTTTTGTTGTTGTTGTTGTAGCTAGTTTCCATCTTGATGGCATCCCTCTCAACAATAGGATTCAGTTGGAAGTAGGTTCCAATTTATGAATCTAAGAGTTACTGTGCACTTAGAAGTGCAATCAAAGTAGGGCAGGGTGATCTTGCCAATGGCATGTCTCAGCTCAAAATTCTGATATGGCATCCTTTGAACTCCTCAAGACAGCCCTATATATTGATTTTCACAAAAATATATAAAAGCAATAACCCTTCTGCACTCCTCACTCAAGATTTGATAGGCTGTTCATCAACCACTGTGGGACAAACTTTGGCTCAAGCCTCCTTAGCCATGCAACCAATAACCATTTTAGTATAGAGATAACAAACCCAGCAATTAACAGATCTTTGTTTTCCTCGGCTTATTTTTCAGATCAACGAGTAGTTGATGACTTGGCTGCTCCTCGTTATCCCTTCTCTGCTCTCAAATTTTCTCCTTCGCTGTTAAAATGATCCATGTCACAAATGCATACATCAAATGATACTTTCTCACTTCTATTTTTACAATATGTTTGCCTAAGTTATTAAGATGACTTAGTAAAATTTTTATACAAGTTCAATCACAATATGATTCTTTCAAGGCTGACTTATCATTTTTAATAGGCAGAAATATAATAATAACTTGAATTCATTTGGAGCTGACGTGACATGGTTTCTCTTTAATTGCAACGTAAAGAGAGTTCCTTCAAACCAATGACATTAGAGTTTTTAATGAAGTCAAGGACTTCTTCAAAATTCCAAATGACTAGAGCTTCTTTCACATGTCTCTTCCATTGTTTATTAGACATGTTCACTGTTAGGTCTTCTCCTGGGGTCTACATCTTCAAGTTTGGCTTGCGCTCATGCTTCATTTCAGTCCATCGATCATCTTTTTCCAAAGTTCCAAGGGCTAGAACAATTAGGGCTTCAACATGCTTCTTAAGGGGCTTCAAGGTCATTATGAACTTACCCATTCCTTACAAGAGCTTTCAATTTAATTAATGGGGCTACAAATTAGTGTAAACTGTCGTAAAGTTTGAATATATCTCACACAGTGGCTCTCAATTACTTAAGGTCTATTTCTTGAATTGGCTTCTCCAAAACAGAGATGTGCTTACTAGGTCTCTTTGTGAGATTCTACTCTTTCTCTGCTCAATGGACTTTCACAAGTCTGATGGAGTAGGCTTCAAGTCTTCTCCTAGTTTGCCTCTTTAATACAATATTCCAAACTACTGGTGCTTTGGTTTTTTGAACTGATACTAAGTCTCAAAACAGTGTGTCATCACTGAGTACCTTGGTCTTCAAGCTTGATGGTCCTGGCTGGGTTCTCAAGTCCACTGGTTTACTTGGCTTGGTTAATTTCAGTAAATGTTTTCATATATACTTCTTCAAACTGGAAACTTCAACACGACACTTCAAATCTGACCATGGTTATGCATACTGGTCCTTTGACAACAACACTAATGCCAACATCAAAGTCCCTTTTCCCTCCGCCTGTTATCTTTGCTCAGAAACAAGCCTGCCATAGTGGGACGCTTTTACTACATGGCCATGAAGAATGTGGAGGAATTGCAAAGATGGACTCTGTTTCAAGAGTAGGAAGAAATGATGAGTGGGATGCAATGTTCAGACAACAAAGAAAGATAAAACCCACCTAGGGCTGCCATTAAACCTCCAAGTGATGGTGCAACTGCTATAGACCTTCCATAAATCAATCTTGAAACATGAGTTGTATGAGGCAGCATTTAACACAGGTTTTACTGCTGGGAAAATATTCTGATATGCATGGGCCTATACCATGTGACTTCCTATTCTTTGCCTCAATGTTCGAATAGAGGCATGGATATCACCTAGATCTGCATCTTGTACGCTACCCCTCTAGGATAGACATCACTCAAGGAAAAATAAAACTGTAATAAGACATCCATAAAAGCATGTGTTGTCTATTTCCAGTCTTATATTTCTTTTCTAATTGCTATTTTGAAGATGTTTGTACATCATGGTGCCCACATGTTGTGCATCGATAAATGGTTTCTTTTCCACATTTGTTTTTCTCTTTTAGTGGGGTTGTTTCCAGCTATGTTATGTGCTGAACACCAAACCTTAGAACTTGAGTTGCATTAATCTATTTGAAACACTTGAATGGATTCAACTTGGAAAAGAATATCAAAGAGTGAATCCAAGAGTCAACAGTAGCTTTCTCTACACATTATGTACGCACATTATATAAATTATATATATGGAGATTCTATAGGATATAGGTAATTTGTTGTGGATAATGTAAAATGGCCTGTCTTTCAGAAATACTATTAACACGGCTAAAGGATCTTATTCCTTTTTATATAAAAGACTTGTAAGGTTAACTGCTACAGGGATTACTTCGACTTGATGATACAGTTTACAACAACATTTTCTCCTTAGGAAGCGTAGAATTGGCAAGGCTAAATTTAGGTTTGCTTCAGACTTCTTTATCCCAAATGCAGATAAGAAGAAGATGATTTCAAAGATCATTCTGAGACAGACTATAACAAACAATTCAGTGGATCAACTTATTAAATGTTTTGCCAGTAATATTCAGAAAATAGAGGAAAAAACACAACAAACAGAGGAAGCCTAACCCTTCACTTAGATAGTTTTCAACCAGTTAACAATTTACACATCTGTGTCAACTCCTCGGTCAATCATTAATGTTATTTCATATTTTAACTTTTAACTGTATCCATCAAGGTTCTTTCAGTTCTCAGTTGCAGCATACCGCAACAGTACCATTGACTTTATTACAGAGACACCAAGATCTATAGATTTGAAGCTTTTTTTAAATAATTAAATTTTAAAGTTTCCATAGTAAAATCCTCAAAGAGCTCTCTAAGCAAGAATAAATTGATCTTATTGTATGTATGATTTCCGGATTTCACTGCATAAGGAATTTTGTGTGAACTCTTCACCCATCAAAGGTTCTATCTTTCCATTGATAATGGGAAGAATTCACTAGAAAGATTGGGCTACAAATTTTTTATGCACTGAAATCCAATCTAGAAACCATACATGCAATCATTTTGCTGAGGGTCTCCTACTTTGTTGCACCCTAAGTTGCAAGAAATGCCTTGGAGGGCCTCGATTCAAGACTAAAACTTTACAATACTATGAAATGCATACCAACTGCCTTTGAAATTCCAGGAAACATTTCAAATGGTATTTCACAATTCTGAAACGCCAAGTCACGTTTCATTGGAGTTTCCACACAAAATGGGTGTGATTTCGCATGTTTTGATTGCGTTTTGACTAGGGAGTTGACCATGGGGACTCAGCCAAGTGCTTTTGATCATCTTTATAAGGCACTGTCCATTGTCAGCTCAGCAATGTCGTCATATCTTCAGGTTTAGCCTAAATAATTTTGCCAAATTTAGAGAGGTATAAAGTAGATTGGAAAGAGTTTGGTCAGAAAATCAGCACACAAAACATTGTAGGAAATCAATCAACCATTTCAGTGGGCACTTTCTCCCACTCTTTGTGACATAGAGATTTGTCTGGTGAATATAGAAGACAAAAAGAAGACTTGAGTGAATCAACATCTTCTAAGAGTCATAAAAAATACTAATTCTCATGAATGCAAATTAGAAAGAAAGTAATCCTCGGCATATAAGATGAGTCAAAGACATTAAATCACATCCAATGTATATTTTATAACAGAAATTGCAAAAGAAGCATGAAGATGCCTGAAGCTTATTACAACGGAGCAACAAAATCTAAAACTCTGAGTACAATAAACTCCCAGAGTCCCAACGATCCAAAATATCTCAAAACCACGAGAAATGTCAGTGGGCAGTGTTACCATGGTCCTCCACCATTATTGGGCCAAAGTATCTCGAAAATTAAAATCACAATAAATGGAAGTGGGAGAGTTACCACAGTCCACCATTCCTAGACCTGAGTCTATTCAAATCCTGGGATTAAAAACATATGTCTTTAGTAAGTGACATTGAGCTATCTTGATTTGGTTCTGCTCTCATTGTCTACTTTGTATTGCCTCCTTATGTTAATCCATTTTATTTGTAATCTAATAGCAACCTGCCATTCTATAGCATTTCAGTCCCTGGATTTTAAGAAGCTAAAACTTTCCTGGAGTTTTTAATTTAGGGATTTGGGTCATCAAACTCCCAATAATTTCCCTTTCTAGTTTTCAAAATTTTGAAGCAATTTTATATTGTTTGATCCATGGTTTTAGGTATTGAAAATCAAAATTTCCAGTCTACAATGTCAACTGATCAGTATACAGAAATCTATAATTTCTTAGTAATAATTTTTTACAACTATGCCTCTTTAGCCGATCGAAGGATACTGCATAATTTAAAACTAAAAGGCCATCACGGTGCAAAACACATTCAAAAAAATTAGAATGGTTCAAACAAACTGCAGGCTTGATTTGGTTTCTGGCTGATCGATAGCCGCTTTTCTGTTTTGAAAATTTTGGATTGAGGAAGTTTTGGCTAACATGATGGTCTTACAAATACAGTAGTAGAAAGTTGAAAGAACGGTCTTACAAATACAGTAGGCACACCCATTGTTTTCTAAATATAGTGATTTAATGCCTAAATACACGCATGGAACTCTTTTCTTAGGCAAACGCTCCATTTTTTAAGGAAATATTTTCCAAAGTCAACAAAAGTCAAGAATAGCAGACCACCCTATAATTTAAGCAAGGAGATCGTAAAAAATAGCAGGGAGGCCTCAAGTAGGCATATGAAAAACACAAGGCTGATATCTCTTTAATATAGCAAGAAAGCCATGTTACCACTCAAACTTACACTTAAGGTGCAAAGGATTCTCCACAGTTAAGCTCAAAGTGGAACTTGGAAGAGTTAGCACTGTCACCTGAGTACTCTCTTCCCTCACTTCAAGAATATATAATGAAAGTTTCATGGGGGGTTTCCCTATCTCACTAAATGTTAGTGATCAATGAGTTACTGATTATAGATGAGCCCAAACTTGTATGAGGGGTTTTACTTGCTGGAATTATTTCCTGTTTACTAGGACAGCAAGAGAAGATTATGACAGAATTTTTGAAATTGCTATATGTTGTACATTTATGGTTACATTCATTTGGAAGATGGTATATAAGATTTTAGAGCATTGTTTCAAAAATTCGTTTATGAAACCAAGTGATTTCCAAACTACTGTAAATTATTTAATTTTCAGCATAAACAGAATTGTAAATTACACAAGTTTTCCTAGCATATTTTAGTATATGATTCCTGTGCATCTAGTAAACAAACAACATATCTTAAATATGATTTTATGACTGTATTTTTCAGATCTGTGCTACAGAAAGTAAAATTTTGATTTATATTTCTGGATGGTTGAAGCAATAGTTACAGTGTCTTTTACTCTATTGGGCCAATGGGGTCTTGATAGGGCTTGCACAGAGATGATCCTAATGTAGGAGATTTGATGGAAACAAATCTAAGGCATACAAGCAATGGCTCCTTCTCCTTGGTATTGTAGTTTCCAAAAATTTGCAATGAGCGTTTGCTAGAGCAGACAAAACCTGTGACTATGGAGTTCATGGTTCTCAATGATATATTATTCATGCATACAATCAAACAGAGAAATATAGAATTAAATAATTCATATCAACTGAAAATGCAATGTGCAATGGAAAGAGTACCACTTGTTAATCTCCACAACCACTTACTAATGTAGAATTTTGAATCAAAAGACAACTTACAAATATGAAGGATCTTTTTAATCTTCTAGGGTACACCATCAATTAGCCAATAACTCAAGAAATTTGAAGAGGAAAAGTTACCAAGAGTCTAAATACTCAATTCTCCAACAACCATTACAACAGGAGGAGCCATGTTTATATAATGTTTTAGGTTCTATCCTCCTTGAATAAAATGGGATTGCCTTGATCAGAGTTTTAAGAGGAGTCGAGTCATTTCTTGGTTGTAACCTGTAATTATTAAGACATACTTCTGGAATTGGATAATATAAGGTCCATGATTGTTTTCATGAGTTTCAAGGTCTTCAGGTTATATCATAGTAAATGTGTTTATAGCTGTCTTTTGCAACTGAGTTACACGTGGCTTCGTCTTTGAGTTAAAAAGATGGATGAGTATTTTCATGGTTGGTTTTATTTCGAAACTAAAAGTAAAACCCTAATGTACAATTTGTTCTCCTTTTTGTTCTTCGAGAGTCTACATAATTCTTTCCAAAAGTTGCTTTTAAATTTGGAGTTACGAATACTTACAATCACATATGGAAATCAATGCTATTTGTATTTTTTATTTGGAAAATGTTTTTGCTATCTATTTGGCATTGTCAGTTTTTCAGATAGCTATAGAATGTGCATATTTTGTTATCCTATCTACCACCACAAAGATTTTAGCTTTCCCTTCTGTTCAGGAAATCCATTGAATCTCTTCGGTAACGTTATACCATATATGCTGGAGCACTATTCTTGGTCTGTTTTGAAACATTGATTGATAAATAATGGATTTGAGTGCCCTTTTAGTTAAATGTTGTTGCCTAATATTCACAAAACAATGTTGCCAACAAAATGTATATGTTGACTTCCAAGAAGAATTTATTGGCTGTGTAATTAGACTTCTAATTTAAAAGTCTATATCCAACATGTTTTATTTTCATTTCTTGAATTTTGTATTTATGTAGTTCTGAAATCTGGTTATTTGTCATTGAAAATAGATTGAAGAGGTTATGGCCAGGCTAAATGTTGATGTCCACATAACCCCGAGCACCCCTACTGCACCTACACCTGTGGAGTCATTTGAGGATATGGTTTGTATTGTTATTTTATTTGAGCATCAGTGACCTTTGGATCTACTTCCAATCTTGGTTAAATTGTATTTCTAAGAGAAAATACAACAAATGCCCTGAAAATAACTACAGGTTTTCCTTCAAGGGTGAAAACAACTATTGTGTTGAAAGGTCAGTTAGTCCATGGAATTATTTGTTCCTTGAATTCGATTTGCAAGAATTTCAAGAGCAAAATTCTATGTAGCTGTAGCAAGTGCAACAATCCCTGTATCCCTGTGATTATTGGTGGCTACAAAGTTTAAACTCATGAGGAGGAACTATTTATAGGACCAATTATTCTATAATAAGTTTTAATTCTTCCGGGTTCAAGTGTTAAGTTTGCCATAGTTGATATTTGTAACTAGACATTTTTTAGTGTTAACATGACCCAAATCTTGGAGTCCTTCATTTTCTCTGATCTTTGATGGTCTCCCTTAATCTTATTTTTATTGATATATGACAGTAATAATATTGGCACTCACTACTCAACTCGTTTCCTTTTTCAATTTCAGGGGACTTGCTTAGATATCACCTCTAATCCCACAACCTCCTATTCTGATATTTTACCCCATGTGGTTCATTCAAGGAATCCTTTTATAAGTTAGAGCAGATATGGATGTAGTATTTCTCCTCTAAAGAACCTTCTGTTTCTTTCATTCCATAAGTTCAACTGTGATTGTTAATCTGAACTCCCATAGTATTATCACTTGTGGACAATTTCTATCTTAATATTGGCTAGGTTCTTATTACTGCCGTCAAGTCCTACACCGAGTTCCTTTCTGAACCTATTTCCCCCATTAAATTCCTTAACATATTCTTTGTCACTTCGCATTTACAAAATAGATGAGAACATTTCTCCTCTGCCTTAAGACAGTTAACAGAACTCAGAGGTCCTTCAGAAGCCATTCTTATGAAAGCTTTCAATGTATTGCTTTTCTGTCCCACCAACGGAAAGCTTATGTGTTTGGCCATATGTTGCTTTTTCAATTTCTGAAGTATGGTTCATAACTTGTCTCGGTTCATAGTGCCACTCGGAATTAAGAGACAATTGTATCCCTAATGAACCATGTAAATTATATTACTTGCAAAGCCCTATAGGAGCTGTTCTTGTTCTATAATAAAGGGAAATTTCCTCTTGCAAAATATCTTGCAACTTCTTCTTTTCCTCCATTGTAGCTATACCTAGCTAAAATAAATGAGAACATTTTTCCTTTGTCTGAAGACAATTAACATAACTCACAGGTCCCTCAGAAGCCCTTTTTTTAAAGCTTCCAGTATATTGCTTTTCTGGCCCACTAACAGAAAGCTTATGTGTTTGGCCATATGTTGTTGTTTCAATTTCTGAAGTATGGTCAATAACTTGTCTCAGTTCGTAGTGCCACTCTGAATTAAGAGACAATTGTATCCTTCATGAACCATGTAAATTATATTACTTTCAAATCCCTATAGGAGCTGTTCTTGTTCTATAATAAAGGGAAATTTCCTCTTGCAAAATATCTTGCAACTTCTTCTTTTCCTCCATTGTACCTATATCTGGCCACCAGGTTTGATTCTTCCATTCACTTGAGAATTTTGTTTTTAGTTTGGCCTATTAGTTCTTAGAATACACAAACACATACAAATGAATACGAAGGTTGCAGTGGTTTAATCTTTAACCTCACATTACACATTTATAGTACCCCTAGGAGGTTACAATGGTTTGACCACAATTTCCACATTTAGATGTACAGTTGGCAACATCCCATAACAGTAACATCAACGTTAAACACATCTGCATGTTGATACTTTCCCATTACCCCCCCGGAATACACATACTCAGATTACATCATTCACCCCCTCTTAATTGCACCCAGAGGCCAGAGGAGCGAGGTTCTTTTACAGCCTTGGTGTTAGAGAGGTTCTCTTTCAGGGAACATTTAATGCTAATTAAACCAATTGAAAAATGGAAGTTTCTCTTATTTAATTTAACTACCTTAATATAAACAAATAAACTAGCATAGATAAATAACCCCAGATGTGTTGAGCACTGAGAGGTGAGTTTTTTGATCCCTTGATGCTTAATATACCCGGGGTTAACATGGATCTATGCTATTTCATAACGTCTAGCAACACACATGGATATTTTCTGTGTCTTGAACATCTTTGCTTACAGTGTAAAATATAATTTACAAAGATGTCCTGTCATATGGACATCTAGTTGATCTCTTGCACTCTCTTCTCTTTCTTCTGTTTTAATGTAATATTAGTTCATGTATTTCAATTTCTTGTATAATCATGTTTCATATTTCTTTATGCTTTTAGGGTAGCTTATGATACTACCAGAGATTGGTATAATTGATTGTATTTTTAGTTCCATGGAATTGACCTATCTTTTGGTCATTGGTTGAGCAATATTAAGTTTATCTTTTTTATTTTTTTATCCTATTAATAGACACATTCTTCTCAACTATTGTCTGGCTCCAGAAAACAACTTTCAATCTGTTGCAAAATATTTTTTCTGTGTTCAGTCTTAAAAATTACGAGCATCGGCAGTGCATCATTAATTTCACGTGCTTTGATTTGTGCTGCTGGTAACATTACCAAAACTTGTTGTGCCTGGAGATTGGTGTCACCATTTGTCTGCAGCAGCATCTTGACCTTCGCTTCGGTGTTCCATATATTTGCAGCTTAATGTTTCCTTGGTGTCGAAATCTGTCTATCATTTCAAGATACTATTTATGGTATCCATAACCACTGATCTGCATTGCATTTAGCATATCTACAGTGTGCCCACGTCTTGTTTCAGGCACCCACTATGCTGGTGACAATTTTCTGGCATTTTTCTGCCTGCAAAAACTGCCCATATTCTGTCTTTGATATTTTTGATGTGTTGTCAGTTTGCAAACTTTATAGATTTGTGGGTATCAGCCTTATTTTACATGAGCTTCATTCTCCATGGTTGCCATTAGAGGAAGCACAATTGAATCCTACTTGGTTGTATCTTCCATCTGGGCCCTTGTTCACATTGATATCTCAGTTGACAATACGAGCATCTGGGCACTGCAGTTTGGTCTATCTCTCCTTTCCATTTTCTCCACTAGGGGGTGTTTTTGTATTCAAGGTTTTGCTGTTCTACACAAACTCAACCTAGGCATCTATCTTGAACTATCTGTAACTATTTTTATCTCAACGGGTTACATGGTCTTTGTTCTACAAT
The DNA here is from genome assembly GCA_001517045.1 of Pseudotsuga menziesii. NCBI lineage: Eukaryota > Viridiplantae > Streptophyta > Pinopsida > Pinales > Pinaceae > Pseudotsuga > Pseudotsuga menziesii. Next base: position 27,589 of record LPNX010006509.1, read on the forward strand.
GCCCACACAAGAATCAGTGCGTTCTCAAATGATGTCCATGCATGTTCACACAGGTGATCTTCATGTATCCACTCTCTGTTCATTTTCTTATGCTTCCATTTGACCCTTGCAGTGATGTCTTGATAAATAAAGATTGGTCCTAATCAATGCAGCCTTTTTTAACTTCAGTTTTGAGGTCAAAAAATTCAATATTAACTGGCCATTGCACTTTTAAACTTTTCAAATTATTAATGCCACTTTGAATTTTCTAAAATCTTAGATATATTTGTACTTTCCTTGTTATACTTGGTGTCCAGACTTCTTATGGTGCAACGTTGTTCACCAATGATTGGCAGACTCTCAGAAACTTGATTCCAGGTTTCATGTATATGTCATATTTGTTTATAGGTTGCACACATGTATAAATGAATGCCAAAGAGAAGAAAAAATGAGAAGATACACTTTTTTTATTGAATACTTTTCTCTTACAAATATAACATCTTGATTCACACATTTATAGCATGGTGGTTTAGCCACCTAGCCTTTAAAATTTCATTTGGTCACATGTCATAACATTATTGTTAAACACATTTGTGTGTTGTTAATATTGCAATATGCCATTTTTTTCAAAGAAAAAAATCTCCATTTCTATTCCCCATGAAAATTGAAATCACATTTATGAGGTGTTTTCTGCACTTTTCTTAAAGTCGTCAAAAAATGACTCCAAAGACCAGTCTATCAGTCTATACTCTATAGTGTCCATAGTATGCCCTTGGGCCTTATTGATTCCTGTTATCTAATAGCTTTGTACTTTGTTCCAGACCTGTTCCCTGAGAGCCTCTTTGCATCTAAGCATATCCTTCCTATTCTTCAAAAGAGCAATTAGATTCCATGAGTACTCCCAAAATTTTCTAATTATGTACTTCAAATTTTGAAGGCATGTTATTAAATTAGATATTTCCTCTTGACAATATTATTACAGATAGTCAGAGATACATTTTGATTTCATCATTTTTGTGTGAGTTTTGAATTTTCCTATCTGCTTTTACATTTTAATGGCCATGCATGAATTGATCTTGTGCTGCAGACAGGTTTAAGTTTAACTGTCTAAATCTTAAAAAATTTCAAGCATGTTTACATAATTGGCTTCATATTTCATTACAGTACAAGAAGAGTTTGCTTTGACAGTGCCCTAGTTTTACTCAGATGATTGAAATTTTATGCTTATCTGATAATGTCTATAAAATCTGCCGACCCCCCAGGCACAAGAGAATGCAAAGATGCACTACGCAAATGCCTAAAGTCAGTGATGCTAATGATGTGTCTGGAGGGATTTTGGAGAAGTTCCCAAAGTTCCTGAATGCTGTTCCTCCTAGAGTTCTCAGTGGTTCATTATCAGGTGTTACTACTGAGACATATAATGCTGATACACAGTTGTGGAGAAAGCATGTGAAAGGCTACAAAAGAATGAACAAATATATTGGGGAGAGTAGATATCGCAATGTTATGGACATGAATGCAGGTCTTGGTGGCTTTGCAGCAGCACTTACATCCGACAAAGTTTGGGTTATGAATGTTGTCCCAACCATTGCAAAAAAGAATACACTTGGTGTGATATATGAAAGAGGCCTTATTGGAATTTATCATGACTGGTATGGTTACCCTTCATTTCTCTTTTAATTTTTGCAAGGATTTAATTTTTGTTATAGAAATATAACCTATAGTTGGAGGACCACAATTCACAACAATATACATAAATTGATATAGTTGTATTTGTAGATTCATATCTATCATAAATTTCTTTGAATATCATCATTATCAAGCAATAACAACTTCTTAAAGGGTGCTAGCTCAATGGTAGAGCGCATGCCTAATTATAGGCAGGAGGTTGGTGGTTCGATTCCTCCGTGCCCTATCATAAATTTGTGACTACAAAAATGACTAAATTCACATATATACGACTATTAGCAGCTAATTTCTCGTATCATAGTCGTATTTAGCTTAGTCATTAATATGTTAACATCTAGTAGTTTATTTAGTTGTATATTTGGTCATTAATGGTTGCAATCAGTGACTAAATCAGAGACTAAATCAATGATTAACTCAGTGACTAAATCAATGACTAAATCTGTGACTAAATCTGTGACTAAATCAATGACTAAATAATTAACTATCAATGACTAAAACAATGACTAAAGCATTGTCTATCAATGACCAAATCAATGACTAAATCTGTGACTAAATCTGTGACTAAATCAATGACTAAATAATTAACTATCAATGACTAAAACAATGACTAAAGCATTGTCTATCAATGACTAAATCATTGTCTATCAATGACCAAATCAATGACTAAATCAATGGCTAAATCAGTGACTACTAAGTCAAGCTATTAATGACTAGTGAAATACGACTAACTATAAGATAGTGGTAATTTGCTACTATTAGTCACCGACTCAAAAATAGTCATTTATAGCCTGATTTTAGTCATTCTTTTAGTCATTAATTTCTCATTTTATACTAGTGGGTGGTCAAGGAAATGTTGGTCCCAGTGACCAAACCACTCCACGTACACCACATACTGATCCCATATTGTCCACTGAACAATCAACAACATGCTCTGTGACACCCCCAAGGGCAGCAGAGGGTGCAGCCGATGTTGCTCCACCCATAATAGATGCTATAGAAGAAGGGGTGGATGCAGGGTTAGATAGAGATGTGGAAGCATTTCCTGGATCTTTTCATGTGACTAGCACTGGTTCAATAGTGTGTATATTTTTGGTGAATGAAGATCTGGTTCCAATAAAGATAGAGAGGATTCCAGGTCATTATAGATTTTTCAATTTAGTTTTTATAATTTGTGTCTAATATACCGATAATATTTTCTAATGTTGACTAATAATGGCATTAATGTTTTACAGGAAATGATATATTTTATAAACATATGAATTATTTGGCCTTGGAGATCTTCAAGCCCACCATCCACACAATGTCGAACATGCAGCCAAAATCTTTAAAGGATGATTTGACTAATCGCTTGGTTAGTCTGTTTAGAAAAGATACCTTCGATACATCGAAGGTCCTGCAGAAGGTTGGAAAACATCTAAAGATTGTTCAAGACTAGTATAGGGTTCACCTAGAAAAGAACCCTAGGTATGAGCGCCCTCCATTCATTCCATTTATAGAGTGGAAATCCCTGGTGGAAGATGGAAAAGAGAAGGGCCTGAGAAAATCAGGAAAGATACCACCAGGTGGAACAGGGAGGTATGCAATACATTCCAAAATGTAGTGGTAAGCCTTATTATTACTAGTTTTTATATCAATTTTGGTACATCGACTAATGTATTTAAAAAATTAATTAGGCTCTTAGACACATCTAAGGCCACAAAGGCAAGAATTGAAAAAAATGGCCAACACAAGATTGGGCCTGGTGGTTACTCCAACTTGGTGGCCCAATATGTAAGTATCGCAAAACCTGAATCCACATCCAAATATCATACATATTATTATTTTTGTTTTGTTCTGACAAAAGGCTTTAAAATTAATGACATCATGCAAATATGAAGGTTGACTGGCTCAAAGAATTGCCTAGTGTGGATTACTTGAAGCTTGGCTTTGAACAGGGCTTTGACGCCGTTGTTAACACCGGAGAAGCTTGTCTGGGAATACTGCACGATCTTCTGCTGATCCATTTGGTGCCTAGGTATGTGAAAACTATATAGTTTAATGATAATTTATTAATGCTCATGCAATTTGTTCCTTATAAATAAATTAACATAAATTATTTATTCCTTTTTGTGCAGGAAATTAATGATCCCGTTCATGTCAAGAATGTAGTACATGACCAACCAAACAAAGATCATGCTTCTCATCCTGATAATGAATTTATTAATGTGCTACTGTTTTTTATAGACCATTGCAGATGATGAAAATTAATTATAATTCTACACAATTCAACTGTAGATCATGTAGATGCAGATCATAACACAGAACAGGTTGGGCCTGTACGAGATAATGTTGAACATGTTGATGTGCTCATGGCAGGTAAAAACATACATTCGTAATTTTTTTTAAATGAATTACTCGTATTTATCAAAATATAAATATATTAATGAAAGATTTTGACATTATTGCATAAATTCATCGCCCCTCGCGTGAAGTTCAACCTTGCAAGAAGACTAGTAGGGTTACCGCTGATCAGATTCCCTGAAGATGTGAATCTAACTAAATATTTAAAGAGAAGAAAAATAAAAAGGAAGTGACTAAATAAATTTTGAGTAATTCTTATTTATAAAAAAAAAACATTTAATGGTTTTTTCCTCTGTTTCATGAATGAATGTTTGAATGAATGCTTTACTGAATGGTTTACTGAATTTTTTTTTGCCATTGACTAAATTAATGTTTTAATGAATGAGTTAATGAATGGTTTTTTCAACTGTTGAATGATTGAATGGTTTAATAAATGATTTAATGAAAGCATATTTCAACTATTGAGAGAAATAATTTGCAGTAGATGCATTGTTATTTGCATTATAGAATCATTGCTATTTGGATTGTGAAATAGTGAAATAAATTGTTATTTGCAAGTATATGCATTGGGTTTGGGGAGTTGAGAGTGATGTGAGGGGGCGGAGGGGCCATAAGAGCTTTCACCTTCACGTGGTTGGTCTTGTTTAATAGAGAATATTAAATTATTTTCGAAATAGAGAGGAGCTCAATGAATGGTAAGGAAGAATACATTAAAAAACATCTATTTATATAAGTTTAGTGTATAATTTTCACTATTTCTATTTGACTCCTCCATTAGAACTTGTTACAGATAGTGTTGAGAAACATTTCCATAGTTAAGAGGAAACAAATGGCGTTTTGATTACATCTATGGCCTTATATACATAGTATTTTTGGTTATCCATGTTTTATCAGGTGATATATTCTTAGCAATTAATTTACTTGACTAGTTGAATAGTATTGTAATTTACATTGTAATAGAACTGTACTTATTTAGATTGGTTTTGTTATTTTCATAAAGAAACATAAATTTATTTGATGGTTCCTAACATGAAGCTATTGCAACAAGACAAAAAATGAAGTATGTTGAATGATGTTTTGAAAGGTAAATCATAAGAAGACAGTGTGAAGATCCACAAATCAAGGTATAATTGTGTTTTCTTTTGTTTGATTGAGCTGTTTATTGGGTATTTATGCATGTGCACACACATACATTTAGTTGATGATGATGATTACCATACATTGAGGTGAACTTTGTTCTATCTGATCTAAACAATTACCTTAAATATTTTGATTTATCATGATAACTGGCCCCTTGGTAATACTTTACCAATACCATATATCTAGGACAACAAAATTAAATGTAGGCATTTCATTACAATAAATATGATAGGCATTTGAGTTTTATGGGAATATGAAAGGTCAAAAGACAGAAAAAGATAGATAGACTTGTGAGGAAAATGGTATCTGAAGCATTTTTTCCCTATTATTCCACATGAGTATATTGTTATCTACCCCAGTTTATCTTTCTCCAGTAGTTTTGTAATTTTTTCTTAATCTCATATCTTGTTCAACTTTCATGTTTGATTGTGCAGTGGAAAACCTATGTTTATATTTGTGCTTGTCCCTGTAGATTGTGAGTTGGGCATGGTACACATTGGTATTTTTAGTTTCCATTGTAACTTTTCACCCCAACATCACTGTGCACTTTATTACCCATAATTGCTAATTTGTTACAAAGTATTCTTTGTGCAAATATTTTATTAGCAATTTATATATTTCTGTATTTCTTCCAATTTATCACCGAGTTTAAAGTGGTCACTTAGAGAAAACATCTCAACTCTGGAATACAAAAGAAGAATGACTGCATTGATAATTATGGTAACAAAGTATTGAGATCTGCTTGAAAAAATAAAGATCTATTTGCTAATTTATTTCTCGAAGGCATTGTTTGAATGCTTAAGTTATAAGAACTATTTATTTTTGTTGTTTTTAGGCAATCTTCCATAGGTATCCACTGCCTGAAAAAGAGTATCGGTCATTTTCACTAATTTACAATGATAGATCACTAGATTTGGTATGACATCTTTTCGCTAAAGGCAACATTTTCACATTTGTTGGAAACAGTTTCAAGGTTCTTTCCCAAGGAAAATATGTTTTTATTGAAGAAAGCCCATTTGCAGCCATGAATTTTGGTGGTGTTGATCCTAATCACTTCAAGGGTAAACACCAATATGCTCCTGTTACTCAAAATGGTTACTGCAAGGTATGTAATAGAATCATGTTAGTTTTCCAGGTTTAAGATTGACTGTATTTAAGGATAAACACATGCATACCATGTTCTTTGTATGATTCAATATAGTTACTAGTAGGTATGTAATGGCATTAATATACTCTAATAAATCGATTTTTCTATTTCCTTTACTTTGACATGGGAGACTTCCTCATTGATGATCAATCAACAGGTCAGCATATAGTCCATCTTATTCAATTGGGCACATGATTGCTTCTTAAGGAATCTTATGAAACTATTGATGGCATTTTATGAACATTTTGTTGCAGGTTCCTATGTTGGAGGTTGTGTTTCTATTGCAGATCTGGAACTTATTTTCTAGCTAGTCCATCGGTAAAGCATGCATACCTTTGATATTTTGTAAATTTCTTGTATAAGTTAGTGGTGTTTTCTAGGTCTGTGCAAGATATTCTATTGTTGTAAAGCATAAGTGTTTCATAGCCACACCAAGGATATAGGGCAAAAAAATCTATTTCAAAACAGAGTATTATCATTTAAACCACTTTTCTTTGCAATCAACAGTAGTAGACAATTTTATCAGCTAGCAAGTGTAAGTATTAACAACCATCATGTATCATCACATAGGCATTATTATCATCATTTAGATTAACTATAAATACTACTATATATCAACATGAATTACCAGCTGAGTTAACCATCCTTTAAAATATTTTGATTCCTCGACCTCTTACAGGCCTTATGACCTCACACAATATGATACGTATAATGCAGTGGTGACCTCTCCTTATCAATAACAAGTTAAACCTCCTTTATGCATTAGTGTCCACGTAAATTTTGCATCTGACATCACCACCCACCTAATTCACGATGTGCACAACTCTTATCGGCCAATGTTCTCGATCTAATGTTATTATATATACTTATAGTATAACAAAAAATACCATTAAAACAAATATTATATAATAATAAAACAATATTATATTTATAAAAAACACAAATTATTATATTTATATATAAAACACAATTTAACTAAATTTTATATTAATCCTAGTTTTTAAAACTAAACAACTTATATAATAATTATTAAAAAAATATAATATATAACCAATTAACATAATTTATATAATAAAATAATAAAAATAAAACAAAGAAATATACAACTAAAACAAAAAAAATATATGCAAATGTAGTAGTCCATCCAACAGCTCTCAACCCACCTCTCTTTGACGACATCCATGGCCAATGGCCAATTTTCCTGAACCCATGAGATTGGCACCAAATAGCCTCTTCAAACAGACTGTTGGCGCCAAATATTTTGAGTTGGATGAAGATGAGGAGGGTTTGGTGGATTATGAGGGGTTTTGGCCATTGAGAATGGAACCCTTGCCCCATTATACAAATCGAAACCCTACCCTATTGTGTTGAAGACTTAGGTTAAGAGGACCATATTTAGAAGTAATATGTGTGGATCTAAGAAGATTCTTGAAGAGGCATGAACATGCATCTAAGAAGAGTAAATGGACTTGGAATTCAGGAAATTCTAAACATGGTGATGAGATTGGTATTGGTGGACATAAATTGAAACTGTCAAATATTGGTATTGAGCTTCAAGTTGAGTCTCCACTACCTCCAGAATGGAAGCAATGTTTAGACCTTTAGGTCATGAAGCACGAGTTGTCCAGGTGAACTTGATAAATTCAATGTGAGAAATAAAACCAACAATTATTGAGGAAAAGGAAGAAGGGAATGAGATATTTTAATGATGCCATGCCTCTATTTTATCGGTAGCTTGTTCCTTTTCTATATGCCTATTCTCCTATTCTTTGTTTGTTGGTGCTGCTTAATCACCCTCCTTATGGTAGTCTTGCAAGCCTTCCTTGTTGTTCCAAAAAAAGTATAATCGAATCAAATTTGTGGTTATTATTGGAAGGTGTTGGTTGTTTCTAATTTTGGTTTTTTCTGCGATATCCCACTTTCAATCAGCCATCAATAACACACCTCATTTCAAAATAATGAAACCAACTAAATAATGTGTTTCAGAGTAGGTATTGAAGTCGGTTGTGTGAGTGTTCATGCCTGTGTTTGCTTGTTATCATTTCACCTTTGGGGTTATTTAATCACTTCACGGAGTTGTTGTTTCTCATTGCAGTCCTCAAAGGATATGGAGATAACATGTTTGTTGTTACTATTGCTCATGTTCTTGAGGATGTAAGGAAAGTGTTTGACATATGCATGAATGGAATGTGGTTTTGTGGAGCGATATGATTGCACGGTATGATTTGAATGGGGAAGATGAAGATGCTATCAAGATACTTTGGAAAGCATTGAAGATGGGGATGAGGCTGAATGATTTTAATTTCTCTACAGTGCTTCTGATTTGTACAAACATCAAGACTTATGATCAGGGTAAGAAAGTTCATATCATTACCTCCACTCTACAATATCTACCCTCAAACACATGCTATATGGATTTCAAGCTCCTCTACATGGGCTCTCTACAACAGTGGGTTAATATTCCTTATTCAACAACTTAGCTAATCTTTCCTTAAATTGCACGAACTCTCCTTCAAACAATGGAAACACAAATTGGTGGTTGAACAGCCCGATTGACTCCTTCAACAACTTGAATTCCTCACATAGAAACAATACATGGTCAGCCTGTCTATAAACAATTTGTAGGTGCAATAGGCCCTCTCCCTGGCGTCATGGCCATTTGGTGCCAAATGGAATCTTTTGTGGTTACCCATCATTCATGCCTATTACTCTTTTCATGACTGTGCCATTTTCCTTGGGAATTTTCTTTCTCAATAATTCCAAACTCCTACACCATTGTCCTACTCTCTATTTACCTCTCATCCACTCCTACACATCTAGTTATGAGCATAGGCGTGTTATTTTTTCCCAAATGACTATTTCGAACTCTTCTTTTCCTTCTCATTGAACTGGGCCTGCCACATGTCGAATTCATGTTGTCTATGTCATTTTGGCCATTTTTTCTGAGTATTGCATCAAAGTCACTCCCACATAGTCTTCCAACATTGACCAAATGCATCAAAGTCATCAAGAAATTAATGATAGAAACAATTAAAATATTTTTCGTTAGCCAGATAATTATTTAAAACGAAGGAAACACTTTAGTCCATTTAAAGCAACTTATGGAGCTTTTGATATAAATATGTTCTACTTTTAGATCAGGTGACACAACTTCGTCTGCTTCAGGGCTGTTATTTCCAATATTCTTCAATTGTTTGAAAAATGTAAAGAATTCTAACAAGCAATATGAGCTAATAGTTGTCACTTCTGCATCAATAATTGAGCCTTTCCCATCTTCAAGGGATCATGGTTCCAGCGCACATGTTTCTGCAATCTTATTTGTTTGCACTAGTAATGGAACTTGTTTTATATGTTTTGTTTTAGTCCATGCAACTTAAATATAGGTCTACATGATAAATAGACATTTTATTCAGATGTAGTTTTGGTCCATATCTATATTCTTTGTTTAGCGAACTCCAACACTGATATTTGGTGCAAAAATTGATGTTATGATAGAGGTTAGTAAATTCTTATCTCCATTAATACTAAGTATATGCATTAGTATATCCATTTTGTCCTTACTACACTGTATACTTGCATTATTTTAAGATGGTTGTTCTTTTATTCAATATATCCATATCTCATGCAATCTCACTTATTACACTATCATTGAGGTTGTGAGAAAGTCAGATGATGCCAATGCAAATTTTCCTAGTCAGGATCATTCTTGGTTACCTGCCCATATTCTAGCTCTTGTATGTTCAAGGAACTCTTTTTTATAGCTCTGGTAGTATGTTATATGTATATATCCATGCATTTGTGTGTACGCATGTATGCATGCATTCACGCATTATCTAAAAATAGGAAACATGCTTACATGTCCCTGTAAATTTAGTTTAAGTTTGTATCCTTAATGTTGTGTAATCATTATGTTAAAATTGGAACACTAAGTTTTTCACAAGTGTTTGATGACGATACATAAAAAATTGGTATCCTTGAAAGAAAGGACTGAGTTCAATATGGTATTGGTGAGCTCTAACTTTAGCGAGCATGTATCTCTATTCTTGACTTTATTAGTGAGGGTTGAGTCTGAATATCTGGATGATAGATTAAGTGAGATTAGATCAGGTGGTAGATGTTTATTGCTTATTTTTGTTCATATGGGTACCAGGTGTTCAACTTTTATGATAGTTATTTTTTTGGAAAAACCTCTTGTTGGCTTCTACACATATAATCTAGGTTTCTTTTCGTTATTTGACGAGATATTTTGAATAGGTGGATGTCCCAGAAGCTGCAACTACTTTAAAATCATTGTTGGAATCTCATGGAGTCACATCTATACAAATTTCTTGGGAGGTGGGTTGGGCCTTAGCACTTGCATACAGTGGCACTCAATTGCATGGAAATATTTCTTAAAGTCAAGTTGAAAGGAGGCATATATTTAAGGTATTGTTTTCTTTGGATTGTTGCTTGACCGAATGAAGTTTTATATGATATTAATTATATGGATATTTTGGTCCACTTGAAGTTATTTCTATGTGCTTTCAGGAAGGGAAAGAAAATGAGGAATTTTTAAATGGTCAACCTGTAACTTTAAATGGTTCAAGTCAATTAAGATCAACTTTTGTGGCTACTTCTAGAACAAGCATTGCAGTTTTCAATTTGCCATATTCAACAAATATGAAGGTATGTATTTTCCAATAAAATCATATTTTTTTGTCATGGAGAAGTCAAAAGTTGAGAAACCCAAAAAAATTGATCACACATTTTCAGATAAAGATATGAAGTGCAAGAGTTTGGCGGACAACTTACATAGGTTTATTTTAATGGTACTGTCTAGTTATTAGCAATGCCTAGTTTTTCATTGTGGTTGTTTGACTTAAATCCAGTCACAATTCCTACAAAAGAATTTTTTTAATCCACATTAGTGAAACTCTCTCCTGAACAAGTGAGTTGTACTTGGTATTACAAATGCGGTCGCTTCCCATATTTCACATTTATTACTAGGCATCAGAGATGTTATTGCTGCCCATGAAGACTCACAAGAATATTTAAATCTTTGACAGTTTTTTATGTTAGTAATAACAGGTATATATTTAATTATGTTTTCTATATTTCATTATTCTTTGGTGTTTCCATGTAGCTATTTTCAATTCTACATCTATTTGTTTGCATGTTAAGTTGGTTTATGTTGATGCAGATAATGTCTAAAATAACCATCTTTGCGCCTAGAAAGACATGGTATTTTCTCTTAGTTATAGGTTCCCCATTTGGAGCCTCGTCTCCATTTCATTTTTATAACAGGTTTGTTTTGTTTTTTTCACTACCCCTTTTCCTTCAAATTACAGCACATCATTACATTCCTTAGTACCCACATACCTATGAGATACATGTAGTTTTTATTCCATTTCTTAACTTTCTAAATTTGTATTTACAACTATTAGCAGCATTTCAATGGGCATCATTGCTAATTCGTGGCCTCCTGCATCTAGCCAACCTAGACTACTGATGGCTAATATTTGCTGCCTACCTAGTGAGATAGGGTGGCTATTCATATTATTAGCATTAATATATTCACTCTGCTTGTAGGTTTCAGTATAATAAAATTATTTTATCTCATCTTAATCTATACCAAACCAATTTATAGCATGAGAAACACATTTATCATTCTTGATGTGGAGAACAAATAAGATTTTGGAGTCTGTCATTTCCAAACTTTAAGCCTTTTAGATTGATATGTTACTTGTATGCACATGAGGTTTTCATAACCCTCATACATCATAGAGTCAAATAATAAGCTATGTGTTTTTTTATATGAAATTAAAAGTCTAGGTATCTAGAATTGAGAAGATTTCATGTGAACTGAGTGTATGCTTCGATTTCTGCAGCTAGCTGATCATGTTTGGTTGTTCATAGAACATTGTTTTCTCCACCTATGTACATTTTCGATCCCTATTTTTTCATGAAGAGTAACAGTTCTTGGAGTTAGTGGGATTCTCCTAGACATTTGTTTGGTATCACATTATGCACTTCAACTACAACATGTTGAGCATGTACAAAGGTTATGACACAACTAGATTCATGGCCTTCCCAATTCAAATTCTCTCACAATGATCTGCAACACCTTGGTCTCACAATGTTGACACTAAGGTAATCACATGTGAATTCAATAACTCACAACATTAAAGAGCCAAAAACCAATTCACAGAGTGAATAGTTTAGTCATTCTCACTAATGCCACTTAAGTTACACACTACTTAGCACTCTCCAAATAAAACTCCTTGTACCACCCAAACACCCTTGATAGTGACTAGCTTCAACTTGTCTTTTTCAAAGTTACACTTCAACAGACTTCAAGAATTCCCCATACACAGTACAATGTTAGCTCCAAACTCACACCTCAGTCTTCTCACAAATCTTCCATTGTCTTGCTTAAATGTCTTCTTCAATGTTGCTCTTGACCTATTCTTACATCAAATGGATATGATTTGTTTTTCTCTTTAGTTATAGGCTCTCCAAGTCTTCTATTTCTCTTCAAAGGTCCAACAATTTCTTTGAGTCTTGAAACTTGTGCCAAAACACTTTACAAATCAACTCATCATGTCTTCCCACAGCATTGAGAAAATATGATTTTTTTGCAGCCCTTATGACATTCAAATGTACTCTTCAAAACACTTCTTCAGTTGTTTATAATAGTTCATCAAATATTCCCTCAACTAATGGTCTAGTGGTTCATCCTCTTAGCATATTCTATGCAGTCCCAATCTCGGTCTTATCAACAATACTTTTACAGTCAATGATTTCCTATTTCAAGTCCTCAAGCATCCCTTAAGATCATTTTTTAACATGTTTATTTTACCTATTCAAAATGATCTTGTAATAAATTATTTCTCGATGCTTTGATATTATCAAGACTTTAAGCAGTTCACAACTAGTCCAAGACTTATTACAAAATATTTCTCAAGCAAGTCCAGCTCCAATCCTAAAACCTAGTCTAAATATGGTTTATCAAAATATTACAAACAGTACTAAAAATGTACTTACACAGGACTGGTATGTCTCCTTGATCTTCCTTGGTGTGTAGGCTTCCTTTCCTCCCCTCAATTCTCCTTTTTTCTTCCTCACATCTATGCTTCTAGGTTTGTTGCCTCAGACTTCTCCTCTTCACCTTTTCTAGCCCTTAGTCTATCTTGTATCTATACACTTTTTGGATGACTAATGGGGATGATACGTGAATCTAATTAGGTTCGACATGTACTTGTTTCAGCCAAATTTTGAAGCCGACTTGTGTGATTCTTCAAATTATTTAAAGTGTCTTAATAGTTGTGTTTCTTCCACACATTTTGTAGATGGGAAACCTGTGGCTCCTTAAACAAATTCATGCTTCTTGATGACTGAGTAATACTTTTGACTATGTGGTCCGATGACATATTGTTTGTTCATTGAGATAGACCAAATTGTTGTAATGTAAATGATTTTTCAGTATCTGTATGGAATTTTAAAACTTTAGTTTTTGTGTTATTCATTTTTTTATTGGGAATTTCAAGTTCTATTTGTTGATGTATTTGTAACTTCGGAATGTATTCATGTATGTATCTTATGTATTGTAACCCGATGTTTATTTTGGGATGTATCTATAATGTAATTGAGTCATGTGGTCATGCCCCTATGTTTCGATCGGGATGATAAATAATGCAAACAAGTCATGTCAAGTCATTGTGGGTAACCCTTAGATTGTCTAAGGGTTAAAGTCCCTGCAGTTCCGGGGAACTAGGGTTATTAGACTCTCCTAGTAGAGGTTGGCCCTAGTAGGGTTTTAGTCATGTCAGGACTAGTATAAATAGAGAGATGGACTCTCTATTTAGCACACATCACAAACACACTCAAGTGTAGCACATAGTTGAGGAAGGAGAAGACACTAGGGCTAGATAAGAAGAAGGTTACTGCTGTCGAGAGATCACTTACTATTTTGGGCTTTTACTATTTTGGTGTTGATTCTATCTTTGAGGAAGTTGCGGGGTTTTCTCCATTTACAGTTTCCTCGAGGAAAAACATTGTGTTCATTGTCTATTGTGTTTGTTTGTTGTACTTGTTATTCTCTCAGTTAAAGATCCTAATAATGCTAGCTTAATGTTGAAAAACTAACATGGTATTAGAGCTAACCTGAGAAGAAGACACTATGCAGCTGCGAAAACTAGGGATTCCTATTTTATGGATCTCTCTCCACATATTTTCAGCAAAATTAGGGTGGAATAACTCTCCTCCCTAGGGTGCATCTTTCTGTCGAAGCAGAATCCAATTCTGAGGTTTTTCAGTTTTGGACCCGACACTGCTGCCGAAAATTAGGGCTTTTCACAGAAGAGGAATTTTTCAGTGAGCCCAGGCATGGATTGATATCCTCCCCAAAATCGAAGTTAGGGATAAATTTCAAGGCATTTTGGGTGGACAGAACTCTGGAAAAGAAAAACCCTAATTTTCTCCTGATTCAGTACTACGAGATTTCAGCTCCAAATCCAAATCTGACATATTGACCTGGTAAGATCTAAATATTTTGTATTTCCATTTGAGGTTCTTAGTTTAAAATGTCTCATCATACCAAGCTTAATGAAAATCTTGAGGGATATGATAACTTTCGAGCCTGGAAGTATAGGATCTCCTTGGTCTTGGAAGAAAATGAGTTGGACTCCTACATCCATGAGGAGATTCTAGTTCTAAAGGGAGATGAGGCAAAGGCCTTGCACAAGAAGAAGTTTGTTATGGCAAAGAGGATCATTGCTGATTCTATCAAGGATAACCTTATCCCACAGGTGTCCTCTCTCAAGACTCCTAAAGCTATGTTTGATGCCCTAACCAAATTGTTTGAAGGGAAGAACATAAACCAGAAGATGACATTGATGAACCAACTGAAGAATGTGAAGATTCAGAATGCAGAGACCATCCAATATTACTTCACAAGGGTTTCTAAGATCAAGGAACAATTAGAAGCTGTATATGAAGAAGTGGAGAATGCAAAAATTGTGATGACAACACTGAATGGCCTTCCTAGGTCATGGGATTCATTCATCCAAGGAATCTGTGCCAGAAAGAAGTTAGTCAAATTCAGCAGACTATGGGAAGAATGTTCTCAAGAAGAAGCTTGGATAGCAGCTCAAGAAGAGAAGATGCAGGGAAGTGAAGATCAAGCTCTCACAATTCACTCCAAGAAAGGAAAAAGAAGATCTCATCACTCCAAAGGTAAGGATACTCATTTTAGAGATAATAGTAGAAGGGACCTATCTAAAATGAGATGTTATACATGCGATGAAAGATGACACTTTGCCAAAGATTGTCCTAAGAACAAGGTTCACTCTCATAAGAATAAGGGGAACAAGAGAAGACATCATGCTCATGCTGCAGAGGATGATGAACCATCCAAGAAAAGAACTAGATATGAAAGTGAAATTTCTTCCAGTGAATATGAATATGTTTTGATTTCCCCTCTTACAGGAAACATTACTCATGGAAGCATTGATTGGCATATAGACAGTGGGGCTTCCAAACATATGATAGGATTCAAGGAATCCTTTGTGAAACTTTCAAAACATGATTCACCTCACAAGGTGAAGCTAGGAGATGACTACCAGTATCCAATAAAAGGTAGTGGGGAATCATCCTATAAACTAGACTATGGAAAGTCTATAACAATGAAGGAATTTTTGTTTGTACCAGACTCAAGAAGAACCTCCTCTCCATATATGCACTAGATGCAAAAGGAATGAGGGTTGCATTCATAGATGGTCAAGTCATCATGTGGCCAAAAGGAAAGACTATCGATGATGCGGTGGTGATTGGAGAACAAGAAGGAGGATTGTACAAATTAAATGGCCATATAGAACAAGCATTGTTCCATGACACAATAGAGCCAAGTGAACTTTGGCATAGAAGGCTTGCACATGTGCATTACAGAGCACTGCCAATTGCAAGCAAAGCTGTTGAAGGTCTTCCAGAATTCCAAGCAAAACATGATGGGGTCTGCAAAGGATGTACAAAAGGAAAGAATACAGAGAAGACATTTCCTAGCAGTGAAAGCAAAGCCAGAGGAATCCTAGAAATCATCCACTCTGATGTATGCAGTCCTATGTCATAAAGATCACTAAGCAGGTATGCATATTATGTTTCTTTTATTGATGAGTTTTCTAGGAAGACATGAGTTTACTTCATGAAGAACAAAGACGGAGTATTTAGCAAATTCAAGGAATTCAAAGCCTTGATCGAGAACCACACTGAAAAGAAGATCAAGACTTTTTGATCAGACAATGGCGGAGAATTCACTTCGAATGAATTCAAAGAGCTATTCAAAGAATTAGGGATTAAGGGGGAGTTGTCCACTCCTTATAATCCACAATAGAATGGGATTGCGGAATGGAAGAATAGAACTATCATGGAAGCTGCAATAGCTATACTTCATGATCAATATCTTCCTATGTATATTTGGGCTGAAGCTGGCAGAATAGTGGTGTATGTACAGAACCGTACTCCACATAGAGTACTCGAGAACAAGAGTCCTGATGAAGTCTTCTCCGGTAAGAAACCAAAATTCAGCCATCTCAGAATATTTGGCTGTCTTGTTTACATACACATTCCAAAAGAGAAGAGAACAAAATTAGATCCTTTAGGAAAGAAGGGTATATTTGTGGGATACTCTGAAAGCTCGAAGGCTTACATAATATATTTCCTAGGATACAAGAAGATTGACATCAGTAGGGATGTGACATTTGATGAAGACACAGCTTACAACAAATCAATGACAAGACCTATTGAAGAACCTGAAGAAGGAGAAGCACCCAGAATTCATGATACAACCATGAATGAAGAAACTCCGGAAGAAGATTGAGATTTTGAAGAACCATAAAGACCTGTAGATCCACCTCTGGAGAAGAATCCTCATAAGAGGAAACCTACTTGGGTACGTGAAATTATCCAAGGTGCAGAAAGATATGGGGCTCCAGAAGAGAATCATAGAGAAAGAAAGAGGACCAGATCCAGCTTTGGGTATGTAGCTTTACTATGTGATTTCATTGATAAAGAACCTTCCAGTTATGAAGAAGTGGAAGAACGAAAAGAATGGAAGGATGCTTTGATCGAAGAGTATCAATTGATCATGAAGAATGATGTTTGGGATATTGTTCCAAGACCAGAAGGGAAGTCAGTTGTAACTTCCAAATGGATCTACAAGATCAAACATGCTGCAGATGGTAGCATTGAAAAATATAAAGCAAGATTTGTGGCTCGTGGTTTCTCTCAGAAAGAAGGAATAGATTATGAAGAAACCTTTGCTCCTGTAGCCAGATACACTTCCATCAGATCGGTACTTGATCTGGCCGTAGTGATGAGATGGAAGATACACCAGATGGATGTCAAGACTACTTTCTTGAATGGTGTAGTGGAAGAGGAAGTGTATGTAGAACGGCCACTTGGTTTTGAGACGCATGACAAGGAGTCTCATGTGTGCAGATTGAAGAAAGCCCTGTATGGTTTGAAATAGGCACCTAGGACTTGGTACGGCAGAATTGATAGCTTTCTATCTAGTTTGGGCTTTACCAAGAGTAAAGCAGATTCCAACCTTTACTACAAGGTTGAATATGGAAACCCAGTGATGCTTCTACTATATGTAGATGATCTATTTGTGACGGGAATGGATGGGTTGATATGAAGAGAAATCTTGCTGCCGAGTTTGAAATGAAGAACTTGGGGATGGTGCATTATTTTCTAGGTATGGAGGTGTGGCAGAGTGCAGATGGAATCTTCCTTGGACAAGGGAAGTATGCAGTAGAGATCCTAAAGAGGTTTGGGATGATGGACTGCAAGGTTATGGCCACACCTATGGCATCGAACTTGAAGCTATTAAATGATGCTTCATCAGAGTCAGTTGATGCTACGATGTATCGTCAGATGATTGGGTCCTTGATGTACCTAACGAACACAAGACCATATATTTTCTTTGTTGTGAACACCTTGAGCTAGTTCCTGACAGATCCGAGACATGTTCACTTGATTGCTGCAAAGCATATTCTGAGGTACCTGAAGGGTACAGTTGATTATGGGCTCAAGTACGACGTGAATCAAAAAATTAACCTGGAAGGTTATGTTCATTCAAATTGGGCAAGCAGTGCCATCAATAGGAAGAGCACTTTAGGGTGTTGCTTCAGTATGGGATCAGGTGTGATCTCTTGGTTCAGCAGGAATAAATCCTATGTGGCAATGAGTATAGCTGAAGCAGAGTATGTCGCAGCTTGTTCATCTAGTTGTGAGGCAGTATGACTGAGGAAGCTACTGTCTGATTTATTTGATCTCCAGTTGGATGCTACTTGTATACATTGTGACAACCAGAGTTGCGTGAAGTTGTCAGAGAATCCAGTATTCCATGACAAGTTGAAGCATATCGAGATCAAGTATCACTATATCAAGGATATGGTGCAGACGGGATTAGTGAAGCTCCAGTATGTTGCAATGGAGGAACAGATAGCTGATGTATTGATGAAGCCATTGGCTAGGCTGAAGTTTGAGTACTTTAGGGAGAAGCTTGGTGTTCTCCAAATCAAGGTTTCCTCCAAGGGAAAGTGATGAGACCCATATCCATGCTGACATGGTGAGAGGATTGGTTCCTTCCATGGTTCCTTTGATGAAGCCATTGGCTAGGATGAAGTTTGAGTACTTCAGGGAGAAGCTTGGTGTTCTCCAGATCGAGGTTTCCTCCAAGGGAAAGTGATGAGACCCATAGCCATGTTGACATGGTGAGAGGATTGGTTCCTTCCATGGTCAGATGTAAGGGCTGAGCTATTCTGTCATGGTGAGAGGATTGGTTCCTTCCACGTCAGATATGAGTGCTGGACATTCTGTCGAGTAGGACAGATGTAAGGGAAATTTCCATTCTAGGAATGGAGGTGCCTGGTCAGTTACGAGAAGAACTCAGTCCAGGACTAAGAAGCAATTTTGTTGTGATAGAGGGATGTGTTCCCACTTGATCAGATGTAAGGGCTGAGCCATTCTGTCATGGCTAAAGGATTAATTTCCTTCCATGTCAGATATGGGTGCTGGCCATTCCAACGAGCAGGTCGGATGTAAGGGCAACTGCCATTCTCTAGGAGAAGGGAGGCACCTGTTCAGTTACTAGGTAGCTCAGTCTAGGACTGGGGGCCATTCTGATATGATGGTAGGATTGGTTCATACAAGATCAGATATGAGTGCAATCCCTTCCATCATTGTTGTAGGATGTGTTCCCGCATGGGTGGATGTAAGTGCAGAGCCCTTCCATCATTGTTGTAGCTAGATGTGTTCCCGCATGGGTGGATGTAAGTGCAGAGCCCTTCCATCATTGTTGTAGGATGTGTTCCCGCATGGGTGGATGTAAGTGCAGAGCCCTTCCATCATTGTTGTTGGATGTGTTCCCGCATGGGTATATGTAAGTGCAGAGCCTTTTCATTATGGTTGTAGGATGTGTTCCCGCATGGGTGAATGTAAGTGCAAAGCTCTTTCATCATGGTTGTAGGATGTGTTCCCGCATGGGTGAAAGAGAAGAGCCCTTTTAGTATTGTTGTATGATGTGTTCCTGCATGGCTAAATATAAGTGTTGAGACTTTCCGATAGGGTTATGGGATGTGTTCCCTCATGATCGGATGTGAGTGTTGAGCCTTTCCGATAGGGTTGTCAGATGTGTTCCCTCATGATCGGATGTGAGTGCTGGGCCTTTCTGATATGATTATAGGATTGGTTCCTACATGATCAGATGTGAGTGTTGGGCGTGCCTTTCTGATGAGTAGGTCAAATGTAAGTGTTGGGCAGGCCATTCTAATGAGCAGGTCAGATATAAGTGTTGAAGAAGACCTACATGGAGGCTAGGCCTACAACCAGCATGAAAAAGGGCTGGCTTTGTAGAACTTCCTATGACGAGAAGAATCATGAGATAGCACCCATGATGATCCAGTGATGATGATCCAGCAGTGATGATCCAGATCCAGTGATGATCCAGATCCAATGATGATCCAGATCCAGTGATGATCCAGATCCGAAGATGAAGATGACTTGAAGACGAAGATGACTTGAAGGTGAAGAATACTTGAATATGCAGACAATGAGATGATCTAGAGAAGAATACTAGTGATGAAAATTGTGTCGAAAGAATACCTTTCTAGTTAAGAGGGAGTGTTGATGTATTTGTAACTTCGGAATGTATTCATCTATGTATATTATGTATTATAACCTGATGTTTATTCCGGGATGTATCTATAATGTAATTGAGTCATGTTGTCATGCCCCAATGTTACGATCGAGAGGATCAATAATGTAAACAAGTCATGTCAAGTCATTGTGAGTAACCCTATAATTGTCTAAGGGTTAAAGTCCCCACAGTTCTGGGGCACTAGGGTTATTAGAATCTCCTAATAGAGGTGGGCCCTAGTAGGGTTTTATTCAAGCCGAGATTAGTATAAATAGAGAGGTGGACTCTCTATTTAGCACACATCACAAACACACTCAAGTGTAGTGCATAGTTGAGGAAGGAGAAGACACTGGGGCTAAATAAGAAGAAGGTTACTGCTGTCGGGAGATCGCTTACTGTTTTGGGATTTTAGTGTTTTGGTGTTGATTCTATCTCTAAGGAAGCTACCGGGTTTTCTCCATTTATGGTTTCCCTGAGGAAAAACACTGTGTTCATTGTCTCTTTTGTTTGTTTGATGTACTTGTTATTCTCTCAGTTAAAGATACTAATAATGCTAGCTTAATGTTGAAAAAATAACACTATTAACGTTTCTTTTGTATCCCCAAGTATGCAAAATGACTTGTTTGAGTGAAATATATAGGGTGCCTAGTCCATGTTGAAATGGGATGACAATTTGTGTTTAAGAACCGGTCGATGTTTTGTAAGTGCTTTAAATATTAAAGCATTGGTATTTGATTAAAAAAAACTCTTCAGTGATATTGATACTAATCATAGGTGTGATTCCAGGAGTCAAGTGATATAACTACATGGTGTCCAAACTAGTAGCAGAACTCTAATTTGCAAGTTATGTGATGTGGCATTGGTTAGTGAGTTAAAAAGGGTTCTAATAGTGATTGATAGTGATGTAATATTTAATTAATTAGTAAAGCAATATAACTACATGGATGGCATCAGGTCAGTGAGGGTATGAACTACAAGAAGCAAGTTTTTGAAGTAGCATTCTGTCTTTATCCTAACTAGAATTCTTTTAAAGAAGAGCCATAATCAGATCTAAATACAAATGACTTGTAAATTTAAAATATCGTAGTAAAATATATGTGACTATGATTGGATGTTGTATTATATGGATTTAGAATCGAGGACTTTTCTATTAGCTTCAGGTTTTGACCATCATGATAATTAATTTAGCAAATAAATTTTATTCATTACTTCACTTGTTGTGGTAGAATTTTGCTACATTGCAAAACTTTCTGATGCCACATTTTCCAAGTATTGGCAGTACTCTATTGCTAACTCATGCAATGGATATTGTCATGATGGAACCTGTGCAATAAATGTAAACAATAGGTGTCATACACGTTAAGAGTGGAGAGGGAAGAAGTTCCTATAGAGGAAGTTGAAGGTTTAACAAGTCGTGTTCCCCCATCGTTCACCTAGCCTTCCCTATGTAAAAAATGTTCTACCATGAAAAAAGGTTAGGAAATTCTCTCCTTTAACAGTTACAACTTAATAGGTTTAGTTTATTTTCTGAAATCCCAGGCTATTGCATCATTACACATGTATCATTGGGTTTGTGATGCTATATTTTCTTTGAATTGTTGTTTCTCTTTTCTTAACCAATGTAAAAGGTCGGGTCTGTTGTTAACTGTGCAATAAGTGTATGAAGAGTAAGAGATTTGCTCTATTATAGGAAAGATGATAAGTTAAGTGGCACCATTTCCCAACTGAAGACTAAGTTGGGTGTTCACATGGTGATTCTATCTTTCCCTGTTGAAAGTAATGGTTTGTGATGGGGACCAATTATTTCACTAGAAAGTTATTTTCATGGAATTCAATCTATCCTTTGAAAATATTGGGCCATTGCATCATTCTGCATTACCACTGAGCGACAAAAAATATTTTTACCCTTTATTTTGGTTGAGGGTTTTGCATTTTTGGAAAAAAATGATTGAAGAGACTGTTATATAATCCAGAGGATTTGGAAGTGTCTGAAATTACATGATAGATGTACTAAAATTGAAATCTTCTAGGCACAACAGATCTTGAAAGAGGAGAAGACCACATTAATTAAATTGTTAATGTAAACCAGACAGATATGGAAGTGTGAGTTGACATGATAGAAGTCCTTCATGGGAAATCATCAAGGCACTCAAGGGAAATTGAAAGAGGATAATACCACATTAATGAAACTGTTCATGAAACTTCAAATACATATGATTAATTATTTGGACCTATCTCTTTGCACTTAGATAGTTGCTAGAACAAACTTTGAGATTAGTCAATTTTTGCAACAATAGTATTTTTTTAACAATTTTGAAGAATACAAGGAAAACTATTTCATTTTTTGTGCCATACGAAATGATTAAGTCCATGTTTGGATGTGGATGGAGCTATTTTGATGACATTATTAGACATGCAAAATTTTCAGTTAATACCGTTGCTTTGAAACAAATAGGACACAACGTTCAAGTTTGAGAGAAGAAGAAACATGATAGAGAGATATGATAGAAATTTTGTGCAAAATACTTTGAAGTCCATCAAAAAGACTGAGGAAGTTCATGTTAGAAGGGAGGATAAATTATGGGAGAACAAGTTTTTCTCATTCTCTTCAACTTTCCTTGTAAACGAGTCAAGGGATAATAACTAAAAATAATCTAATTG
Source organism: Pseudotsuga menziesii (assembly GCA_001517045.1). NCBI lineage: Eukaryota > Viridiplantae > Streptophyta > Pinopsida > Pinales > Pinaceae > Pseudotsuga > Pseudotsuga menziesii. The sequence continues at coordinate 50,721 of LPNX010006509.1, forward strand.
GTTATCTTCTAATTATTGTTGCTTATAACACATGTGTGTCCAAATATAGTAGAACCAGTAGACAACATTGGTATGTTCTCAAATCTTACCTTCACTATGGTGATTTTGTGTCCTCTCTTTATTACTTTGCCTGTGGTGCACTTATGGAGTTCCCTTGGTTCTGATAATTCTTTGCATTAGTCTAGTTGTGGCTAAATCTAAGCCAGGTTGGCCAAAGCTAAACTTACAAACATGATTGAATGTTTCAGACTGATTTTCATATAAAATGTGTCAACTATAATGTTGGGAATGCATGTGTTGTTTTCATTTTGCTTGCTTATTTTGGTAGCCTTCAGATTTCTATAAAAATATGTTTCATTTTCTAGAATTGGCTGATATGGTAGCTTATGCTTTGTAGCACTCAGTCTGAAATATTTCGCTTTCATGTATTTTTATATTGTCATTGATATATTTTTTTATGAATGGAAAGGTTTTATTACCTTATTTGACTTTTACTTTGCTTGATTTCATATAATGATATTTTTCTCATATATTCAGGCACGCCAAGAGATATTCCGTAAATTTGTTGACTTAATTGGTATCACATCCATCACAGAGGTATTTAGTTCTCTCTAGTAACATGAATGGATTTGCGAGATAGGAAAAATTGTACATGGCTCTAAGGAATAGTTTATCATAAATACTAGTTGTTGGTAATTTGTAATAGTAATAATTATGCAATTTTTATATTTCTATCTAGCATTCATATTTTTATTGCGATATTTTGCACTCATTTATTCAATAGTTTGTTGCAATATCCTTGTTTATTTAGTTTTATGCAAATATCAATGTTGTCATATTCTGTTGCAAATGATAAGGTTTACTTCATTGTTTTATTATCTAGGCAGGAATTCCAATTTTGGTTCAAAATATGTGTCTAATTACGGTCTTCATTTTATATAAAGATTTTAATTCGTCTAGTTGGAGCAGATGATCATATGTATAGTGATGATGCTATGCAATGGCTAGCAGATACTAATTTGCTTGACATGATTGTAGACAAGTTGACTTCATGTGTAAGTATGTTTGATGAGTGTAGGTGGTCTTGGATTCTTAGGTCCTTCCTCTAGAAGGAAACAAGTGTATATGTGCTAGGCACTATATCACTGGATTCTTTAGTGTGTGTACAAATGGATTATAGTGATGTGCTTAATAGTCTCATTAACTATTTTTTGGCTTCCAGTATACAATTACTAAATAATTATTTCTTTCTTTTCAGTCATTGAAATCATAGATTCTGTGTTATGTTTGTGATTTAGTTTGTTGTTAATATAATTTTTGGGTTAAGAGAGTCAAGTATGTTCCCTAGTTTATTTTGTTGGCTATATTGCAAAGCAAAATTCCCCTAAAGTACATACTAATGCTGCAGATACTTTTTGTACTATAACATGTTTAGCTCCTTCTTCCATGGTTTCAAATCTTTCAAGCCCAAGGTTTGAAGTGCAACAGATGCTTTTGTATGTAAAATTTGTCATTTTTATGTCAGTAACTATGTTGACCCAATTCGACACTTAATAAATTGATAATCATTATTTTGTATGCTTGAATGACGCAAAAATTTGTTTGAATATCATCATTCTCAAAAAATAACATTTTCTTAAAGGTTGCTAGCTCAATGGTAGAGCACTTGCTTAATTATAGGCAGGAGGTTGGTGGTTCGATTCCTCCGTGCCCTATCATAAATTTGTGACTACAAAATGACTAAATTTGCATATATACAACTATTATTAGCTAATTTCTCCTATCTTAGTCATATTTATCTTATTCATTAATATGTTATGATCTAGTAGTTTATTTAGTCGTATATTTGGTCATTAATTGTTGTAATGAGTGACTAAATCAATGACTAAATCTATGACTAAATCCATGACTAAATCAATGAATAATAAGTCAAGCTATTAATGACTAAGTGAAATACGACTAAGTTAGCTAAATGATAAGATAGTGGAAATTAGCTACTATTAGTCACCGACTCAAAAATAGTCGTTTATAGCGTGATTTTAGTCATTTTTTTAGTCATTAATTTCTCATTTTGTACTAGTGTCATAACATTTAGTTATATAGTATAACAAGCTTGGTTTGATTCATTTACAATAGTTATCCAAGTATATAGAAACAACACACTTCTATTATTGAAACCCTCATTTAACTATATATTGTCATCTAATATTTAAACGTGTTAATTTAGTAATCTAATTTTATCCATTTATTTTATTTCAATAATGTTTTTAGACATGTATGATCTATTCATATATGTCTTTCTATGGAGATTTTCATTATTATCTAACATGCCTCTAATTTCAAATTTGTGCATTGGGAAATGCAATGTGATCTAATAGTATTGTTAAGATGCACTGATTTCAATGATATTATATTTTGTAGGATATAACACCCTATAATTACTTTTGATGTTTTGATGTTTTTATTTACTTTTTAAGAAATTAGTAAAGTAGATTTGATAAATATAAATGGGAATTGGAAGTTTTGACAGTTACACAATAAATTGACAAAAAATTGGGAAAAAAATAGTTACCAAACCTACAATATTCTCCATGGAGACAAGTGGTGAGTATTCAAAAGGAGATTATTTTTGGGAAGAAAAAGAGGAGATTATTTTTGGGAAGAAAAGAATCCTAGACAGAGCTTCCAGAGATCACCATGAGTGAAGGCTCTTTAGTGAATTCTTGAGAGAGCACAGAGCTGCCAATGAACATCTTGCAAATTTTAGGATTTGTTCCAGAAGTGTGAGTGAAGCATACGAGAATGCCAGGTTCTAAGATAACGTATTTATGTTAATACTAGTGGAAACTTGAGGCCATAAAGGAGTTATTTTAAACCCAAGAGTTTGGGCAAGGGGGTGAAACTAAGAAAGTATAATTGCTAATGAGTTTTGATGGTAGGGTGGTGCGTGACTATTAAAACTATGATTTCTAGATATGCATCTTTTACAAACGAGACTTAATTCCAATGCATTTATTGTTTTATGAAAATTTATCATGTATTTACTTATGTATAGGAGAATGCTGAAATAATACTAGGGTGATTGTTCTCTTTATTCTAATCACAATTTATTTTACTCATGCATATGATAGAGTATTAGAATACTGACCTAGGAACAAAGATTGTTTTATTTTTGCAGTTAAATTATCAAAAAATAGGGTTTGATTACCATTATCTGTTATGACATAGTATCGAATGCCCAATAGGGCTTATTTATATTTTATTATATTTTCTTTATAAGTATAAACTATAAGGAAGAGTAGAAGATATTATTTTCCCAAGAGTAGTACTAGAGATTCTTTTATTTATTTCCAAGTTGAATTACAACACTAAAACCCTAAGCTTGTTTAATAAATATTGACGGTCGAATCTCAAGAATAACATTCAGATAATCAAATTAAAGAAAGCATATGTGAAATACATTAAAATATTTACAAACCCTAAACCATTACATCAGATTCATATTAACACGTATCATTTCTAAGCAACTAAAAAATACTAGCATGCTGCAAGAACTTCCCTAAAAACGAGGTTATTGTGTACATAATACTGTACTGTAGTACCTCAACGATAGATTTATAAATTTTAATATGGACATAAAACTCTAATCTAAATAAAAAATGAGGTTAGAAATGTAGCCAAGGTACAAAAACATTAAAATGCCAAATGACCAACCCTAACAGTGGAAGTTACCATTAGTGTAGGAGTTGGCTTGAGTCCATGGAACTCAACAAAAATGTGTGGGATACCTCACGACTATCCCTTATAAACCACTGAGTAGCCAACACATCACATGAACAGCCACACAAATCGATCCCCCTTGAACAAATAGAATAGAGATAGAGCCACCACTTTAAACCAAGAACTTACTGGTGGAGATGAGGGGACAGAGTTGAGTGGCCAAATGTGTGATAAATAAAACACATTTCGATTACTAAGGTACCATTATAAGTATTTTTACACCAAAGATTCAAGTATTTAATAATCTAAAATCATACCTGTTAGTACCGAGCTCGAAGATGACGATGGCCATGTTGAAACCACTAGTGAGTAGTAAAACTCAATCAAATTCGTTGGACATAGATCAAAACCATAAATGACCTCAAAGAAGGGTAAGAGTTCTAAATATACAATAAAAATGTAATTTTTGCGTGGTATCCATGTTTAACTAGAATGGTTGAAGAGAGAGCTTGAACAATAACACAACCCTGCAGCTCAGTGTTTTGAAAATGCGAAGAATATGTTCGGAATGAGTAAGCTAAGGGTAAAGTAAAACCCAAATATTTATAGTTATAAATCACTTGTGGATGTGAAATGACATCCATCCTAGTTAAATTTCATACATCACTGTAATATCCCGAATTTTGGACCTAACACTTATAGGAATGAGCCTATTGATTATGATGTTATCTTGATAGTTTATTTTTGATATATTGGGTTGAGGACCCCACTGCATATGAACAGGATGATTTGTTTTATATATTGGGTGTAAGCCAATTAGTGATGATATATATGTGTGTGTGTGTGTGTGTGTGTGTGTGTGTGTGTGTGTGTGTGTGTGTGTGTGTGTGTGTGTGTGTGTGTGTGTGTGTGTG
>LPNX010006538.1:4910-54789 GCA_001517045.1 Pseudotsuga menziesii
GCTTGGAAAGAAATCGTTGAAACCCCTTTTAGATACAACTTTTAGCACTGCAAATGATATTTTGAAAGTTGAACCTACAAAATGGATAGTTGACAGTGCATGTTCAAATTTGAAGCCTAGATTCATGGTTCTCTGCGTGTTCCATTAGTATTGTATAGTACTAATTTTGGGTTGGGTCTTCATGCTGCTCTGCGTTTTCCTTGTTCAAAAATGTTGTGCCCTATCTTCTTCGATGATTAGGGATGGGGTGTTGTCGCATCTCTCTACAGTCCTGGGATCTTGGTTCAGCGACGGTCGACAGTGGTGTACCTCTTGTTTACATTCTCAGCCTGGAGATTTATTGCTTTTGCTGGTGGGTTCTTCACGCTTCCCATGCGCTTTGTTTGTCGAAAATGGTGTTCTCGTCCTGTTGATGCGGTATGGTTTCTAGTGTTTTCACTATGTCCTGGTTTCACATTTCCAATTGTTTTCATTAGTTTTGATAATCAATCAAAATCATTCATTGCATTTGTTTTATTATACTGCATAAAATTCCACATAAAACATCCTCTTGAATCTTTTCTATTGTATATCAAATACATATGAATTTATATTAAAACAACCTCTACCTAGTCTTGAATTTGAAATCTAACTGAACTCTAAAAATAGAAACAATTACAATTGATTTGCTACATTTCAGGAAGCGGACTGCCGAAAAATAGGCTTCAAATCCCCACCTACATATCTCAAATGGTGATAGATGTGTGAAATATGAGAGAGGTTTTTGTATTTTACCATGTTCTCGACAAAACCCATGTATTAATTTTCTCAGATGCGCCTCCAGATCCTTGGAATTGGATTTTTAAGTTGATGACTCAAACAGTAAACTGGAATTCTGGAAAATTTCCCTATGAAGTTTACTTAAATTATCCCAAAATCTAATACCTGTGTAACAACTGAGAGAGTTTTTTGAATATTGGCCCATTCTAAATAAAATCCTCTCTCATTTTTTGAAAATGCATCTTGATTTGGTGAAAAAAATATCTTTGAACTTAATGACTAACACATTCATTTTCATTAAAAATATGCTCGGTTGCTACAATTGATATCTGACACTTTGTTTGTTGTTCTTTATGTTGAATATGGAACACTTGTTAATGATGGTCTTCTGATTGTATAATATCCTTGAATGTTGTTTCAAGTTTATTTGTAAACTGGCTTTCGCACTCTGTCTTAAGCTTAGAAATCCTTGAAATATTTTTCCCATTACTTTTAATGTATGTACTAAGTGTTATTTCAATGAGATTCAATGACCAAGACACTACTTCCCCTTCTCTTTATACATCTCTCTATATATCCAACGGTGGCATCACAGGGGACATAGATAATCTATTCTAGAACATGGGTGCATTAAAAGATGTGAATCTAGCTAGTAATAATTTATGCGAGAGCATTCCATCATCCATTGGAATTTTATCTTATAGCATGTTCTTCTCAATTTTTGTTTAAATGTTTGGATGCACTATAAATCCTGGCATCAAGAAATGTAAATATTATTGTATCTTTCTTTGCAAATCTAACTATAAAAAGTTTCATAAAATGTAGGTAATATGTCCATCTACACAATAGAAGAATCTATATGATCAAGTTGTCATTCTAATAGTAAATGCAGTATATTTAGTTTGTTGCAACCAATTAAAAGACTACTTGCTCACATAAGTGTGGCCTTATCAAATCTTAGTTGTTTGAGGAATACTTTTGCAATTTAACATATCAAAATATCAAATTATGCTACCATTCCTTTAGATAGTGGCCTTATGTATGTCAATTAAGTCAAAGAATGAAATAAAAGAGTTGATCTAGTTTGATTTTAGAAAAATAAAATATAGGAAGGGAAGAGACATGAATCCCTTTTCCTTTTCCATGGCCCATGTCTTTCGAATCCTTGACCTATGCTAACCCTTCTAATAAATCATTGGTCTCACCTGCTCCATTTTTAATCATTGTTGGGAATTTCCTCTTAGCTTGAGACAATACATTGTCTTTTGACAATGTTGATAGAGCCCCCTTGATAAATTGCTTTATCCCTAAAGTACTAGATGTGGAAGTATTCTTGGGCCATCCCATGAATCTTTTTTGGGGGTAGATCCTTGCACTGAATAAATATTTTCACAAGAATCTATTCCTCAAATAGCATTTGAAGGTCAATCCCCTTAATACTATTTACAATTTCAGATATGATATGGCCAACTTTCATTTTCACCCTTAGTTGCCAACATCAACATAGTTATCAAAAAGTGACAAAGTAACTTTAGAGGAAGCAAAATGATTACTTGAATTTGATGCACTGTGAAACTTTGACTTGTTTGATTTTGTTTGACAGTAATCTTCTCAAAATACTCTTTTTTAGCAGGCACCTTCTCATTCCTGGGAAAGGCACTAAATTCGTTCTCCTCTCTATTATTTTTGCGGTCTTTCAAATGTCAATCATAGTTATATGTGCAGCAGTGGGGTCTTCCAAATACGATGGATCTGGAATCAAGTGAAGAAGGTAAAATAAGCTCAGAGTGAAAATCGATTGGAGGGACATTTAGTGGGGATACAGAAGCAGCATTTTCCAAGGACACTTAGTGGGGATACAGAATGTAATATCCCAAATATTGATATTCTCTAATGATTTGTTGTAGTGTTGAATCACACACTCAATCTCATACAGAAATACGAAATAATTGTGCATGCAAACTTGCCATGCAAAAATGCCCTAAAATGTAGTTGAATTAGGCTTAGGGTTTTGCAGGGACAAATTAACACTTACCACTGATATTTTGGCTGATAATGACTCCAAAGATAGCTGCATGCATAAGGATCTGGATGGGTGGTCTAATAATGCTCTTTTCCTCCGGTGTTACCGCCCCACAATACCGTAAAAACCCTCCAGACTGAAGGTGATGTTTTTGTAGGAGGAGAGGTTCGTTCGGGCTGAAACTTTTTGAGCTTGTTCATCTACTAATACCAAAGAGATAGCCTAGCACATGCAGAGGTTTGGCTGCCTCTAAGTGCCCTAGAGAATTGATTAGCAGCTCTACTGCTCACGCCCCCAACTGATCTGTTTGACTGATAGCTACTCCAGGTGAGCAAAGTGGTGGTTGATAATCAATGCATACCATAGGATATGCCTGCTAAGAAAGAGGAAGCTGACATGTAGAGGAAAGACTGGGTTTTGTGGTCCCAGTGAATCCTTCTATGTTTTCCCTGCTACTTCTAGCTACAAAACGTGGATCTGCTAATAACCCTTCGAAATGCGCTGGAACTTTGAATACTTTAGTATATGATGGATGCAATGGATAAACCTGGCTGATCTACCCCAATAAGAGACTAGGGAAAATATCTCACTGCCGAACCCTCTCCAACCCCAACTATTGTGGCTACACGTTGTGCTGCTGCTCGAAACTCCAAAATCAATCAACAATAACAATAGATATTTCCATGTCACTTTTAGGGTTAATGCTTCACTTTTGCATGCATGCAATTCTAATTTGATTTCGACTTTAACACTGACTAAACAAGGCCTGCATGCTCTGCATGCTTTAGGATATGAACTCTGATGGCCTTTTTTCTACATTGATGACTTAATAATACTAAATTGATGTACCTTTCTGCTCCTAGTGCTACTAGTCCTCAGTTGTTCCATTTTTATCAAAAACAAAACATTACAGTCCTCCCTCGCCAAATATTGCTTGTCCTCAAGCAATGCTAACACAACTCCACAATAAATCAAACTGAACCAATTGAATCCGAGGATGATCCCAAGGTCCCAAATTATCCTAGGATATTTGTAGCACCCTCTACTCAAAGCACTGCACTGCACGGTACCATCACAAGATATCCCATGGAAGCCTCCTATAAGTAGAGTAAGTAACCAGGTTGTAAATGAGGTACGATCACAATATACCTCCTAAAAGCATCCTCTAGCAATCACTAAACTACCAGTCACTGTAATCCTAGGGTCCCAAATCAATCTGAGAATTCCAGAGGTCAAAATGCATCCATCGCTACCCTGCATAGTATCGACACAAGGAGCATCCTGAAGACTCCCAAGTAACCTGATCCGTAAACATTGTATCCATCCCTCATAAGGTCTCCCACTTGGATCCCAATGCAAACTTGTGCATATTTCATCCAAAATATCCCAAGTCTATTGTGGGAATATACCCCTAGCTAGGAATGGCTTAGCAAGAATTTCCCACTCAATAGGACACCACTCCTTAATCTCATCAGACCCCCAAAAAGCACCTTGTCCATAAGCACCATAACAAGGAATAGTCCTACCAAGCTGACATTCTACCCTTTTGATTTCAATTGGAATGCTCATATACTACTACCCAATTTCTCGATCCTGGCCAACCTGTAAAAACCATCCACCATTATGCAAATGTGGACTCAAGCTACTGCAATCCTTTTCTATGTACTCTTAAATAGAACTGCTTTGAAATGAAATAGTGTGTTTCTTCTGCTGCCCCATCAAGGAATCCAACTGCTCTTCAATACTAGAAAGCCTGACCTTTGACTCGGTACATAAAACTGGAAGAACTATTGTAATGTCCCCGGTTTTGACCCCGTTTGCATGATGTATATATTGCAATTAATCGTGGTGAGGAGCTCAAGGCAAAATCCCACCATCGATTTGGTTGTGTATGTTTCGGCAATAGAGGTAGTTGCCGATGGTTTATCGTGCTGTACGGCACATTATAATTTGGCATCATGTAAACACGCACATCAATTAAAATAAACCACAGCCAGCTACGACAGTGCAACTTTGAATGAAAAGGGCATGGTTCCAAAGGATAAAGGGTGGGGGATGTCAAACCTTGGTTATGGGGGAAAACCCAAGTTTTATCACCTTGTTGATTTTCCATCTTCCCTTTTCAACCTCTTTAATGCTTCAGCTGGTGGTTGGGGCAGTTAATGCCTTTGGGAGTGGGGTGGCAGGACTGCCAGTCCTTTGCCCACCTGCCCACTCCACCCATGTCTGTCCATTTTTCTCCCTCACGCACTCTTCCCTGGTCAGTTCACTCTCACCACGACTTGGTTTCTGGATCCTCCTCACGCACAGGCTGGGGGGGGTGGTTTTTGGTCTCAGGCAAACATTTTCTTGGCTCCACGACTTGCTGAGCACCCACGCACTGGAATTTCGCGTCCTGGTTGTTGATTGTTCATCCACAGACAAAAACGGAGCTGTTTTCTCCTCACGCAGGGTCTCCATTGTTGTGCAATCTCACGCAGAGGAATTCTTCCCCCGTTTTTCCTCTCACGCACAGGAATTTCTGGGTTTTCCCACGTTGTTCTTTTCCCAGCAAAATCGTGGGTGCTGTGGCTATCGAAAGTCAGTGTTTTTCCCTCTCCTCTGCGTGGTATTTATGTGTTTTCCCCGTGATTTTGTTGTCCAGGACGGGCTGTATTCCCCACGTTTGCTATGAGCGGTGCTCACTGAAACATTTCGGGGCTGTTGTTTCCCCACGTTGTTGGCTGTGTTGCTGGGGTCTTCCTTACATCTTTGGGGCTGTTGTAATTTCGTGTGAAGAGTCATTTTGGCCACGATAGGGCCAAGAATGACTCAGGATTTCTTTTCCTTGTTTAAGCTGTGACAGCTAAGTAATTGCCTGAGTGCAATGGTTAGTCTTCGGACTGTGTTGGCTTGGCTTGTCTGTTGAAAGCCTGTGAAACCCAGCTGTGTTGGTTTGTTGTTTGTGCCCCTTGGCTATGTATAAGCCTGCAATTGACCCTTATTCCGGAGGAATCATGCCCAGCTAGGGGGTGGCAGCGTTGCTGAGAGACTGATGAGCACGCTGGCCTATGGTTGGGTGGAACGTTGCAGCGACGTAGCTGGTTGCGGGTGAATTCTTCATCAAAATATAAGTGCTGCTGTTACTTCTCCTCTGCAATTTATATACTCTATTATGTGAAATGATGAACATGATCAATGCTAGAAATGTGTTTGTGTTGCTTCCGCTGTATGATTGAAGATTTTTGCATCTATGTATGCTTGTAAGTTTTAAATTTCAGCATTTGTTTTCTGTCGATGTTCATGGGGCGGTTTGCCCAGTCTGTATTTGATGTTCGTCGCGTCCTCTTTGCCGGTCGGAGGCATGGGGACATGACAACTATAAGCTCAACATCTCATTGTACTATGGTGTCTCGGAGTATCTTAGTCCTCTCTTTCATCACTAGAATGTTTTATTTAACTTGTTGAATCTCCAGTCGATGACTATCATCTGGAAGCTCTATCTCATGCATGTATAAACTCTCCCTAACCTCCCTGTGTGACTGCTCACTGTCTCGACTGCTGTGCTCATTGCCTTGCACCTCATGTATTTCACTTGTCATAAATATCTGGATTCCTGCTGTAGGTGATGAAGAGTGTACCAACTCCAACTCATCACATGGTTTGTCCACAATTTGACTAGTGAATGTGCTTATGTCGCTAGAATCATAGGATGGCTCTAATGCTATCTCTTCATGCACATCCTCATCGTGTACTTTTAACTCCATATGAAGCTCACCAACAACTTGTACTTCATGCTCATCTTTCTTCACTCCCCTAACTATGCCTTTAAGGAGATCCTCATCCCAATGCAAAGTAGTCAATTTAATGGAATCTATCTCAATCATGGGGTTGAGATGGAAATATGTATCCAACTTCTACACCCAATTCCGGGTTGGGCCGCCCCGGGTACCCTCAAAGGTAGGGATAGTCAATTTTCCTACGGTGCGTTGTAACTCATAGTTCTAGGTGAATGGCCTATTGTAAGCTCTGGGTTTGTTCTTACTTTTAAAGTGGCAGAATACAATGAAGGTCATGGCTGAATGGAAGTCATCTCCTAAAGCTATATACTCTCTCAGATAGGCACTCATGGATTCTTTTGGTTCTACTTGTGCTAGAGGCACTGCAGTTGGGCTATCTAAGAATTGAGGCATGGTAGGTTGAGAAGGCTTGTTGTATATATGGGGATGGATCTTCATGTTGGTATGTAAGTGCTCCCCACTAATACTGGTGGATACCCTATCACTATTGGGAAACAAGGGACTGTGTGGGGTGGGCCCATTTTTCTCTGTCATTTTCCTGAAGGTACTCATCATTTTTTTTCCCAATAGTGAGTTCTTTTATGGATGATATGAGACTATTGAAAGTTGTTTTATAATCATTGGCCATTATTTCTTTTCCCTTTCCAAATTGATACTCTCTATCCCCCAACTCCTCTTCTCCTCTATCACTGTTTCTAAACCTCTGTCTCTGGTAAGTAATGTTGTATGGGTCTTTTGAATTCATTTACAATTTTGCATGCCCACAGCTAGCAAGGAACATGCTCTGATACCACTGTAATATCCCAAACAGTGATATTCTCTAATGTTCTATTGTAGTGCTAACTCACACACTCAATTTCATACATAAATACGAAATAATTGTGCATGCAAATTTGCCATGCAAAAATGCTCTAAAATGTAAGTGAATTAGGGTTAGGGTTTTACAGAGAGAAATTAACACTTACCACTAATATTCTAGATGATAATGACTCCAGAGATAGCTGCATGCAGAAGGATCTGGATGGGTGGTCTAATAATGCTCTTTTCCTCCGGTATTACCGCCCCGTAGTACTGTAAAAACCCTCCAAACTGAAGGTGATGTTTTTGTAGGAGGGGAGGTTTGTTCGAGCTGAAACTTTCTGAGCTTGTTCATTTACTGATGCCGGAGAGATGGCCTAGCACATGTAGAGGTTTGGCTACCTCTAAGTGCCCTAGCGAATTGATTAGTGATTCTACTGCTCATGCCCCCAACTGATCTATTTGGCTAATAGCTGCTCCAGGTGAGAAAATTGATGGCTGATAATCACTGCATACCGTAGGATAGGCCTGTTGAGAAAGAGGAAGCTAACATGCGGAGGAAATACTGGGTTTTTTGGTCCTAGCGAATCCTTCTGTGTTTTCCCTGCTACTTCTGGCTGCAAAACGTGGATTTGATAATAACCCTTCGGAATGCACTGGATCTCTGAATACTGTAGTATATGATGGATGCAATGGATAAATCTAGATGGTCTATCCCAATAAGAGACTAGGGCAGATATCTCACTGTCGAACCCTCCCTAGCTGAAGACACTGTCTCTAACCCCAACTGTTGCGGCTGCACGCTGTGTTGCTGCTCAAAACTCCAAAATCAATCAACAATAACGATAGATATTTCCTTTAGTCCCATAACCCTTCTTAAATAGATCTTCATATGTTTTTAGGGTTTGCATGTCACTTTTAGGGTTTATGCTTCACTTTTGCATCCATGCAATTATAATTTGATGTCAATTTTAACATTGACTAAACAAGGCCTGCATGCTTCTCACGCTTTAGGATATGAACTATGATGGACTTTTTTCTACACTGATGACTTAATAATACTGAATTGATGTACCTTTCTGCTCCTAGTGCTATTGGTCCTCAGTTATTCCCTTTTTATAAAAAATGGAACATTACACAGAAGCAACAATTTCCAGGGACACTTTTGAAGGAATGCTAAAGACGTTGTCAAAGATAGAGGAAATTATTGGTAGCACATCGCATCATGCTATTGACTATGCAAAATATAGCTTTGTTGGTGAGGTAAGCTTGATATTTGTTATTTTCCAATATGGTAAACAAACAGCTCATTTTTTTTTCTTACTGTGGTTTTTTACTTTTAGAAAATTAATGATGAAAATTTTCAAGGATTAGAGTGAAGAATGAATATATTGCATGTGGATCTTTTCTACATTCATAGTGACTTATGAGAATCCTATACATTGGGTATTTTTCCCTGCATTAACTTATTTGTCAATGTCTTTTTAGTTAGAACTTGAAACCTCTTACATATGGATGTGGATACTATATCAAAAGACCAAACTGGTGTCTTCAGCAAGATGCATAGTATTCCCTTCCATTCTCTACTACCCAATGGCCTCTTGTTTTCCATGGTATTTGCCTATCCTCCCTGGAATGGATTGTCTGTGTAGTCATATTTTTTACATAGTCATACTTTATTTTTCTTTAAATTTGCAGCCCTGTCTTTTGCACTTGTGAACACCAGAACAAATATGTGAGACCAAGGTTGCATAGACAGATCACGAAAGAACATCTCGATGCCATTGGATTAATTTTTTGGCTCAAGGACAATAGTTGGTGGGTGTTAGCACCCTGTAATTTTCCTATCGTTGAGGTAGGAAGTCACAGGGTAACCATCATTAGAGGAAATTTCAACTCAAAATGGGCCTCTTAAGAAAAATAATAAAATAATAGTTAAAATAATAAAATAATATTTATTAATTTTGGAGGAAGAAAAGAAAAAACTACTTTTTTGTTCTTATTTTCGACATATCTCCCAGTGATTTTACTCAAATTTTGATCGGGAGAGCTCCTTGGATGTGAAATTAAATTCTGCATCCAACGAGTACCCACTCGGCATACTTTTGACAGACCCCTCTACCCCAAAAACAAGAAATTCCACATCCAACGAGTACCCACTCGTCATACTTTTTTCTCCAACTTGACAAATCCATGCCTCACAAGTGTGTTCACCAAATTATGATCTAATAATATGGATAGATGGATAGATTATCATAGAAGAGACTCATACTTTTTAATAGACTTATTGGCACACACAAAACCTCTGGCGAGCATTTCAAAACGGCTTCTCAAACAATTTTGTTTTCAATTTGGAAAATTTATATTTCACACATGTGATCTTTACTACGGATACTAAACTGAGGGATAGATAGAAAGGTTACCAGATAACAAACCCACACCTTTGGATGAAATTATCTACACAACCACATCCTATGACGTGCATTTCCAAACCACCTATTCAATTCCTGTTTTTAACACTTGGACACATTTTCATAGTTCATCTTTGGTGGTCAGTATGATTTTTCTCATTTTGACAAATGTATTCCTTGAACATGTGATCACCAAAAAGAAAAATAAAACCATGGATAGGTAGACAGATATCCAAGGAATAGACCCATGTCATCTTATGAATTTTTGGGCACATGAACAACATGTGGCAGGCATTTCTAAATGACCTTTTATTACTGGTTTTAACACTTGGACAACTATGCCATTTTCAAGGTGAATTTTTTTTATTTCACCAAAACCCTGAACCAATGTCACCAGATGATGTGGAATATCTCAGTAAGCACAACACAACTCATTTCACCTTCAGATTATTCTTCCTCTGACCTAGGCATGCATTTTAGTGAACTTGGTGAAGAAAATTGCCTGAACCCCTGTTTTGGTAGATCCATAACTTTCTCCACAAACACTCTTAAGAAAAACTAAGACCATGGTTAGATATCCAGGTAAACAAGCTACAACCTTACAGGATGGGGCGTGAATTTTTATTAAGATATGAATTATGGTGGTCATTTTCCCAAGGCAATTTGGACTAATTTCCCCAAAAAGACTTGTTTTGGCATACCCGTATATTTTTCTTCGGGCACTTTTTATGAGAAATGAAACCATGTTTAGATAGGCACTTCAACAAGATATGCCATGGAAGGTCAGGGTGGGAATTTACTTTTACCTATGAATTATGGTGTACATTTTCATAAGGCAACTGCTTTAGGGCAATTTTTCATCACAGTCATTTTTTTACATAGTCATACTTTATTTTTCTTTAAATTTGCAGCCATGTCTTTTGCACTTGTGAACACCAGAATAAATATGTGAGACCATGGCTAGGTATCCAGATCACCAAAGAACATCCCCATGCCTTTGGATTAATTTTTTGACTCAAGGACAACAGTTGGTGGGCATTTGAAAATAGCCTTCTATAACTAGTTTTAACACAGGTAGATTTCATTTATTTTTAACAGGAAAACATTTTTTTTCTCCAACTTGGAAAATCCATATCTCTCACGTGTGTTCACCAGATTAGGATCTGATATTATGAATAGATGGATAGATCATCAAAGAAGAGATTCATACTTTTTAATAGATTTATTGACACACACAGAGCCTCTAGCGGGAATTTCAAAATGGCTTTTCAGACAATTTTTTTTCAATTTGAAAATTTTATATTTCACACATGTGATCTTTATTACAGATACTGAACCCAGGGATAGATAGAAAAGTTACCAGATAACAGACCCACACCTTTGGATGAAATTATCTACACAACCACATCCTATGGAATGCATTTCCAAACCACCTCTTCAATCCTGTTTTTAACACTTGGACACATTTCCATAGTTTATCTTTGGTGGCCATTATGATTTTTCTCATTTTGACAAATGTATTCCTTGAACATGTGATCACAAAAAAGAAAAATAAAAGCATGGATAGGTAGACAGATATCCAAGGAACAGATCCATGTCATCTACTGAATTTTTGGGCACATGAACAACATGTGGCAGGCATTTCTAAATTGCCTTTTATTACTGGTTTTAACACTTGGACAACTATGCCATTTTGAAGGTGAACATTTTATTTCACCAAAACCTTAACCAATGTCACTAGATGATGCAGAATATCTCACTAAGCACAACCCAAATCATTTCACCTTCAGAATATTCTTCCTCTGACCTAGGCGTGCACTTTAGAGAACTTGGTGCAAAAAACTGCCTAAACCCCTGTTTTGGTAGATCCATAACTTTCTCCACAAACACTCTTAAGAAAAAATGAGACCATGGTTAGATATCCAGGTAAATAAGATACAACCTTACAAGATGGGGCATGCATTTTTATTAAGCTATGAATTATGGTGGTCATTTTCCCAAGACAATTTTGACTAATTTTCCCAAAAAGACTTGTTTTCGTATACCCATATCTTTTGCTTCGGAAACTTTTTATGAGAAATGAATCTATGGTTAGATAGGTGATTCAACAAGATACAGTATGGCAGGTCATGGTGGGCATTTACTTTTACCTATGAATTATGGTGGACATTTTCATAAGGCAACTGCTTTAGGGCAATTTTTCATCACTTAGTCAATCTTGGATTGATTGTCTATGCATTCATATTTTTTACACAGTCATACTTGATTTTTCTTTAAGTTTGTATCCATGTCTTTTGCACTTGTGAACACCAGAATAAAGATGTGAGACCATGGCTGGATAGCCAGATCACCAAAAAACATCCCCGTGTCTTTGGATTAATTTGTTTGCTCAAGTATAACAGTTGGTGGGCATTTGAAAATAGACTTCTGTAACTGGTTCTAGCTCAATTCTTAAATGGTTCTAGCTCAATAGTAGAGTGCATGCTTTACAAGTAGGAGGTGGTGTTCAAAACTTCCCTTGTATGTTACAACGAGGGGGGTTCAAAATCCCCCTGTAAGTTTCTATGAGGGGGGTTCATAACCACCCCCATAAGTCCAAAATTGACTTTTTTTGGGGGGCGGGGGGGGTTAGAACCGCCCCCAAAAGTCACTTTTAGGGGCGGTTTTTTTTTTGGGGGGGGGGGCTCAACCGCCCCTAAAATTCAAAACTTTTAGCATCAGTGCTATTAGGGGAGGTTTTGTAAAGACCTCCTCCAAAGCCAAAAACCACCCCCAAAAGTCCAAAATTGACTTTTGGGGGGGGGGGGTTAAAACGGCCCCTGAAAGTCCAAAAGTCACTTTTTGGGGGGGTTTAGAACCGCGCCCAAAAGTCACTTTTAGGGGCGTTTTTTTTTTGGTGGGGGGTGTTGAGAACCGCCCCTAAAAATCAAAATTGTTAGCGTCAATGCTATTAGGGGCAGTTTTGTAAAGACCGCCTCCAAAGCCAAAACCACCCCCAAAAGTGACTTTTGGAGGCGGAAGACAACCGCCCCTAAAAGTCAAATTTGTTGTAGTGATACAGCCCAATAAAGAGAACAATGTAACAAAGAAAGTTAAATACAAATAATATAATAGTTAGTGAAATTTGTAGAAAATATGAGAATTGCAAATGTTTCACACCACAACCTACCAATATACCAATTTTATATCATGTACATACAAGTATAGCCATAGAGAGATCATGGTTTCTATAAGCTTAATAGATTTATATTACATAAAAATGAAAAATTCAAAGCCATTCATGGATGGACTTCCCTAACTTCCTATCAAAACAAATATCATTGATGTTTGAACTCAAATGAACATAGAAAAACTCGTCTTACTTTTCAATAACACCATATGATTATGTGCATAACTTGGATTAGGTCATTCACAAGATACAATGAATTGCCTCCACTTCATCTACATTTATTCTTGCAATCAAGGGAGTTAACAACATTTAGTTACATTTTCTTAGGTTATATCTACTTTTTTGTACCTTTACAGGAGAGGGAAAAATATCCATCGTTAAGTTTCAAGCATGCAATAGTTATAAAGATACACAAATGGTGAAACTTAATTGATACCATTCCATGCTAGCGATAACAAATAGGGTATGTAAATAAGGATTTACATTTTCACCTATGTTCATGTCAGTGCTAATACAATATTCATATAAGGATTGAAATTACAATTATGAATGTGACAAATATAACTCAATCTAATAACTAGTCCTACTTAGCAATGTGAAAATTTTAAAGAAGAATACAAAAAATTGAAATAAATAATTAGTTAAGAAATATGGATCTAACTTTTCTAGTTTCTAGTGAGCCAAGAAAGATTGATCTCACTTTTCTTGGTTCTCATAGAGCAAGGTTTGGTTGGAACTTAATGCCCACCTAAACCCCGACCTAAAAAACCATTCTAAAAAAAATACTTTACAAGTTTAGTGATTTGGAGGTATAAATCCAAACAATAATTTGGCGGTTATTCTTTAATAGAAGTTAGGACTCATATGGATCCATCCCGTGATTTGGAGGTATGATTCTAGCCCGTGATTTGGAGGTTATTCATTAGCAAAAACTAGGACTAATATGAACCCAACACATGATTTGGAGGTATGATTTGAGCCAATGATTTGGAGATATGAATCCATCCCATGATTTGGAGGTTATTCCCCATCCCACCCAAATAAAATAAACCCCAATATTTATATTACTATGTCAAATTAAAAATCCCCCTTGACCCCTTAATATGAGGCAATATATTTTTTAGGTTCTTAGGAGTATCCGAACCCCCAATATGAATGGACGTGATATGATATTGCCTTTCTAGTGAACCCCCATTCCCAAACAAGTATGGAAACATTTGCAAATTGAAGCACTAAGACAAGTCAATATGATGGAGCTTTGTAAGATCCCCAAAAGAGTTTGGAAATATTTTTAGATGGAAGAATTGTGAAGGGAGTTAAATTTGATGGGTATTTACCAATTTTTATGTAGTTATTTAACCATCATATATTGTTCATTTTAAAATTTGCACATCATTATTGATGCGTATTTTGTTTTCAAAACCATCAATTTTGCAAGCAAACACATATATAGAGAGAGGGGCACATCGAAGGGATTAATAGAAATTGCATGGCAACCACATGTCATTGCATTAAATATATATATATGTATGTATGTGTAGAGGGATTGCATGACAACCACATGTGACTTCCTAAATCCAAACTACAATCTATAGTATGAGTTAGCCTAAGTTTCATGCGATAATCAAAGGGACAAGTTGCATCGCCACTAATTGGTGGGTATACAATGGCTTAGAGGCTACCTTTATGTAATATTGTAGAGTAGAAAGGTTGGAAGATGAAATTGATTGGAAATGGTGATTCAACTCTAATCACACCAAGAGTAGTTAAGTGCTTACAACCAAGTATAAAAGTAGAAAAAAAACTAAAAAAATCCAAATCTAATATTTGTTCATAAAAAAACCAAATAAAATGTCAATAAAAAAATAACACCTCAAGAAAATGCTTCTCAACCATTAATAAATCCATGTTTATATTTAATCTTAGTTATATTTCATTGCAAATACATAGTAAAAAATTTCATAAATTTTTATTTTTATTTTTCCAAACGGCATAATTTCCTAGTTGTACCTCATACAAAAAGGTTTAAAAATCCAGTTGTACCTCCCACAAAAAGGGTTTAAAAATAGATTAAGAAAAACTTATCCACAAAATCTCTTAATCCACAGTCAACTTCACAACAGACTAGTGTCAATCTTACGCTATTAAATTGAATTTAATATAAAAAATGTAAAATAGAGCATGTTGACACAAAAAGAGTTTGTTGACCAAAAGAAAATGTAAAAATGTAAAAAAGTGAGTAGTATTCTCCTTTACCACTCTATACGACTGTTGCTGATTAGGATTAACAGAACCCCCGGAACCTTTTCTTGACTCTATAGCCTTTTCTTCTCCAACTAGAGCACCCAGACAAGTCAAGATGCTGGAGGTTTCGAAGATTCTCAAACGAATTTGGCCGCATTTCCAAACAGGAACACCCAGACAAGTCAAGATGCTTGAGGTTGCTAAGATTCCCAAACAACTCTGGCAACGTTTTCAAATCCGAGCACCTAGACAAGTCAAGATGCTAGAGGTTGCTAAGATTCCCGAATGACTCTAGGAGAGTTTTTAGAGCTTCGCACCCAGACAAGTCAAGATGCTGGAGGTTGCTAAGATTCCCAAACAACTTTGGCAGCGTTTTCAGATTCCAGCACGAAGACAAGTCAAGATGTTGTAGATTGCTAAGATTCTCGAACGACTCTAGGAGAGTTTTTAGAGGTTTGCACCGAGACAAGTCAAGATGCTGGAGGTTGCTAAGACTCCCAAACGACTCTGGCAGCATTTTCAGATTCTAGCATGAAGACAAGTCAAGATGCTATAGATTGCTAAGATTCCCGAACGACTCTGGGAGAGTTTTTAGAGCTTCGCACTCAGACAAGTCAAGATGCTGGAGGTTGCTAAGATTACCAAACGACTCTGGCAGCCAGATTTATCTTATATTATGAGTGTTGTTTCCAGGTTCACGTAGGAGCCACATGAGATGCATTGGAAAGAAGCAAAGTGCACTTTGCATTATGTGCAAGGTACGAGACAGTATGGGATCCAGTACTATTCTATTGGTTCTCAGCTAAATCTGATTGGTTTTATTGATTCAGACTAGGCTGGTGACAATACTTACAAAAAATATACATCTGGATTTGTGTTCATGTTAGGATCTGGACTAATTTTTTGGTCAAGCAAGAAGCAAGCAACTCTTTCTCTCTATTCAGTTGAAGCAAAGTATCGAGGACTGTGAATGCATCTATCCAGGTAGTTTGGATACATGGGATTCTGACAGAGTTTGGAATTCCCACTTCTCCTTCAGTAGACCTCTTATATGATAATCAAAGTGCAATCAAGATATCTTGTGATCCAGTACAGAAGTAGCAAACCAAACACATTGAATTCGACATGCACTACATCAGTGAACTAGTGCATAGTAAAGCTATCATTTTGCATTGCTACCCTATAGAGGAGCAAGTCTCGAACATATTCACCAAATCTTTCATTGAAAATAAATTTTCCTATATCAAGTCTCTTCTTGGTGTAAAGGTTTGATTCAATAATTGTTCCTGGTTTTGTTGTTCATTTTGAGGGGGGCGAGGGGGGGTTCCCATGAGGTTTTCCCCATTTCCTCAGTTTATTGAGCAGATACTTTTTGCATAGATTGTATGGGTGACCTTTGGTATTAGTTTCCAGGGCCCAGGTTATCCAAGTTTGGATTAAGGGGGGGGTGTTAGATTAATTATAATCCTCCCTTTACCACCATAGTCTAAATGTCATTTCCTAATCTAGGAGTATGTTGCCACTTCACTAGTGTTATGGGGAACTCATGTGGGGCCCACCTTCCACATGATACGCCATTTTGCATGAATTTAGAAGATCCAAAGGCCAATCCCTATAATTTAGGAACACACACTGAGTCGTGGGATTCCCATCATCATTTGACCCTACTCTATGTTGAGTTATCTTCCGATGGGCATCAGTTAGTTCATCTCTAATTAGCCTGGCACCACATTTGCATGAATTAAGGAGGTTAGGTTCCTTTTCCTACCTACATTGATCAATTAATTGAATGTGAATTGATTTAGTTGTCTTCAGTGAAACTAGTGAGCCTCGAGTGGTGATTTTCCCATAGTTAGTGAGCTCTGGAGTCAGTCTAAGTTGTGGAATTCGAATCACACTTAGTTGATTTGAATTCTTCGTATTGATTTGAATTCTCTATATTAGTGATTTGTATTAAAACAGGAGTATAAGTTACTCAATACCTAGAATTATAAGTGTTCGATTTACAAATGGACAAGTTGTTAAATGACAATACGATGTTTTTCAATCATATAATGAAACACCTCAATTCATTGGCTCAACATACCCATGGTGTCAAATTCAAAGCATTAAATTTTAAACCATTTCATTTTCACATCAATAGAACATTTAATTTTTAAGGGTTAAAATGAAATCATCCCTTCAAATTGAAATATAACCCTTCTCTTCAAATTTGATCCCTATTTGTAAGGTTTGGGAATGATTGTGGCAACGTGTACAGTAGGGAGGATTCATACAAGTCTAGATGCTAGAGGTTTGTAAGGTTCATGAACTAGCTTGGTTGCATGTGTAGGTGGAAGGACCCAAACAAGTCAAAATGCTAGAGATTTGTAAGATCTCTGATAGAGCTTGGTAGCCTTTGAAGATGAGGGAACCCAAATAGGAACAAATTTGAATACCGTTACATATGCAAGTATGCAAACAAGTCAAGATGTTCGAGGTTTGTAATATTCCTAAACAACTTTGGCAACCCTTGCAAAGAAAAAGAACAAGTTAAGACACCAGAGGTTTGTAAGCTTCCCAAAAAAAGTCTAATAACCTTTGTAGATTGGAGAAACCAAAGAAGTCAAGGTGTTGAAATTTTGTAAGATCCACAAATGAGTCTAGAAACATTTGTAAATGGAAGCACCCAAACAAGTCAAGATGTTGGAGGTTTGTAAGCTCCCCAAACAAGTATGGAAACATTTGCAAATTGAAGCATCAAGACAAGTCAATATGATGGAGCTTTGTAAGGTTCCCAAAATAGTTTGGAAATATTTTTAGATTGAAGCACTGAGGAGGGAGTTAAATTTGATGGGCATTTACAAATTTTTATGTAGTTTTTTAACCATCATATACTGTTAGTTTTAAAATTTTAACGTCATTATTGATGCTTAATTAGTTTTCAAAACCATCAATTTGGCAAGCAAATTGAAAATTTTCCCATCACAACTCCCCATGCACACATATAAAGAGAGGGGTGGGAAGGGATTAATAGAGATTACATGACAACCACATGCCATTGCATTAATTGTATGTATGTAGATAGATTACATGACAACCACATGCCGTTGCATTAATTGTATGCATGTATGTATGTAGATAGATTACATGACAACCACATGCCACTTCCTAAATGCAAACTGCAATCTATAATATGAGTTAGTTGACGTTTCATGTGATAATCAAAGGGACAAGTTGCATCACCACTAATTGGTGGGTTTACAATGGATGAAATTGATTGGAAATGGTGAACCTATGGGCCCTACATTGTAACACATATTGGTCATAGATAATGCATTAACTAGAAGTTGTAATGTTGGACCAAACAACATGTAGAAACGATTTGGAATCCCATCTAACTTGAAAGTAGTGCCATCACATAATTTTATTATATAAGCAATTTTATTGTCTCAAAAACATGCAACTAGAACCTTGTTAAACATTTCTCAACTCTAATTGCACCAAGAGCACAAGGAGGTGCTTACAACTGGGTATGGGGGAGATGTGTAATGTTATATGTAACAAACTAAGGTTATGTAACCAATATAAAAAGTAATTAATTTTTTTATGTCAGCTCATAAAATTAAAAAAATAACTAAAAAATCTAAACCAAATATCATCTTATAAAATAAAAAGATAAAACCAAATAAAATGTCATTAAAAAATTAACACCTGGCTCTCGACTCTTACTAAATCCAGGTTTAAAATTAATCTATATTAATTTATGTCATTTGTTGCAAATACATAATAAAAAATAATAATAACATAATTTTTTTATTTTCAAATAAAGTTTTGCAACCCTTATGTGATAAAATAATCAATTCAAAATTCAAATACCCAAAAATTTAGTCTACATGCTGATGCGGTGTATTAAGCATTTTGAGAGTTTGTTTTTCACAACTGCATACTTTCCTAGCTGTACCTCGCACAAAAAGGGTTTAAAAATCCTACCACTAAAAGAGGTTTAAAACTAGATAAAAACTTATCCGCGCAGTCTGTTAATTCATAGTCAACTTGACAACGGACGAGCGTCAATCTTGCGCTATTAAATTGAATTTAATATAACACGTAGGAAAGATCCTCTCAAATTCGTAAGAGAAAAAGTCCTATTAGTGCTTCCCTATAAAATATAGGAAACATAAATATTTTTAACGAGTACACCGTCCCCATCAAAACTTAAATCTTTTCAAATTCAGTCAAGACCATATCAACTTACAAACATAAAATGATAATAGAACCTGACTTTTAAACTTAAATCTTTTCAAATTCAGTGAAGACCATATCAACTTACAAACATAAAATGATAATAGAACCTGACTTTTAAGTTCTCGTAAAAACTTATACACTAAAATTTATCTGTTATCTTTTGATCCTTCATAGATAGATTACCAACTTGATTTCCGTATCAAACATAGATATAACGTAATCATGAATACAATTTTGTTCATTTAAAATCCTAGAATAATTATAAGTCTGAATATATGTGAATTTATGGAATAAAATATAAATACTTATGGTTTTATTTAAAAACAAAACGTGGACGGTGTCCCCCAAAAAATGTAAAAAAGAGTTTCTTGACACAACAAGGTCTGATTCGGGTTGAAGTAGTGATTGGTATTATCATACGCTAGTGTTCTCCTCTGCCACTCTATACGAGTGTTGCTGATTACGATTACTGGAACCATGGGAGTTGTTTGGCTCTACAGCCTTTTCTTAACTCTATGGGAGCTGTCGACTCTATGGCTTATCCTTTTGTTTTGTTTTCTCAGCTCCTCCGTGTTCACTGCAATAGACTTTTCCTGGAAGTACCCACTCTCAGCTCCTTCCTTGGAAGTACCCACTCTCAGCTCCTCCGTGTCCACTACACAAGGGTTTTCCAGATCGAAGCAACCAGACAAGTCAGGATCCCATAGGTTTTTAAGATTCGGGACTAGCGACGTTTTCAGATCGGAGCAACCAGACAAGTAAAGATGCTGGAGGTTGCTAAGATTCCCGAACGACTCTGGCAGCGTTTTCAGACCCCTGCACATAGAGAAGTCAAGATGCTGGAAGTTGCTAAGATTCCCGAACGACTCTGGGAGAGTTTTTAGAGCTTCGCACCCAGACAAGTCAAGATGCTGGAGGTTGCTAAGATTCCCGAACGACTCTGGCAGCGTTTCCAGATGGGAGCACCAAGACAAGTTAAGATGCTGGAGGTTGCTAAGGTTCCCGAAGGACTCTGGCAGCGTTTTCAGACCCCTGCACCTAGAGAAGTCAAGATGCTGGAGGTTGCTAAGATTCCCGAACGACTCTGGCAGCGTTTCCAGATTCCAGCACGAAGACAAGTCAAGATGCTGTAGATTGCTAAGATTCCCGAACGACTCTGGGAGAGTTTTTAGAGGTTCGCACCCAGACAAGTAAAGATGCTGGAGGTTGCTAAGATTCTCGAACGACTCTGGGAGAGTTTTTAGAGCTTCGCACCGAGACAAGTTAAGATGCTGGAGGTTGCTAAGATTCCCGAACGACTCTGGGAGAGTTTTTAGAGCTTCGCACCCAGACAAGTTAAGATGCTGGAGGTTGCTAAGATTCCCGAACGACTCTGGCAGCGTTTCCAGATGGGAGCACCCAAACAAGTCAAGATGCTGGAAGTTGCTAAGATTCCCCAACGACTCAGGGAGAGTTTTTAGAAGTTCGCACCCAGACAAGTCAAGATGCTGGAGGTTGCTAAGATTCTCGAACGACTCTGGCAGCGTTTCCAGATTCCAGCACGAAGACAAGTCAAGATGCTGTAGATTGCTAAGATATGGGAGAGTTTTTAGAGCTTCGCACCAAGACAAGTCAAGATGCTGGAGGTTGCTAAGATTCCCGAACGACTCTGGCAGCGTTTCCAGATAACAGCACGAAGACAAGTCAAGATGCTGTAGATTGCTAAGATTCCCGAACGACTCTGGGAGAGTTTTTAGAGGTTCGCACCCAGACAAGTCAAGATGCTGGAGGTTGCTAAGATTCCCGAACGACTCTGGCAGCGTTTCCAGATTACAGCACGAGGACAAGTCAAGATGCTGTAGATTGCTAAGATTCCCGAACGACTCTGGGAGAGTTTTTAGAGGTTCGCACCCAGACAAGTCAAGATGCTGTAGATTGCTAAGATTCCCGAACGACTCTGGGAGAGTTTTTAGAGCTTCGCACCCAGACAAGTCAAGATGCTGGAGGTCGCTAAGATTCCCGAACGACTCTGGCAGCGTTTCCAGATGGGAGCACCCAAACAAGTCAAGATGCTGGAGGTTGCTAAGTTTCCCGAACGACTTTGGCAGCGTTTCCAGATGGGAGCACCCAGACAAGTCAAGATGATGCTTGACGTTCATTGTCGTCCGGAGGCTTAAGTG
This sequence comes from Pseudotsuga menziesii, assembly GCA_001517045.1. NCBI lineage: Eukaryota > Viridiplantae > Streptophyta > Pinopsida > Pinales > Pinaceae > Pseudotsuga > Pseudotsuga menziesii. The sequence continues at coordinate 26,480 of LPNX010006538.1, forward strand.
TATCAACGAGCGGAGATGAACGAACTCCTCTGGCAATGGCTCGAAAATGGCATCTGCTTCAATCTTTTGGAGGTGCTCCAACTGCCCTATGGACTCTGGGAACCGTAAAATGGCAGCACCAATGTGCAGTTCCCTCAACTCCAAAGGTGCCTGCAAAAGGTATAAGTATAATTATTCTACAACTAATAGCTGACTATACAAAGAAAAAGAAAGAAAAAAATGTACACAAACTTTCACGTACCTCGCTTTCATCCATCCATAAGTTTTTCAATTTGTCCCCGTCCACTTGCAAAACTCTCAAATTCCTTATTGCATTGCAGAAAAGCAAGTTGGTGAACGGATAAGAATTCCAGCAAAGCCAAAGAATATCCGAATGTGCCAGATGGTTCCATATGCTTCCCAAACAGTTACCTTCAGCCCTCAGTAGCTGCAACCTGCTCGTATCTACCAAACTTATCTTGTTGTTCACACGGGGTCTTCCTTGAACCATATTGACTCCGCGCACCTAAATTGTTAATTGAAAACTGTTAGATGCAATGTCGACATATTTACAAAGTTTAAGAATTCACGAAGATACATGTTTCTCTGAACGTAACGAAAAAAAATGAGAACACAACATAAGGTCTAGATCTTCAAACACTTACAGTTGATTGTTGGAACGCATTACGGAAAGCTAGGTTGTCGGTGGGGCGCCAAAGGCGACCGTTAAATCTTTCTTTCTCTGCCAAATCTCTGCCCAAGTCTCTAAGGAGATGATTCATTCTTATACAGTTTTTACTGTCTATCTCTACAAGACAGTTGTTTTGCAGGTTCTCAAGATTCAGCCTTCCTTCCCAACCGGATGCGTCCCAAATGGTTATAGCCATATCTCTATCTTCATTTATGAAGAAACACGCAATGTCTAAGAATGTATCTTTCTCCTGCTCATCAAGACCGTCATAACAAATTTTCAGTCTGTCTTGAATATCAGTGGGAAGTATTTTGGCTATTTCGTGCAGTTGGGTTTTACAATAATTCAAATCTTTTTGATAAACTAGCGCTCCAAACAATTTGAGAGATAATGGCAATCCTTCGCACACAGACAAAAACTGTGTAACTACTGCTTCAAATCCAAGAACAGGAAGACGCTTGTGAAAGGCATGCAAACAAAAAAGCTCTTGAGAATGTTCTCTATCGAGCCCTGTCAGATTGTAAATGGATGACACTTCTATCCCTAACGTTTTAAGAAGGTCCTTACTTCTAGATGTAACTAAAATTATGCTACCAGAACAAAGGACATCGTTCCGCAGTGAAAAGAATGCATCCACTTGATCTACATGATCTACGTCATCGAAAATAATCAGAGCCCGAGAATCCTTGATATGTCTTGAAAGCATCATTTTCCCTTGAGGTACGTTGATTATTTCACGATCCGAGGAAGTCAAGTCATCCTTGAGATATCTTGAAAGCTTCCTTTTCCTGTGAGGTACGTTAATTATTTCACGATCCGAGGAAGTCAAGTCCTTTAAGAGCTGGCTCTGCAAGAAATGTAAAGTGTTCCTACCTGCAGCTTCTTTCACATCGGAAAGAAAACAGGACCGACTGTAATGTGACCGCTTGCGTTTAAAGAATTCCATTGCGACGGTCGTCTTCCCTACTCCAGCAGAACCCACGATCCCCACAATGGCGGTCTGCACGCCTTGGTGCTTCTGCAATAACACTGTGTTTTCAAAATCTTGTAGCTTTTCATCCAAACCGATTGGATATGAGGCCAACAATTGTGCTTCTATAACCTTTTCCTCCACCAGATGCACTACCGTATCCACGAGCTCGCCTTCGTCCCTGATCATTCAAACCAAAACAAACTAAACATGAGTCCTGAAATTCTGCTTATGAACAACATAATACGGACAGTGACAGTTAAAATTCTAACCCATTAAACGACTCCAGCTCCAGGCCACTTATATTTGCAACGCGCGAAAGAGCCTCTATCCAAACTGTATAAGAGTTGGACTCGTTTCTCGAATTATTTACTAGATCGAGAAGGGCTCGACCATACCCTCCATCTTCGCCGTTCCCCGTCCTGATCCGTAGATCAGAGGGTTTGACATGGTAATAAACAGGAATGATCATTGTTCCGGATTCTAACATCAGCACGAGCTCTTCTAAGCACCATTTCGATTCAGCAAATCTTGGAGAAAAAATGGCTATATGAACAGAGACCGTTGCAATAGCTCTTTTTATTTGAGAATTCAAGGTGTCTCTCTGCTGCATTTCTTGGTCGTCCAAACAGACTCGGAATCGATCCAAAAGAAGTCGACGGTGCAGATGGCTGGCCAATGTTTTTCTCACATCCGGCCCGTACTGAACTACAAACACATCGTAATTATAATTGTTGTTGGGAGTTGCAGCTGCGGACAGAGAAGCGGGGGAGGAGGAAACGAGTTTCTGAAGATGAGCCATTGGTGAATACACAAAATAAAATGATGAAGGTGAATATCAATTTTTATTATAGGCAAATATTATTCTAATTTATTGTTTATTTGTTAAATTAGCAGTAGCTTTCCGTTATGATCTGTGTTTCAACTTTAACGCACAAGATCAAGAAAGGCAGCTAGTTCGGTTGGGCACTGGCAAATGGGGAGCAATATTCACCCTCTGATTGAGGCCATTTAATGCCGCCGCAGTCGCTTGAAAACGAATGTTGGAAAGTTGTTGCCTTGTGTCAACTTGATTTTTTCTTTCTGACATGTCTCTTAATGTAAATAGCTCTCAATATAATTAGTAATTTAAATCTAACTAAATATTAAATTAATATTATTACTCAATAATTAATAAACTATATAACATTGTTAATTAATAATGAATAAACCATATATTAAATCTGTAATAGTTAAAAAATTCAAGAATTTATATTATAAAATTTATAATTTATATGATAAAATTAATGTAATTTCTATTTTTGTTAATTTGTTTTATATTATTTTAATAATAAATCATATTTAACTTGCGGTTAATATAATAAATCCACCAAACTCTGTGTTTATTGTTTTATTTTGTGTTTATTGTTTTATTTTCTTAATTTTGGCTGTAAGCTTAGCTTGGTAAGCTAAACTTTGGTCAAGTAATATTTTTGGTCTTTCACATCATAAGCACCGTCTCCCCTACACAGTGATCCATGAAGATAGTTTCCCATAACGTTAGAGGCCTTGGAGGTAAGGCCAAAATACTCTGCCTCCGAACTCTTTTCAGCACACTTAAGCCGGATGTGATTCTTCTCCAGGAAACAATGTGTAGCCCCTTTCTGGCCATGCTGGCTTTCAACAAACTTTTCCCCTCCTGGGAGTTTTGTGCTATTGGTGCCACTGGCCTCTCTGGTGGTCTATTAACAACCTGGAATCCCCACAAAGCTAGATGTTGAGCCTATCAGACTTGTGCAGGTCTTTTAATTCAGGCTTCTTTCATGGGTCTCTCTTACCCCATCGTGATTCTAAATATATATGGTCCCTATAAAGATCGTGAAACCTTCTGGGAAAAAGCTCTTAGAAGTGGGTTCCTGGGCTCACAAAATCTGATTCTTGGAGGTGATCTCAACCTAACGCTGCACTCTTCTGAGATTTGGGGTCATAAGTCTTCCCCAGACCCCCTCTCCAGCAACTTTACATCTCTGTTTGACTCCCTTGGCCTAATGGACCTTGCTCCTCCATTTGCTGGGCCCATGTGGCGTAATGGTCGTGCAGGATCTGAGGGTATAAGCAAAAGATTAGATAGATTTCTGATCTCAGGCTCCCTATTATCCTTCTTGGGGACCTACAGGGTCTGGACTCATTGCTCTGATATCTCTGACCACTATCCTATAGTCTTGCAATGGAACAAGCAAACGACCTTCTTCAATTACCCATTCAAGTTTAACCGATCCTGGCTCAATGACCCGACTTTTACATATTGGCTTTCGACTACTTGGCCCCTCCTCCTTTCGGATGACTCCGCTTCTGACCTTGACTCTCTTCTCTGGAAGCTCCGTACTCTTAAAAAAGAAGCCAAAGTATGGATCAAAGATAAACAGGCCCAGCTTGATAAAGACTTATCTTATATTAAACATACCATCACCTCTCTCCTTTCAAACTCCTCCCATGGCATTCTTTCTTCGGAGGACTTGGCTCTACTGGATCATCTCAGATCTGATAAGAAAAAGATCTTGAACCATACTCTCCTCACTTGGCAATTGAAGAGTAGAGCAAAATGGGCCCTAGAGGGGGATGCGAATAAAAAATACTTTCATATGTTAGCTTCTGGTCGGAGAAATCAAAATTCAATCTGGGAGGCTTATCAAATGAGGATGGTTCCACTTATGAAGAAGAGTCTGCTCTTAAAGTTTTGGGACAAACCCATTTTACTAATATTTTCAAAGATGATGGGGGCACCTGCTTATCCCAGCAACTCAAGGTAGTCCTACTCTTTCCTAGGATGTTACCAGTTGAGAATGCCTCTGAACTTACTTGTCCGGTTACTCTTGGAGAAATTGAACTAGCTCTAAACTCCTTTAAAAAAGACAGAAGTCTGGGCCCGGATGGCTGGCTAGTAGAGTTTTACTTGCACTTTTTTGAACTATTTGGAAAGGAGCTTCTTTCTATTGTTGATACTACTAGAGTCACTGGATACATCCCTGCCTCTCTCAACACCACCTTCATCGCTCTGATCCCCAAAAGAGACAAGCCACAGACCTTTGCTGACTTCAGACCCATCTCTTTGTGTAATCTCCTGTATAAACTTATTTCCAAAGTTATTGCGGTCAGAATCAAACCCTTCCTGGACTCGAGCATTTCACAGGAACAATATGGGTTTCTCAAAAACCATCAGATTACTGAGCCTATTGGAATTGTACAGGAATCTCTCCACTCTATCAAATCAAAAAACCTCGATGCTTTCATTCTCAAACTTGATTTGATTAAAGCTTTTGATAGGGTCAACTGGACTTTTATTCGCCTCATCCTCATTCAAATTGGTGTTCCCCTTCAGACTATCAATTGGATTTTGGGCTGCCTCTCATCTGCTACCTTTGCTATTCTGATCAACGGTACCCCCTCAAATTTTTTCCCTACTTCCCGGGGCTTACATCAAAGTTGTCCCCTTTCACCCTTGCTTTTTATCCTTGTAATCGAAGGTCTCAGTCTATTAATTGCTGATGCTCGAAGCAATGGCCTTATTCGAGGGATTCAGATTTCTCCTACTCTTGCTCTGTCCCATCTGCTTTTTGTGGATGATGTTGTCCTAATGGGCTCTGGAACTCTGCAAGAATGGGCAGCTTTCGATGTCATCCTAGAAACTTTTTGTAAAGCCTCCGAAATGTCTATCAATTTGGAAAAATATGTTTTCCTTCACAACAATATTTCAGATTCGGACCTCATGAACCTTTCCAGATCTATCCCCTATCAAAAGCTCCCCATCTCTACTGGTTTCAATTATCTTGGGTTTTACATCAAACCACTTGGATACAAAACTAGGGACTAGAACTGGCTGATACAAAAATTTGAAAAAAAAATCAGCCTTTGGACCCATAAGATGCTCTCATTGGGTGGCAGGCTGATTCTAGTATAGTCTGTACTCTCCAGCATTTCGGTTTACTGGATGGGTCTAGCTCCTATTTCGGCTTCTACTCTGCAAAAGCTTAGAAGTATCACCTTTGCCTTTTTATGGGGATCCTCAGGCACCTCTCGCCGATTTCGCCTTGCAAGCTGGTCCGATCTCTCCTGGCCAAAGAAATTTGAAGGGTGGGGGATAAAGAATCTCCATTGGTTTAATATTGCCCTTCGCCTCAAAATTTTCTGGGGGGTTCTCTTTAGTGACAGTCTCTGGCATTGAGTCCTTACTACCAAATATTTGAAGCAGACCTCTATGGTATCCTGGCTTCGGGGGAAAAATTTCAGTACCCGTGGTGTATCAACTTTTTGGAGGGGGTTCATACAGACTATTCCTTGGTTGGGGCGCCATCTTGCATGGCAGGTGGGGAATGGTAGAGATATTTTGATCGGCGTAGACCCATTGATAGGCATCCCACACTCTTACCTCCTTCCTGAAGGTTTGCGATCTTATCTTGAAGATCTGGATATAAATTCTCTCGCTCAGGCACACAATACCTTATCAGATGCTCACCAGTATTGGTATACGGCGGATGAATTACTTCTTGATGGGGAATGGAAAGAAATATGGAATATGTATACTAGAGAACTGGAACTTAATGGTATTCGCCTTTCAGCTGACTCTGATACTTTATTGTGGGATTTCAATAAAAAAGATGGATCGATCTCTGCAAAGAAAGCTTATGACTATATTGTGAACTCTTTCAACCCAGCATTGGGTAGTCGTGTATTTTTATCACTCTGGACTGGACTCCTTCCTCGCAAGATCGGTTGTTTTTCCTGGCTGGTTCTGAGAAACAGGATTCTCACTTGGGATAATCTACAGAAAAGGGGTAAGTATGGACCTGGTATTTGTTCTTTATGTTTTAAAAATGAAGAGTCTGTCTTTCATCTCTTCTCACGCTGCCCGGTATGGATAAGCATTCGGGGGCTCATATGTGATCATCTCCAGCTGTATATTCCTCCTGAAGCTGATTCAATCGCAGAGTTTATGGATTATTGGGCATCTTTATACCCCCGCAGTTCTGTCCCCTTTTACATCCCTCACCATATAATTTGGGTCATCTGGAAAGCACGTAACATGGCTATCTTTGAGGGAAAAAAGGCGACTGTCATTGGTATATACCATCAGATTTTACATGCTGCACAAATGAACTCCTCTCGGCCTATTATAAAGGACAGAAAAAGGAAAAATACAAGACAGATTGGTCCGAGACCTCGCTTGATCTATCCATGTGGTTACTTTGATGGTGCTTCTATTTCTTCTGCAGCAGGTGTTGGATATAGCCTGTACCTCAATGAGAATCACCATCTGGACTTTGCGCTGGGGGTCAGAAATGGATCCAATACTAAGGCATAACTTTTGGGCTTATGGGCCCTTTTGCACTCCTCCCAAATGATGGGAATCCCTCTGGCCCATATTTATGGTGACTCACAAGTCATCATCAATTGGGCCAAGGGTCTCACTGCTCTCACCCCACCAGAACTCATTCACTGGTGCAGGGAATCACAAAAGCTTATTACAAGCTTCCATGATCTCACTTTCAGTCACATCTATCGTGAACACAACCAGATTGCAGACAGTCTTTCAAAAACAGCTCTCACTCTTGCTCCAGGTTTTGGCTGTCTTTCTGAATTTATAGATGATCTTTTGGTCACTTGTGACTCTTTCCAGCTCTTTTGAGCCATGTTTTTGGGAAGAGAATTATCTCTTTGGGTACTTGCTCTGTCATTACATGAGTGGCTTCTTTTGGATCGCAGATCTGATCCCATTGGTTCACGATAGACAGGTCTGATTGTCCTAGATCTTTTACATGATGAGACTGATTTCTGATGGGAAATTACACTTACTATTGTTTGCCATTCCCCCCGGTAGCGACTGGATGTGATTCTCTCCTGACTAGCTGTATTTTTCAGTGATGTAACCCTTTTTGGGTGGGTGTTATCAATGCCCTTTGGTTCCTAATAAGAATAACAAGGACAGGCTTTTTCTTCCTGAAAAAACAAAAGCTTACAATTACAAATTAATAGTATTAAATTGATTTCATTTTTATGTATTTATATCTCAATTTATAAAAAATCTGATACAACTAGCAATTGTTGCACTCAAAAGGTGCAATAATACACAGTTAGGTTGTTGTGGAAAAGTGAAATGGTTGAAAAGGGGAAAGTAAAATAGAATTGGTATTTTGAGAAAATAGACCTTAAACAAGTGTATAGACTAAAGTTTTTCCATGGTGTAGACGGCCTTCTACCTTAGTACTATCACAAATGAGGCCTTCTACCTTAGTACTATCACAAATGAGCTACTAGTTTTGCAGGGAACAAGGCCAAGGAAGGCTTAACTTTAAAAAGCCCTGTTAGGGTATCACAAATATGCACTTGAATATTAAACATAAATGAAGGTTAGCAATGAACTAAGCACAATTATCATATTCAAAGCACTTCTACCACCCAAAATAGAGACTTATTCAATGAAATGCTTATTCTTTTTGACTTGTTATCCATCAAGGATGGTAACATGCAATCAAAAAATTGATTCACTAATTTTGAATGGATTGCATATTTGGCCAGCAATTTAGAAAGAAATTAGCTCATGCTTCCGAGGTCCTATAATGCCTTTCCTCTTATTTCCCCATTGAAGATTAAGCAAATTCTATTTTCTTGTAAAGAGTATATCAAGATGGGTTAAAAAAAAATCCATGTAGCAAAATGTTATCTTGATCTTCATGAATTCCATGCTCCAAATTTAGAAGATTCTCAACAAAACTCAAAATGGTTAAAACCATGACTTCTGAAACACTTTTAATAGACATGATTGACAGGATGTTGGAGACAAGCGACTTTTCTCTCTTGAGAAATGAAGTAAGCGTTAAATGGTTGCCCATTTCCAGAAAACAAGTAAACAATGAGCTAGGTGTTTGATTGCTCTCACTTTCTTGGATAAATTTCTCAAGCGATGGTGTTTTATTGTTGTTAAAAACATATTCCATAAATTTGCACTATAATTAATTGAATCATACTTATTCAACACAATGGAAATAACCTTAAGACAAAACAATCTCAAGTCTTTCATTTTACGAAGAAATAATGGTAGGATCCTATATGATTCATGGTGACACTTCTAATGTGAACCCCACTAAGAGCCAACATGGGTGATATCGATATATTATCAACAACATTATAGCAAGTTCTTTTCAACATTCTTAGAAAATATAATTTTTCTAAAATAAATATAAGTTCCCTTAAATGTTCATTCACTCGAGGTTTCCAATTCCTAAAAAATGCATTAGAAGAGGGAGAAAATTTTCCACAAAAGCACAAATATTATGTGAAATTAGTGCAAGTTCTCAAAGCATAATTGATAGAAGAGCCATAACCACCCGAATTGCTCCTTGGCGAGACCCTTATTGTTTCAACACACCATGACAATTAATGAGGATGAGTCAAGGTCCCATGTGAATCCAAGCCAACCGTATTTGCAGCTTATGAGGCAATAAATGTTTTCTAGTTGTCCTGCATTTCATTAGCTCGTGCGAGGTCAAGTGGAAGTGGGGATGCTCCGTCAAAAACAAGAACAATCAGTCTTTCTTGGTATGTGAGATGTGGGGTCACAATTATTTAGAGTTTGTGATTTGTAAATTTAGTCTCAGGAAAATTGTTAATGAATCATTGGGAACAAGGTACCTTATGCCTTCGTCATTCGAGAAATGAATCGCTGATGGAGCATTGAGAGTAGGGTTTCTTACACCTTTGTCATCTAGGAAATGATGGAAACATGTAGTGAGCTCTTACTTGATAGATGGACGATGAAATGGAAGAACGCATTTGAAACTCGATCTCATATAGAAAAATTCCTACAATGTAAGTGCAAGTCGTATAGGAAGCATAGTTTCCCATGTTAGTTATTCAATGACTTACCTCTAAGAATAATAATAGTGAAACAATATGCCAATGTAGATTGTTGACCCTCTTTCTATCAAGATGGTTGAAGGTATTTTCCATCATTTATCATCTGAAACTTGGAGTTGTGGGAGGGTTGTGCTGAACCATGCTCCCTAAGTTATGTGATGATGATTACCGATTTCCTGTTGAGGAAGCTTAGTAAATGTAGTATTATACTTTTTCTTATGATTTGCTAGCCCCAACTGTCCCATGACGAGAAAAAATGTCACAAGTGGGATTTAAACCTAGGTGGAGTGGATAGCAAGTTCTTCTTGTAACTTCTTAAGCTAGACCCAATTGACAACGTTTGTATACATATGTCACAAATAGGATTTGAAGTTGAGTGAGGAGGATAACAACTTCACCTATTAACCACTCGAGCATGACCAAATTAATAGAACAAACGTTTGGAAACATCCCACTTTCAAGTACATAAGACAAAATGAGGTTGATAGTAACTTCAAAGCCCTAGTCATCCCACAAGGGGAAATATGTTCAGGTGAGATTTAAACTGGGTGGGGAGGATAACAACGTATCCCTATAACCACTCAATCTAGACTCAATTGACTTCTTGTAGCAACAACTGTTGAAATTTCAATTAGAAATTGCTTTAAAAATTATGTAAAGGAGATTGTTGGAAATGTTGAGCTTGCATGCCCCCTTGTAATGTTTAAATAAAATGTTGAGTCTCAATTGTAGTTATTGGCTATTTTTCAATTTTTAGTTTGAAATCACCAAAGTGTTTTAAGATAGATTGTTGAAAAGGTCAAGCCCACATGGCCCCTTGCAATGTCTACATAAAATGTTTAGTTTGAGTTGTACTTAATGTTTGATCATATTTGGAGTCTCCTTCATTGCTTTAGTTGTTGTACTATTGTAGTTTAAATTTTAATTATTGAATTTTCTATCAATATTTGAATCTAAACACTAGTAGGAACATTTTCAAGCAAGTCAATTTGATTTGAATATTGCTTATATGTGATTGTGGATCACATTCTTTATGATATGTCTTTATATTTCCATTTAAATGCAAGGTTCTTAACACTCCTTTCTTAAGTGATACCCTTGTTAAGTTGACATGATTATGATTATGATTATATGATTAATAAGAAATATTCATAGTAAAAAATATCAATTATTATGTTTTTTTTGGAAACATTTAAGGAATATATCTTAAACATTTTAAAAAAATTATATGTTTCATCATATTTGCGCTATTTTAATTGTTGTAACTATAGTAATTGAATTTTTCATTATTGAATTTGGTATCAAAGTTAGAATCTTAACACTAATACTAACATATTGAAGCAAGTCAATTTAATATGAATATTGCTTAGATGCAATTGTAGGTCACATTCTTTATGTTTCCATTTAAATTTAAGTTTTTAACACTCCTTTGTTAAGTGATATATATATTAAGGTGACATGATTATGATTATATAATTAATAAAAAATATTCATAATAAAAAATATCAATTATTATATTTGAAAAAATACTTAAATATTTGAAAATTTTATATTTAAAAAAAATATTTTAATTTTAATTTATTATTTTAAATGAAAATTTCATTTGAAAATTATTTTAACATTTTTATTAAAAAAAATCTTGTATAAAATATATAAAAAAAAATAATTTAAATTTAAAAATTAGAATTTGTTTTTTTAATGATAATTTATATTCTTTCCCATAGTATTCACTCAACTTTATTAATGTGTATAAGTAAGTATTAGAATATAAATTGAAACTTTATAGATATGTATAAATAATTAACAAAATATAAATTCAAAGTATTTCTTAAAAATTATGGTAAAACTTGAAAAATATAATATAAAAATGAAAACTTTATTAATATGTATAAACAAAATAAGTGTTAGAATAAATAATTAATAAATTATGGTCAAACTTAAAAAAATATAATATAAAAATTGAAACTTTATTAATATATATAAATAAAGTAAGTATTAGAATAAATAATTAACAGAATATAAATCCAAAGTATTTCTAAATAATATAAAAATTAAAACGAATTAAAGAAATATTAAAAAATATGATATGTAATAGAGGTTAAACTTTTAAAATAATTTAATATTTGTATTTTGATTTAATTAAAAATTGAAATGAGTTAAAGAAATATTAAAAGATATGATATGTAATAGATGTTAAAATTTTAAAATAAATTAATAGGTGAAATACAAATATTGTATTAATTAAATTAATAATAAAGTTAATAATTAAAATAAAAATATTATATTAATCATATTAGTTAATTTTAATTTACAAATAATTTTAATTAAAAAATCAAAAATTGATCGGATTTGTTATATATTAAGATATAATTTTATTTTAATAACATTTTTATCAATATAAACATCTTACTTAATATGATTAAATTTTTAAATGGCTTTGTTATATGTACAATAATATAAAAACTTCAAATCTTAAAAGACACATTCAATTACATGAATAAAAATAATATATAGTTTAACTTTTACTCAATAATAACCAACATATGTTTGAAAGCATCCATTGGCATCATCTTTATTTTTCACATATTTTAAAAAATTCCTACCAGTATTAAACATAACAACTCTTCAAGGATTGCAATGATTCTATGTGAAATTTTTGTTTGGAAGCCACAAGATTTGGATGGTTGTGTCATTACAAAATTTGAATGGAATGAAAGGCCAAGAAAATTTGTGTCAATTAATTAAGATTTCTTTAAAAAAGTGTCATAAATTTTCTGCCATATATAGAGGAGCTTATTCTTTAATTTCAAATACATAAAATGTTTATTCTTTAATTTCAAATACATAAAAATAATAATTTTGAAGAAAAATAATCTCTAATCAATATATATTCATTCATATTTTTTCAATACATTAAAAAAAAATTGAAGAAAAATAATCTCTAATCAATAAATATTCATTCATATTTTTTCAATACTTATTCAAATGCAAAGCAAAATGAGCTCAGCCCCTTTTGCTGTTACTGAGTATTCAAATATATAAATGGGTATTCAAGTATATATGTAATGGGAAGATTTAATTAGTGAGATGGTTGAATTGGTTTCGGAAAATAATTTGCAATAAAAGCATTTGCAGTTGCTATAAAAACCATTGGCAATTCACAAGCTAGTTGTGTAAGATACTCTAAATTATATATCCAAAAATCTTCATTTTTCATTTTTTTAATATACAAGTTATATATATAGTCTAAGTATAATCAAATTAGTCATGTACCAGCTAATGGAAGGCTTCATTAGATGAGAGGAACATGTAAAGTGGTGAACCTACATACAATTTTGTTGTATCTGTCACTTTTGCATGGCTTTTGACAGGTTAAAAACCAGCATCAAACCTACCTTCCAAGCTAGAAGAATGAGTGACAAGATGAATAGGCCTTGCAATGTCATATCATAAAAATGCTTACTAAACTTGAAATTTAGACTGTCGTGACAACTCTTAGTCAAGTTATTCTCATTACCTTTCTTATAATAAGCTTTGTTTTGCTGCTGTAAAAATCCTACATTGTCATCACTAAATTCGATCATTAATTTTCAACCCACAAAGATTATAATCAATTACATTTCCCCTTTGTTTGACAATAAAGTGATCATCTTTGTTACCACACAGGTTTCTGTAGTATGCATAGGTTCATTTTTAATCATTTAAGTTTAAAACCATTGTAGTATAAAGGGCATATCGGCGTAAACATACGCCACTATTAACTTACTTAATTTGGTACTTAGTTTCCTGGTTTTTTGGCTTAGCGAGTTTGTGTGGTGAGCTTCAACTGGACCATGACTATATAAAAAAACACAACTTGAAGCTGTTGTTATACTTGTCCACATCCTAAGTGCTCATTTATGTTTAGAAGGTGATGGCCATGGTCAAGGAGTCTTTTGGTGTAAGAAAATGAATTATTTATGGGTATTCCTGATTCACAACATGAGGAAATACGAGAATGGGCGAATAGCATTTTTGTTTCACGATAATTTACATATTATTTTCATAAATTGCATAATATATGCGAAATCTAAATCTGCAATTTCAATAGATTTTATGGTGGATTTCATATCGTTCCGTTCCAGTGGAGAGAAATGAATGAAATTAACACAATTAATTCCCTACTATCTCCTGATTTTAAGAGTGGTTGTGCTTCCTATGATGCAAACTTCACCTTGCACCAGGTTCCAATTTCAATGTGGCGCTTGAATTCCAATCTCTTTGGCGGAGCAAAGTCGATCATGGTAGATTCTCACTATTATCGATTAACCATGTTTTTAGAATTCATCGATCTCGATATGGATAGATATTTAAAATATTCACTAAAATTATATCATTGCGTCTAGAGGAGTTTTACAATCCAGTATGGGGGAGATCTTGTAACGTTATGTAACTTCTCATGTAACGTTCCTCTTGTAAATGTTGGACATAAAAAAAAAAAAATTTAATTATGCTCCGAAATAATTGTTGGCCGCAAAAACAACCTAATATGGAGGAGATGTTGTAATGTTCTTACCTAATAAAACAATAAAAAATAAAAAAATTAATTATTGGAAAAAAAAAAGCCGTGAGAAAAACAATACAATATGGGGGAGATGTTGTAATGTTCCTACTTCACAAAATAATAAAAAATAAAAAAATTGAATTATCCCCCCAAAAAATGTTGTTGGTGCACATGGTTTTAAAACCATGTGCAAGTCCTCCTAAACAACCCATGGTTTAGGAGGGCCTTGCAAATGTTTTTAAAACCATGTGCAAGGCCTCCTTAAAAACCCATGGTTTTATTGTACATGGTTTAGGAGGTCGTTGTAAATGGTTTTAAGACCATGTGCAAGGCCTCCTAAATAACCCATGGTTTTAGAAGGGCTTTGCACATGTTTTTAAAACCATGTATGGGGGAGATGTTGTAATGTTCTTTTCTAACAAAATATAAAATAATATAAAATATTATATGTCGACCATAAATAGTATTAAATATTAATAATAATATTATTATATGTCGACCTTAGATAAAAAGATGTGTCTTTTGGTCTGAATCACATCAAAGCTGATAGTTGAGTGCAATACTTAAGAAGAGGTTTGCACCTCCAAAGATTTGATCTCTCTTGGCACTTAATAGAGCCTATCCAACCAAGTTATAATGGTGAACGATGGATAAGGGTGCTTGTGATTAAATGAAATGAGACTCCCTTCATCAATGCATGCACACCCCCATAATGTATTTAATATCTAGAATTAAGAAAACATTACATTGTTGTCAAGAAACTGGTGAATTTAATAAATTTAGTGGCTTATAGAAGTATGGGTGTACAATTGGCATCAACCTACAATATCAACTTAGAATAACACATTAAGTACATGGGATTTAGGAGTGGATAAGAGTTCTATCTTTGCGCTGAGAGGCGCTCTACAACCCAATATGGGGGAGATCTTGTAACGTTATGTAAATTTCCTCATGTAACGTTCCTCTTGTAAATGTCAGCCATAAAAAATAAAAAATTTAATTATCCTCCAAAATAAATGTCGGCCACAAAAACAACCTAATATGGGGGAGATGTTGTAATGTTCCTACCTAACAAAACAATAAAAAATAAAAAATTTAATTGTGGGAAAAAAAAGTCGGAAAAACAACACAATATGGGGGAGATGTTGTAATGTTCCTAATTAACAAAATAATAAAAATAAAAAATTGAATCATCCACAAAAAAGATGTTGGTGGTGCACTTGGTTTTAAAACCATGTGCAAGGCCTCCTAAACAACCCATGGTTTTCTTGTACATGGTTTAGGAGGGCCTTGCAAATGGTTTTAAAACCATGTGCAAGGCCTCCTAAACAACCCGTGGTTTTATTGTACATGGTTTAGGAGGTCGTTGCAAATGGTTTTAAGACCACGTGCAAGGCATCCTAAACAACCCATGGTTTTAGAAGGGCCTTGCACATGGTTTTAAAACCATGTATGGGGATATGTTGTAATGTTCTTTCCTAGCAAAATAAAAAATATTATAAAATATTATATGTCGACCTTAAATAAAAATGTGTCTTTTGGTCTGAATCACACAAAAGCTGATAGTTGAGTGTAATACTTAAGAAGAGGTTTGCACCTCCAAAGATTTGATCCCTCCCAGCGCTTGATAAAGCCTAGGATTTGGATCTATACTAGTTATTTTTTTCTCTTTATTGCGTCGAGAGGTGCTCTACAACCCATTATGGGGGAGATCTTGAAACGTTATGTAATGTTACTCATGTAAATTTTGACCAAAAAAAAAAAAATTTGCATCGAGAGGTGCTGTACAGCACAATATGGGGGATATCTTGTAACGTTATGTAACATTACTCATGTAAATGTTGGCCATAAAAAATAAAAAATTTAATTATCCTTCAAAATAAATGTCGACCACAAAAACAACCTAATATGGGGTAGATGTTGTTATGTTCCTACCTAAGAAAACAATAAAAAATAAAAAATTAATTATCGGAAAAAAAAAATGTCGGTCACAAAAACAACACAATATGGGGGAGATGTTGTAATGTTCCTACTTAACAAAATAAAATAAAAAATAATTGAATTATCCGCAAAAAAAAAATGTTGGTTGTGCATATTGTTTTACAACCATATGCAAGGCCTCCTAAACAACCCATGGTTTTATTGTACATGGTTTAGGAGGGCCTTGCAAATGGTTTTAAAACCATGCGCAAGGCCTCTTAAACAACCCATGGTTTTATTGTACATGGTTTAGGAGGTCATTGCAAATGGTTTTAAGACCATGTGCAAGGCCTCCTAAACAACCCATGGTTTTAGGAGGGCCTTGCACATGGTTTTAAACCATGTATGGGGGATATGTTGTAATTTTCTTTCCTAACAAAATTAAAAAAAAAAAAAAATTATATGTCGGACATAAATAGTATTAAATATTAATAATAAAAATATTATATTTTGACCTTAAATAAAAAGATGTGTCTTTTGGTCTGATAGTTGAGTGCAATACTTAAGAAGAGGTTTGCACCTCCAAAGATTTTATCCCTCTCGACGCCTGATAGAGCCTCAAATTTGGATCTATGCTGGATTTTTCACTGTCGAAATTTGTTTTTGGTTGGGAGCAAGAAAGAGAAAGACGCAAATGATTTTTGGATTGGGAATCCAACCAATTGAGCTACCCCTTAAGACTTATGTTAATCTAAGAGTATTTGAATTATTGTGTTTTACTTTCATCATGACTTACCAATAGGTAACAAATATTTCTTAAGTGCCACAATTGGTAGTTAACTAGGTTTTTTTCAACTACCACTAACTCTACTTATGACATGTAAACTGAGTTATTTTTTATATTTTTTATATTTTTTTATTTGGAATGCCCCTAGAATCAATGTGATAGTACAAGTGTCTCATCTTTCTTCAATCTAGGAAAAGCAAGGATGGTAGTCCACCTTGAAATTCTAATATGTAAATGTAAATTCCTATTAGACCCTCGTGTTCCATTGGATACATAGACCATGAATGAAGATGATGTTTTGTTATTTGGTTTATTTTCCTTAGAATAATGGAGATGCTACAAAGGCCTTAGCAATATTTTCTGTAAATCCTCAGGTATGACAGTCAGGCACAAAATCAAGTTTAATTCATAGCAATGTGGAATTGACTTATTTATTAGAACCAAATTCTTTAGTGTCATATAAATTATTTGATCTTCAATCAGGAGGGTTTAATTATCTTGGATACACACTCAAACCAAATGATTACAAAACTCAAGATTGACATTGACTGCTCAAAAAATTTGAAAATAAATCAAGAACTAGACTTTTAGACTCTTGTCTATTGGTCGTAGACTCACTTTAATCAAGGTTGTCCCTACAAGCATTCATGTTTATTGGTTTTCACTCCTTAGGGTTCCATCCTTGTCATCACTCCCTTAATAAGATATATTTTCAATTTTATGTGGCCAGGAGGAACACAAAAAAGTAAAATTTCCATGATTGGATGGGATAAACTATCCTTACCCAAAGAATGAGGTGGATGGGGCATAAAAAAACTTCTTTCATTCAACACAGCTCTGAGAATGAAAAAAATTTGGAGAGCTATCACAGGAAATACTCTTTGGTCTTATATATTGAAAGGTAAATACATAAAAACCAATCTCATTAACTGGATAAGGAATCCTTCAAAGAGTTCCAAAAGCCGCTCTCCAATCTAGAAGGGTTTTTCAAAAGTATTTAACAGAGTTAGCTTGAACCTATGTTGGAAAGTTGGAAATGGAAAAATATTAATGTTGGGGATCCCATCATAAGTCTTGAAGAAGACTATAAACTCTCATCTGATATCCTGAATTATCTAGCTGAGATTGGGTACACTACTCTGGCCCAAATTAGAAGACTAATTTGGAGAAATATAGACTGTTCATATTGGCTTACAACTAAAGGCTTAGGTCTTTTTCACAAGTCAACTCTTGAATGGGAAAAATATTTACAAATTTTAAATCTGGCTGACTGTAGACTCTCCACATATGAAGATTCATTAATTTGGTCAGAAAGTCTACAGATTGGAAATATCATTGCTAAAACAACCTACCAGGAAATTGTACAAGCTTTTGCCCCTACTACACACAAATTGTGGTATAAGCATATGTGGATTAAATCAAGTAAAAAGTATCTGTTACTTCTTGTATTTATTTCCTGGAATGTCTGGAATGTAAGAAATAAATGCATCTTTGAATACCATATCTTAGATTTAGCTTATATCATCCTACACAATATTCAACTAATTGAATAATTTAGTTATTAGAATTCAACAGTTATTAAGCATAGGGCTGATGCACAATCATGGACTCCTTTAAAAACACTTTAGATGCCACATAACGCTAAAAAAAACATGGAACCTCTGGCTTTAGGTGACAATTATAGGTACTTCCCTAACTGATTTGAAAATGAAGTAAAAAGAGAAAATTTAGGTAATTGAATAAGATTTCATAATATATATATTTTATCTATATAAAATTTGTGAAAATGATTATAAAATTAGTTCCCCTTAAATTGGGTTTTCAAATTTTCAGCACATCATAACATATATGTTTGTGCAAGTGCAACACTATATCAAGTAAATGATGTCATTCTTGGATAAACTCTTGCAAACATATAAATGACATATGGTACTAGTGCAACACTATTTTTTCAAAAAAAATCATGCATTATTTTTATTATTATTATTAATTATTGAAGTCTGAAAAATCATGAAACGAAAACATTTTGTGTGGGTGCAACATTTTAAGGGCTAAACTTAATGAAATTCTTGATTTCTATATATAATATTGTAGATCTCGCTCTCCTCTTGTGCATTATATAGTTTTCTTGTGAAATGGTGAAGGAAATCAAAAGTTATATAAAAAATAATGGATGTATCTATTTTCAAAAACTGACGTGTGTCATCTAGAAAATAACTAAAAAATAAATAAAACATACATCTGTAGGAAAAAATTACATATTCAGAGTCGTAAGATTGTATTCTACAATATTCTACATTTTCATAAAAAAATATATGATTTGTCATAGCAAAAAATGCCATCGAAACTGAGCATATTCACAGAGTCCTAAAATACAGGAAATAGCCCTGGTTTATTTGTCCTAACCAATAGGTTCGGTAGTCCGAAGCTATTTCTGAACATGATGCCAAGCCTTATTCCCGTCAAAATTTTAAATTTTACAAATCGCACTTGCGATAAAAAATGCATATGCGATACAAAACACATATGTGTTATAATGCATCTGCGATATAAATCGCATATGCATTAAAAAATGCAGGTCACGTAAAACAACCTATCAACCCTTAAGGGAATGTTATTGAAATGGATACATAAATGGAGTCCAATAGGATAAAGAGGAGTTATGAATCATATAATTTAGACTAAGAAAACCCCTTTGCCTAAACTAGACAATGCAACTCAATTAACATTGTTCGAGTCTGTACCAACCTCAAATCAATTGGTAGTAGGATAGAGATAAGAATGGAGAAGTGGGGAAAGGGTATCTTATAGCTTCCCATATCTACTAGGTAATTTAGAATGAATTTTTCCTTTTTCGAACCTGTTAAATTAGCTATGCTTGAATATGGATTTAGAATAAAAAGAATGTAAATATATATTGATAGTTGCATAAAGAGTTAAAAGTTGAATATTTGTGGATTTGAGCTTCTATAAATTTGTAACAACTTAACTTACCTATTATACATTGTATGGTATATATATGTGGAAAATTATTGCTAGTTAGTCATCTCGTATCAATAGCCAATTATTGTAAGTCGGTCATAGTTGGGCTTGGATACTGGATTTGAATCCTTGGCTTGGATCCCAGGCTCCTGGGATACTCAGCTGGGCTACTCTAATCCAATGGAAGGATTGCATATTGTTTGGTCTATGCGAGAAGATGACAAACTTTAATACACCCTTGTTATAATAATGGTGCATGGTACCTTTATATGATGATATATTTTTATGTTTAAATGAACTAATATGTGTATGGGAATGTATATTGATCTTAATCTTCGACTCTTCCTTCAAATGTTTATTCAAAGAGTACATATCAGTAGAAACATGTGTAGAATGGGAGGGACAATTCTCAAAAGACACGACATTCATAGAATTCCAAATATTCCAGCTAATTAGGAAAGTAATTGTTGTATAATTGTTTAGATATTCTCATAAAAACCATATTTTAGGCCTACCTCCACAAACTTGTACTGCCAAATATCCTTCTTTCCTAATCAACATTCTATCTTATTACAAAATTGAAGAGAAAAGGGACATTTCATGAAGATGTGGGATATGTCTTCTCCACCTTGCCAACAAATATAACATATTATAGGACCTTTATTATTTTTCTTTTGATAGAGATATTTGGTCAAGACTTTTGCGGTGAGAGCAAGCCAAAGGAGAATTTTAGACTTTTGGATCTTTAATTCTCCAAATCATTTCCCACCACTATATGTCTTCGAAATCCTCCACATTCATAAGCTTTTTATAGTGTGGATACAATGTATAACCTCCTCCATTCTTATTTAGAGTCCTGATCAAAACATATGGATTTTAACTAAACTTGTCTGAATTTTAGTTCTAAAAGAAGAGGGACAAATTGATCTTTAGGAGAAGTTTGCGGTGGGGTCATGTAAGCCTCTCTTTCTGCAAATGCAACCAAACCTTATTCCCAACCTAGAACTTGTGTGGAACATGATGTTGGTCATGTCATTGCTTGCGTTTAGTATTGGCATTTTCCAAAATGTCATGGACCTATTGGCGGGTGTGTTAGATTCGTTCAAAAAATTTGGTGGCCTTATCAGCCTCAGCCTAAGCATGGGAATATTCCTCTTGTGTGGATACAAGGGGAAAAGCTACATCAATTGAGGCCATTGGTTTGAAACCCAGGCACACCTGGAAAGGGGTATGACCAGTACAGATATGAAGAGCTCTATTATAGCTACACTGAACATAAGGAAGGATATCATCCCATGTGCGGGGATGTTTAGAATTGTACATTCTCAAAATATGAAAATCCATCTGGTTGACTACCTCTGTTTGTCCATCGGTCTGGGAGTGGAAGAAAGTCAATTTGGTGAGCTTCACATCCATCAATGCCCATAGAATATACCATAAGGTGATCAAGAACCTGTTGTCCTAATCTGAAATGATAGTTTATGGCAGCCCGAAATGAACCCAAACATGCTTGAAGAATATCTTAGTAGTGGCTTCGGTAGAGATGATCTTCTTGCAAGCTATCATAATGTTCATTTTCGAGAAGCGATCTACGACCACAAACACATAGTCATTGAAATTCTTAGTTGAAGGTAGTTCTGACATCTAATCCATGGAGATGTATTCCCACGACCCATTCAGAGTGGGCATGGGGGTGTTAAACCCTTTCTTTTTTATGGTTGGTTTCATGATGGCGTAGGCAGTGCAAGTTTTGATATATCGATTGATGTCTTGTTAGAGTTTGTGCTAATAAAAATAATTCTGCAAGACCTCCACTACATGCCAAAGTTCCCTGCCACCCGACTGTAATGCACTTCCCAAATCATCTTTGCACGCTCACTTGAAGGAACATAGAGATGGCCCAAGTAGCATAGAAGTCCTTCCTAAAGATGAAAGTCTAGCATTATTGTACTTGCACACAAGAATTAATAGATGGGAGTGAACTCGAGATCATTTTCATATAGTTGAGGCCACCCAGAGGTCTCGTGGCCACAAGAGACACTATACTATAATGCTACTATTGGAGGTCGGCTGAGGAAATTAATGACTCAATTGGTGCTACCCTTCTTATATTTAATGTTTTGGTAGAATTGCTACAAGTAAGTGGACCACTTCTAGCGGCATTCATTATGTAACTTTCCTTGGGTTTGCATGAACTGAAAGGGTTTGTGATCAAAGTGGATGACCGTCTATTTTCCAAGGATGCACTGCTTCCATTAACTATAGTATTAGACAATGGAGTACATTTCCTTGTCACGGAAGGGGTACTTGTGTACTATATCTGAAAGTGTCTCACTGTGATATGCCACTAGATGACCATGCTGAGTGAGGACCTTACCAATGGAATAGTCTAAAGCATATGTCCTTTGCGTTGTGAATTAGGGCCACTTTTTCCTGGATTCTGCTGCTAATTTGCAGACCCGAAATCATGCTTATTCTTTTGCAATAACTTTTGCTCGATCTTGACACCATATCAATAAGATGCTCCTAGTGAGGATATGTCCAGGAAATCCATCCCCGATTGAATGTATCTGTGTAGGACATTACGGTACTTTAGAACCAAGTGTCATTCAGAGTCTCTAATACCCCGATTTGAGTGCAGGGTATGGAATATATTGGTATACATGATGGCACCATTTGGTCTCTTTCCTGGCGCAATGTCATCCACTGGGTGTATTGGTCATCATAGTTTCCAATAGGGTATATTTCCTCTTAGAAAACATCGACAAAAGATTCCCAAGTGGGTTGTGTATTGAATATCTCAGATTCATCCCTCACATGCCTCTCACAATACATGTCCCACTAGTCTTTGATTGGGGGGGGACTTAAGGAGCACGAAGGCGATATTTTCATTGTCAAATTTTTTTTTAACAAAGAAGTAACCCTCCAACATACTTAACCATTTTTCCAAAGAATATGCATCTATATTTCCTTCAAATAAGGCAATGTTAATGTTAACTTGTTCCTTGACGGGAGTCGCACCCCTGAAATGACTGCTCGTTGAATGTGCATCCATCGTCGTTGACATTCTTCAAAGGATTTGGGCGAAGTTATCTATCATCTCTTTCCTCTGTCACGCAGGGGATTCCTCGAGAAACAATTTAATAGGATATGCTGCTCCATCATCTCTCTTTTCTTCTCCCACCATGTGAGGCTGCTTGGGATGACGGGAGGTATTTTCCCCAAGCTCAATTAGTTCGAGACCCAACTCTCGATATTCAGATCTCGTCAAGGACATGCACTGAGAAACCACAAGAGCAGAATGCTATGAAACCATTGATTTGTATTTATGTGAGAACGAAATGGAAGAGCATATATATATTAACATACATAGATATATGGTAGTAAACACAGTGATACAGTAAACTTAAATTCTATTAAATGAAGGAAGCATAACAAACTGTAAAACAAAAGCAACTAGAATGGTGGTAGTTGTATCTTTGAGAAGTTATGTGGCAGCTACGCTCACTCGTGACAAGATGAATACAAACAAAGGTCGAAGGGCCTTTTATCATAAATATTTGGAGAGGCAGAAAACCCTAAATCTAACCCTAGGAGATGAATTGTCATAAATTTTTGGCGCCCCAAGGTGGTTAGTTGAACAATCAACTTCTCGAGGTCATAACGTTTGCATACGATCTCCTTTTGAGGTGCTCGATAGCTTTTTGGAAAGGTATATCCGATATTTACAGATTTCGACTGAAGATAAATGGTTAGTGAGGGAAACTAGTATACCCCCTGAATCACCAAAACATGTTGTTTATGGCCTTGAAACGGCCTCAAAAGTTTGGGACCCGAAAAACCGTAGAAAATTACAAGAAAATTGCCAACACAAAAAACTGTCTTGAGCCAGTGGAATAGGTGGGTGGCCACCTATACCCATTTGGATCAATCCTTCCTTTCAGAATTATAGGATTAATTCCAAGGATGATTAGTCTCAACATCTTGGATGATCCTTCCTTTCGGAATTACGGGATCAAGTCCACTCACATCAACATTTAAAAATATCCTTCTTTTCAGAATTACAGGATCAAGCCTAAGGATGATTAGTCCCAACATCTTGGATGATCCTTCCTTTCAAAATTATGAGATCAAGTCCATGAACATCTTGGACGATCATTCCTTTTGGAAATACAGGATCAATTCTAAGGATGGTCAGTCCCAACTAAGCTACCCGTTGTCATCAGGATACCATAGTATCAACAATACTACTACCCCTTTCAAGGGAAGTCCTTACATACAACACCAAGCTTGTCTTGGAAGTGTTTGAACTTCACACGAGATAGAGGCTTAGTCAACACATCTGCAACCTGCTCATCTATTCTCACATATTAGATCTTTATAGCTCCCTTCTGCACTATGTCACGAATGTAGAGGTACCATATTTTTATGTGCTTCGTCTTATCATGGAACACGAGGTTCTCTGTCATCTTCATGTAACTTTGGTTATCACATAGAATCACGGTAGCATCCATCTCCATATCGAATAGATCCGACAACAACTTCTAAATCCATATGGCTTCACAACTGGTGGAACAAGTTGCAGTATATTCTGCTTCTGCAGTGCTGATAGTGTTGGACTCACGATTGTCGTTAGACCAAAACCGATAGGTGTTAATATCTTCCACAATCGCCAGAGTTAGGTTCTCGAGACTTGATTAGTCCATGTCATGAAACTCACATGGAGTTTTAACACTAAAAAGTGTTCACCTAGCTCTACATGGTATAAACCATATACATACATCATATTCCCGCTATATTTCCCTTACTTTTGACCTTCACAAATGTATTTCCACCCGGCTTGCATTGGAGAGAGGATTGTTGGACATTGGGTTCAATGCTCCATGTAATCGGGATTTCTCCCCTATTATGTGCAGATGCGCCAACCTTAGCATGTCTAGAGGATAAGGAAGAGTTTTGCAGCTCCAACATATCATGTTCTTTTGGAATCTCATCATAAGGAAAAGGTGCAATTTCTGCAGCTCTAGGAGCTACAACTTCTTCATATGTTTCTTCAAGTTGGCACTTTCTTGACTTCTTGAGAACTATGTATTCATCCTTTACTTATTCCTTCATGATCAATATTTAGTTCTGGTAGACTTGTGACTACCTTGCTGACATGTGGTAGGGATTTGTAGTCTATGTGAGTAACTCTTGTATGGGATAGTTCACATGGACTTGTAGTATCATGAATCAAGGTTGCTTCTAAGTGACCTTTCAGTTTATACATGGCACCTTATTATGTCCCAATGACAGATACATATTCTAGAGGAACGTATTCTTCAACTTCTTCTTTTGATAACTTCTTGGGAGGTTCTTCTTCTTATTCTTCTTCTGCTAAGTGAGCATGATGTCTTTTGTTATTCTTCCTCTTATATTTTTCTTTCTTTCTTGGATGATTTCTGGAAATGTGTCATATTTTATCTCAATGGTAACATTGATAAGAGGAGAAATCTTTCTGCTTGTAATCCCCCTTTTTATTCTTTTGAAACTTCTCAGGAGGATAAGACCCCTTATGAGTTTCCTTCTTTAAATGCTATTTTCCTTTTCTTCTTCTATTATGAGTAGCTAGAGCATGGTCATCATTTATAAGTAGTGCTTCTCTATTAGCTACTCTAACTTCCTCTTTAACACATTCTTCCCATTGGACATCAAATTTTAGGCTTTCCTCCCTTGCACAGATTGTATGGATGAAGGATTTCCATGGTCTATTAAGGCCACTGAGAGCGGTCATTACTAGTTCAATTTCATCAATCTTGTCTTCAATTGCTTCTAGTTGTTCTTTGAATTGAGAGACCTTTGTGAAGTATTCGTGGATACATTCACCCTCTCTCATCTTCGTACTTTTGAGTTGGGTTCTCAAGTTCATCTGTCCATTGATGTATCTTCCCTTTCATACATTCATGATAGGGCATCAAACATCTCCTTGGGTGTATCCTTGGAGGATACTTTAAGAATCAAGTGATCCTCGATATAATCTGCTATGATCCTCTTGGCTCTAATCATGCCTTTATTGTACTTTTCCTTTGCTTCATCTTCTTCGAGCTCTGCCACAACTTCCTTGATAAAATTTGCGAGATCATTCTTTTCCAGAATGAATCCTATTTTGTATTTCAAAGCATGAAAGTTTTCTAAGTCTTCCAAATTGTCATCAAGCTTAGTGCTTGGAAACATCTTGTGCCAGAGATCAGAAAATGACAAAAATTGAAATTTCTCATAAATGAAAAATATACTTAACAAAATATGGGATTGACTGAGGCGAGTATGCTGGTACAGTCAATTTTTGAAGAACCCAAAATCTAACCCTTGAAACTGGACTTTCAATATTCTGGACTATAGTTTCTGGTTTTCTGGTTCCAAGCCAAACTAGGGCTTGACTTTCTGGAGGATCTTCCCACTAAAAAACTTTGATCTCAGTGCCAAAAGATGTGCCTATGAGGGAGGCACTTCCCTATGTCACTTGCACTAAAAAATTCCAATTTAGTAGAAAACCCTAATTTTCTTGTCTAGAGAAGGAGAGAGAGATTTACCTCATGAAAGCTACTCTTTTTAGGCTAGCTCTGATACCATGTTAAGTTGTATATGCTTTCATAGCTTAGTTCCTAAATTAATTAGCATTTGATATGTTTTCACAATAACAACATAAAGAGGATCGCTCAAAGAAACACAATCACAAGGTACATAGCAATTTACACCGGGAAACCCTAAAGGGAAAAACCCAACAAAAAATTCCTCAATATAGATTACCAGAATGAAATGACCAAAGAACAAGGTCTCATAGAGAGAGACAGACCAAACTCCAAGCATAAGATCCAAACACCAAAGACATTAGTCCTCCTCCTTCTCTGTCCATGCTTCTTTCTCTCGCTTGTGCAACACAAGTGTGAGTGAGTGTGTATAAATGAGTGAGGGCGCCTCCCTATTTATACCAATCTTCCCAACTAACATTTACCCTCACTGGGCTGACCTATCTAATTGACAAGGCCGACCTACCTAGGTAAACTCACAATAATAATTATATTCTTCTTTTTTGGGTACTATTGACCCAACTTATAACAGAGGGTTAACCTCGTGACTTTTACATGAAGTTTTACATCAGTGACATCTACCAAAGGACGAATAATAATAATGTAAAGTACAAGTAGAATATTCTTCGAAGTTACATTATTTCAACAACATCAACTAGCTTCTTCACATGTTGTATAGACCCATCAATAAATATATAGTGTTGGTGCAACTAGAAGAGTGGAGGCGGATTTTCATCCTCATTATCATCATTGGAAGAAGAACCAGGAGAAGGAACACTATTAAAGAATTTGAGAGTAGATGATGGCACAAGCATCGAAGATGTCTTATCGACCACATGAAGTATAGATGTTGAATTAGGCTTGTAGCCACCCCTTGTGAGCCTACATGACGTCAACAACTTCTCACCAGCTGCTCCGCTACCACTTGCACAGTAATGTTCTTCTTAATGAAAATCTGAAATTGTGATCAATTCCTCTTAAGGAAAATCCCCAAGCATGTTGGTTTTCACGGTTTCAAGGTTAAAATGGTTGTCTATGGTGGTTGGTTCATGTTTGTATTGTTTAAATGTTGTGGATTATACTTTATTTTGTTGAAGGCGGAGATATCATCCATTTACTGCTTTGATGGAATGACCAGATCGCTTCTCTACTAATTATTCTATTATTGCTCTATTTGAATACATTCTGAGCAACACAATGGGTTAAAACTGGTCGTTTTGTTGACCTGTTGTCTTTTGTGATTTGCATATATGTTTGTATGAGTAATTGAATAAAGATATTGATATCGATTTGGTTAGACTATGGAAATGTTCTATGGATGGTTTTAGTGTCCAGGACAATGCCCTCACTCCCAATCTATTTTACACACGCAACCAATTCATTTTTTCCCACAACCATATATTGTATATGTTATATAATGGCTGACAAACACACACAATAACCTGTAGCTTGAATTTGCTTGAGTTTGACTCTTTAGCACTCTTGAGTTTAGTAGATTCCCAAACTATAATACTAATTAGAACATGATGTAACCAAAGGCGGTGTAGCATAAAATTTTAATAAGAGCATACTGATAAAACAAATTAAAGTAAGATGAATCCTTACTTAAAAATATTTAGTGTTTGCTTTTAAAGGAAAACGAATTTTATTTTCGGTCAACATATTTATCATATTTTTTTATAAGTATAAAGTATACAAAAATCAATTTTTAAACTAAAAATATATTAAAAGATTGGAACTTTATAAATACTTCAAATATTCCTTTAATATATAAATTGTAATGTAAAACATTGTTTTAAAAAATAATCATAGTTATTCCGATTAGTTAACAATAATAATCTATGTTGCATTGGCCTCGGGGACAGGGGACGCAAGGGACACGGGGACGAGTTTTCGAGACAGCTAGAGTGTATCTTCAATTTTTTCAGGGGACGACAGGTTGGGGATGACAATTATATATATATATATATATATATATATAT